>JAQPCC010000127.1:0-530363 GCA_028392965.1 Lindernia subracemosa | reverse complement strand
CCATTTCATAGACAGTGAAGTCCTTGTGTGCTGCATAAGCCAAGGAATAGGCGAATGGCCTCGATCCTTGCTACAGGGGCAAATGTCTCGTCATAATCAATCTCTCTTGTTGGTTATACCCCTAGCTACGAGTCTTGCCTTATTTCGTATTACGATACCATCCTCATCACTCTTTGTTCTTAAAGATCCACTTGGTTCCAATGACAGTCTTTCCCAATGGTGAGGAACTAGATTCCAAACTTTGAGACGCTCGAACTGATTGATCTCTTCTGCATGGCAATTATCCGTCCGGGTCGGTCGTTAAGTGCCTCTGAGATCTTTGTGGGTTCGATTTGACTCAAGAAAATGCTATGACACTCATTTGATTGTAGTAGCCCCTGGTCGAACACCGGCTGAGGGATCGCCAATTATTGCGATGATGGGTGACTTTGAGTCCATTTTCTTCGTGAGGGAGAATTGATTCGTCTGAGTCGGATGCTCGACGAATTCTTGTGGAATGGCTCGGACTCAGGGTTGATTACTCGGACCAATGTTAGTTGTTTCGATGTCTGGTTCCAAGTCAGTTGCTTGGTTCTGTATAGTCTGGAATTGGTCGTATGTCTGTTGGGTTGATGGAGGATGAAGTACAGATTTCGAACAACATGCCCAATTTCAGCTCCTCTTGAGTTCTTGATTTGTTCTAGGCATCTGTGCATCATCAGTATGAGAAGCTGCTTCTGGCTGGTTGTGAGCCATTACTCCAACTATCATTTCAGGTTCTGAACTGTTGTGCTCAGAAGCTATTGTGGTTGACTGTTCGGGTTCTCCACTGTGTTGTGGAGAAGCTACTTCGATTCTTTCATCGAAAGTAACATTGATGCTTTCCATGATCGTTCTCTTTCCTTCAGGTAGACTCGGTACGCCTTTGATTGGGTGGAGTATCCCACAAATATTCCTTCAATAGCCTTGGGGTCCAGTTCGATCTTTCCTCTCGATCATTGGCTATGAAGCATTTGCAACCAAATATCTTGAAGTGGGCGATGCTTGGCGTTCTTTGGTAGAGAAGGCATATGGTGTTTTTCCGAATCTTTGATGAATAGTTGTTCGGTTTTGAGTGTAGCAGCAGTGTTCATTGCTTCTGCCCAAAGGAAGTGGAGGTAACGATGACTGCAACAGCATGGTTCTTGCAGCTTCAACTAGGGTTCGGTTTCGTCGTTCGACCACTCCATTTGTTGAGGGGTTCAGGACATCAGCTAATTGTTGAGTGATGCCAAGAGTCTCATAGAATTTACTGAGAGTCTGATTCTTGAACTCAGTGCCATTATCTGATCGGATCACTTGGACGTACATTCGAGTAGGTTCTGCGTTGCTTTTACAAAGATCGAATTTTGAACTGATGTCTCATCTTTTGATCTCAGGAAGTGGGACCCATGTAAATCTTGAAAAATCGCTACTCTGACCATCATGTATTGGTTTAGTGGAGTGAGGCGCTTTCTTCATTTTCCCTCTTTCACAGGCTGAGCAAAGGTGTTCCTTTTGATACTTCAGTGCTGAAGAAGTCCGAAGAACCAGCTTGTTGGTTGCTAGCTTGTTGATGGTTTTGAGGTTTAGATGAGACAGTCGACGATGCCAGAGCTCGTTTTGAGAGAATGACGCTTTACTGATAAGGCATATCGTCGTTGAAGGTTTGTTGATCGCACATCAATTGTGTAGAGATTTGTCCTTCGAGTACCTACCAGGAGTTCTTCAACCCATCTCATTCACAATTGTGCACCTCTTTTGACGAAACAAGACTTGTAGACCTCGATCGCGAATTGCCCGATCGAGAAGAGGTTGTGTGTCAATCCTTCTACATGGGAAAACTCCTTTGATGGTCAGCGGTTGCAAATTAGATCTTCATAACTCGGATCGTGGCACCATCACTGTTCCCGAAACGGACTATTCCTCCGTATTTTTTCGTGTAGTTGCTCAACAGCTCTTTGTTTCCGTCATGTGTGTGGAGCAACCGGAATCTAAATACCACACATGAGAGACCTGCAAAACAGGAACTAGAGGGTTTTAGGTACCCATTTGAAAATGGGTCCGCCTCCTCTATCATTGTTAGTTTGAAAAGACGTTTACCTAGCTAGTTTTCGTTTGAGCTACAGCGGAAGGATTTTGTTTAGGCTTAGGACCCATTTTTTGTCGTGGTTTGGCTCATGGTTCCCTTAGGTTTCACCTTGGGGATCCAATGTTGGGTTGTCTTAGTTTTTGCAGGTTTGTTGTTATTTTTAATGGTCGATCGTTTCCTTTTCTTAGATAGAGCAGATTTAGAAAACATTTTAGAAGAATAATGTGAAGGACGATCGAGTTTGGAATTGCAAGGATGGACATAGTCTAGAGAGTTAAGTACAGACTGATCAAAATAAAACGACTTGTTTCTAGAAGGAAAACTTTTAAATACAAAACATCATTGAAATCTTGTTTTTCCTTCTTTTTGTCTCCTTTCTTAATCCACGTTTTCTTTAGAGAGCCCGTGGAATTGAAAGGCATTGGGTTAGTAAGGGAGATTTAAGAGGAAGTTTAGGAAATTTAGGTGCTTTGCTTTCAATAGAGGCAGGAGTGTTCTTTAAATGAGCGATTCTTTTTCAAGAGCGTTTGTTTTTCACTCTCAAAAGTTTTTCTTTCGCTATCTAAGCAGAGTGAAGTTCTGCTATTTTCTTTATACATTTGGGCATGTACCAGGATGAGTTTGGATGCTCTGATGTAGTAGATTCACTCAGGACTGTCCTAAGGTTTCACCTTCGGGGGGTCGAGGGATTTCGAACTCGAACTCAGTTATTGCTGGACAAAACCTAGTTTTATAACTGTTGTTCAAATCCGTATAATCATACTCAATTTCAGCTCATGCCCTTTTTTCGCTTTTCCTCTTTAATCTTAAGATTTCAGAGTGATTTATAAATGGCATTAGATGAGTTATGCTTAATTCCATATACCTAATGTCATAAAATTGTAGAACATTACATTTCTTTAGGTTTTGGGGATTGATTGTTGAACCCGATGCCAGAAAGAGGATGGTAGAATTCAGTATCGGCGGGTTGATTTAAAAAGATTGTTTGATCCGTATGTGCCCTCTTGGTTATAATATCCTCCAATTTCTTAATTTTGGAGTATAATCGTAACCTTTCCTTATATATCATTTCATATCTCCCTATGCTATCCTTGACATCGTTTTCTGAGGACTTGATCTCATGAGTTAGAGTGCTGATCTTGGATTCAAATTGTACAATTTGTTTTTCCAGACCATGATCTTCTCATTCGCGATTACTACACGAGTCATCTCATTTCCTTTTTTCTATTAAGGTTTGTTCTAGGACTCGTTGATTATTTGCTAACCTGTCCTCTAGATCTTTAATCCTTCTTTTGTCTACTTTTCTAGACGTATTTAAGGAAGTTAACTCATCTTCCAATTTTATAAGAGATCAAGTTCTTCTTTGGTTACCTCAAACGGTCTCCGTTGCAGCTAGGCATTCGAGTTTGAATCTCTTCCTGAGGCCTCTGCTCCCGAGCTTTCTTCAATGCGTGCCATCAGTGCTACGTTTTCCTCCTCACTGTCCGAAGTATTATCGAGCCAGTGATCTTGCTCAGCCATCAACACCACCAGCTTCCTTTTGCTCTGCCAACTTAGCTTTTCTCATGTAATAGTTGGCATCCTTCTTCTTTGGGGCTCGGCATTCTCTGGCATAGTGACCAGGCTTGCCGCAGTTGTAGCATTTAGGAGCAGTTTGTGCATTTTTCTGCTCTGAGGTGTCCATGGTTGGTCGCTTAGCTTAGAGCCAGAAGTAGTCCTTTGGCGATTTGATGAGGACCCTCCCTTTTTGAAGAACCTCTTGGCCATCGAGCTAGTGATCAATGCCATGTGCTTCATAAATTCCTGTCTATCCTCGTCAGAGTCAGATTCCGACTCTCCTTCCTTCTCAGCGGTCGGTTGCACAACTACATTTTCCTTCGACATTTCTTGGATGGCCCATCGGAAATAAATGCTGCAGACTCCATCCCCATGTCTCTAGTCACCTCTCTTTCTCTTGGAATGCATCTTGCATACTGGTTGAGGTTGTCAAAGAGTGTGTGGATGTTGATCTGGGTCAAGTCCTTATCTGCCTCATAAGAATGGCTGTTAGTCCCATCCTGGGAGAAGTGAGTTCAGGAACTTGACATTTATTTCCAATTGTCCCTTGGTAACCCCAGCAATCTTCAGCTCGTTGAGTATGATGACAAATCTTTGATAAGTCCTCAGCAGGACTCTCCTTTTCGTGCTTTGAATAAGTCATAAGCAGTGTAGGTTTTAGTGATCCTAGTCATCACACTAACATCAGTTCCTTGCATGAGCACGTCAAGAGCATCCCACATTTCCTTTGCCGTTTTTGGCACTGTTAATTTGAATGTAAATTTCATTGGGGATGGCCTGCATAAGGTAAGACTTGGCAACTTGATCGGCCTTTAGGCGGATTCTCTCCTCTTCCGTGAGCTGATCCGGTGTCTTAAGAGTACGCAACTCTTCTATCGGTGGATTGTTGTTTGGGGCAGCTGGGACAATTAGCCAGAATTGGGCTAGACCTTGATTGATGGATTCGAACAGGTTCTCAGCTTGGTCTTCGTCTCTATGAACGTGATGAACCTGTCTCTCCATATAGAGTATTCGCCCATGTCTAAGAACAGGTGGCCTCATGTCGCTTCCCATGCTATATGCGTCCATTTCTGTTTTAATAAAGTGGGTGAGATTTGCTTGAAGTGGAACGCGTGATGTATTGGGTGGGTTTTTTAAAATTGTCTTTGGATCGAGAGTGCTTGAATTGAAAAACTTAGTTGAAGATTGTTGCCGAAACGTTTCTGAGTCCGAAAATTTTATGTTTTCGTAAGGGAGTTTCGTTTTAAAATGAGTTTTCGGGAAAAGACAGAGTACCGAAAAGTTTGCTAGTCCGAGAAGTTAGAAGTGCCGAAAACTTTTAGATGCCGAAAACTTTAGATACCGAAAACATTGTGGCACCGAAAACTTTGAGATACCGAAAGGTTTTTGAAGACACTGTAGACGACGAAACCTCAGTGTCGAAACTTTGGTTGATTGCAAAACTTTTTGAGACAACTGTAGCGGCGAAAACTTCAGTGCCGAAAACTTTTAAGATTGCGAAAACTTTGGAGAGCACTGTAGCGGCGAAAACTTCAGTGCCGAGAACTTTTGGGTTGCGAAAACTTCTGGAGGCACTGTAGCTGCGAAAACCTCAGTGCCGAAAACTTTTCCTGCAGAAATAAGCGTGTTCTTGTACCGAAAAGCACAGTTTTGGTACCGAAAACTTCGATTTTGAAGGTCGTAAAGCTTAGAAAATGCCGAAAAGAGCTGGAAACTACTAGGTAATGAGCTAGTAGAATGATAGAATCGACACAGAACTACTCAAAAACACCAGTCAAAACCCAAAACGAAGCAAAAAATGCGAAGTTCATGTTGCGAAAAGCTTAAAAAGGGTTTTTGAATCTTCAACAGCAAAAAACATGTAAAAAATCGATCCAACGAAGCTAGAACACTTCCACCCAAACCTCACGGTGGCTCTGATACCACTTGTAGGTCCATAATCCAAGCTAGAGCTCTCAACTCAATGGAATATTGCACACCTTCGACTGTGTTTGTGCGTGCTTTATGTGAAGGTGGCGTGTTTAGTGTAGAGAGAGAGAGAGTTCACACTTTTCTAGGTTTAGCTCAAAAATAGACTACTTTTCTCAAATGGGAAGTGTTATTAAATAAGCCCTAGCCCACTATTTATACCAAATATACTTTGGTATAATTACAAGAGTGCCCCCAACTAGCAAACTCATTAAGCTAATAACCCAATAGAAACATCAATACAAATTATATGATGAACACTAGAAAATGATCCTAACAGATTCCACCACTGAGGCAGAGTATATAGCGGCTTCAGAAGCTGCCAAGGAGGGTGTTTGAATACGCAAGTTCTTAGAAGAACTGCAGGTGGTACCTAGCATAGTGGATCGCCCGTTACCATTGTGGTGCGACAATAGCGGAGCGATCGCACAAGCTAAGGAACCCCGTGCTCACAGTAGGTCCAAGCACATAGAGAGAAAATACCACGTGTTACGTGGGTTCGTTGAGAATGGCTCTATAGCCATGCAGAAGATCACCTCGGCAGAAAATGTGGCGGACCGTTCACGAAGCACTGTCTCAGGCAGTGCTAGATCGTCACCTCGATAAAATGGGGTTGAGATACTATAGCGCGTGGCATTAGTGCAAGTGGGGATTGTTGAGGTTTATGCCTAGATGCCGTACGAGAATTAGATAGTACGAGGGCACTAGTTAATCTTGTTGTGTTCAACCTTTGTAATTGGATTATTTGATAATGGAATTACGTTTTTATTGGTTGTCGATTTTAGTATGACAAATAATACAAAGGCAAATTATTACTTCGTCTAAATAAATTAACCTTGCAGTCGGGTAATAAGACGAATTAATAAAACCCCAATATTTACAGTTCAGTTACTGATCTGTGGGGACAGAGAGGGGGCACCAGTAAGCTGACATACTGTAATATTAAATTAAGTCCACAAGTCTAGTTTCCAGTAGGGTGACTGGATTGACGAGTACGACTTGTTTTCGACGAGTCCAAAATGGTTGTGCCAACCATTCACTTGGGAAGTGGGAGCTCGTGACATCGATACAAGACGAATCAGGGATTGTCTGTATTTGGACACTGACTCGTAATCGAACGATCACACGCTGGTAAAGTCGTTGATCGATCGATTGACTATAGTAGTCTACGTGAACCTTAGACCGAAAGGGTTAACTCGGGGTTGGTCTTAAGGTCTTGATTAGTCACTAGTTTGCTAGCCCCGAATTGCATGTAGCATGGGTCAGCGGCGAAATGCGGTCTTGACTTTCGACGTGATTGCCGATTATACCGCTGAGCGGAATTTACGGCCTTGATAAATTCAAGGTTAACGTCCTATGCAGTTTCGATGTGCGGGAATTTACCTAAGCCTCTGGCCAGAGCATATAACCGACACGAACATCATAGAGTCGAGTCCTGTAAGTTCGACTACGCGTGACTTTCACTCGACCGGGACAAACGTAAAGGGTTTATAAGTAGTACGATAATCTATAGTCGGTTCGTGAATAATACCTATCGTACTCAACTCGGGATCGGTTCGGTACCACGGGCTGGCTAGGTGAATACCGAACTCCTGGATTCCTCCTAGAGCCGGTTGAGACGAACAAAGAGAGTCGGGCTTAAAAATTGAAACCGACACAACGTCTATATGAGAATAGAGCAGGCTGAGGCCTGGATTGAGAGATTAGGGTTTAGGGCTTGGCCGAAACCCTAAATGGCCGAAAACTTGTTTAAATCAAGTGAGGGGCAAAATGGTCTTTTCACCTCACGAAATATTTTTGAAATATAATATTGGATATTCAATATTTAGTATATGATTTAAATGTGATTCAAATCTTTATTATTGTTTTAGAAAAATAATAATATTTAATTTGGAATTAAATAAATATATATATTAGATATATATGATTTTTGATTTATTATAGTATAATTTCGAAAATTATTAAATATATACATTGGATATTATATATTTAATATACTAAATATAGAATTATATTAATTTATTAATTAATTATTTCAAATTTGAATTTGAGTTTGAATTTGAAAGAGATGAACAAGTAAGCCAAGACCAAGTCAAAGAGACTTGGTATGGCTTGGAGTGGGTGAGAAAATTTTTCCCCACTCCACTCAAGAATTCGGCCAACCCTATGGGTATAAATAGGGTTTTAGTTTTTGAAAACAAAACCTAAGTCATTTTGAAGGCTAGAAAGAAAAGTTAGGGTTTTCTCTCCTCACCTCTCTCAATCTCTCTCGTTCTCACTCTCTCCTCTCTCACTCTCTCGGCGTGCGGCGCACGCGTGTGACAAGGAGCCTCGGCCGAGCTTTGGTCTAGCCGCCTCAAGCATCTCTTGGCCGTGACGTTAGTGTGGTGCCGGCGTGACGATCTTGCCCCGTTCGTGTGCATTTGGTGCAAGGAGAGGGATACAACATCCCGGGGAATTGAAGGGTTCGAAGCTAGCCATCTTCTTTGGTTTTCGACAAGGTATAATGGCTAAAACCTTTCTATTTCGTGTTTATATTCTCGTGTTATTACCGAGCGGTCCAAGGGAAGGCGGAATCCCTTAAAGTTTTAAAATTCCGTCGTTCAAGGAACGAGGGCCTCGAACCCCTACGGGGATTCCCAACAAACCTTTCATCGTAAAATTTTCTAAAGTAAAGTTTTCGGGATATGCCGAAAGTTTTGAGAGCCGAAAAGTTTTGAGAGCCGAAAACAGTGATCCTCGAGAACTTCTCAGTCCGAAAACTTTCTCTTGCAAAAAGTTAATGAATGCCGAAAACTTAACTTGCGAAAAGTTAATGAATGCCGAAAACAGTGTTTCTTGCGAAAAGTTTTTGACTCTGCTTAATTTAATGAATAAGTTGACTTTGACTTTGCCGAAAACTTCCTTAATAGTTTTACTGCCGAAAACAGTAGAATTTTCCCGAAAAGTTTATTTTGCCGAAAAGTTTTAAACTTTATCTTTAAGTCCCGAAAACTTAAGTTTTAGGGTTGAACGTAAGTTCTAGCCCCGAAACCTTCATCAAAGAGCAATTTTCTTCGTTTTCAACCCTAAATCTCTATTCCTGTAAGTGTAATCGAGATTTTTGGGTACGAAATCGAAATACCCACCCCAAACGACATCAATCGAGTCGTTAAGCACATCAAATCCGTCGTTCTTCTGCCAAAAACCTACGCGTAGATCAAAACTGGGAGAATATCGTTAGTTCGTGAGGTTCCTTACCAGTTTTTGATGATTTAGATGATTTGAAAATGGCAGAGAGGCACGAAAATAGTATGGAAGATAGAGGTGATTTGATAAATTTGAGAGAAGTCGCGAGTTGCGAAAAGTTTGAGGAATGTTAGGAATATTTTATTGTGTTCAATTAATTAGAATTATCTTTGTAGTTTATTTATAAAGATTATCATTATAAGAGGCTTAGTGTAATTGGGTTTTGTTAGGGGCCCAAGTATTATATACCAAAATGTGGTATAAATACTTGAACCCTAACACATAATAAAATGTGTATTGTGTGAAAATCAAAGTGAGCCCCCAACCTCTCAAGAACACACAACACCCCACGCGAGCTCGAATTCTTCCGACCTTCAAATCGTGGTAAGATCGTTTAAATATATGTTTAGTTGGATTATCTAGGCCTTACAAGTGGTATCAGAGCCACGCGCGTTAAGATTTGAGTCAAAATTTTCGTTTTTATTTTTCTGTGTTCATCGCATGTTCTTCAGAATTTTCGAAAAATTTGACATGTTTTGGTGTTTAGATGCTTGATTGAGTGTTTAAGAGTTAGGATATAAGTGTTTCGATCTTTACCCAGGGCTAATTTGATTAATTTTGTGTTTGGGGATCGAAAAGTGGGTTCAGTATTTTCGCAGAAAAGTTTTCGGACTGAAAACCACTGCGAAAACTCGCTGCGAAAAGTTGGTTCGAAAACCCAGTTCGCAAACCTTCACTGCGAAAAGCTGCTTCGCAAAGTTGGTTCGCAAACCCACTTCGCAAACTTTTTTTGCTTCGCATACCTTTTGTTAGCTGGCTTCGCAAACCTTTTGTTACGTGGCTTCGCAAACACCTTTGCAAACCCAATTAAAAAAAAAAAAAATTATTATTTTATTATAGTTACTGTTCAGGTTTTCGCACCCAAAAATAAAAATAAAAAAAATAAAAAAAAATAAATAAATAAAATTAAATTTCAGGTTTTCGCATCCAGGTTAAAAAAAAAAAAAAAAAAAAAAAAAAAAAAACTAAGTTTGCGAATCCAGTTTTCGCATCCTTAAAAAAAAAAAAAGGGGTTTGCGAATCAATTTTCGCACCCAACTTAAAAGAAAAATAAAGGAGTTTTCGCATCAACTTAAAGTTTGCGCATTCAAAAAATAATAATAATAATAAATAAATAAAAATAATAAAAAGGTTTTCGCAGCCATGTTTTCGCACTGAACACTTCAAAAACCCCCACTTCGAAAATCTATTTTCGCACTCCTAACAAGAAATTTATTTTCGCATCATATCACATCAAAACATTTTTGGCAAATTATAGATAAGTTTGATAAATTTCCGAAGTTTTCGAAATCACCTCAAAAGTTTTTCGGTATATACCAAAAATCTTTTCGGTACCCAAAATTCTCGATACTTCACAATATTTCTAGATAAATCAAACTTTTCGGTGCAGAAATTTTTAAAAGCCAATTTTTTTTATTATTCCAAAATATTTTTGGCACATTATAGAAAAAGCTTTTGGTAACATTTTCGAAGTTTTTCGACATCACTTTAAAACTTTTCGGTACACACCAAAAAGTTTTCGAGACTTAAAATTTTCGAAACTTCACGACTTTTATCGACACACCAAAACTTTTCGGAACTGAATTTTTCAAAAGCCAAAAATTATCAAATCTACACAACGCGTTAACGATCGCGTATCCAACTAAATTAAAAAAAAATAGTAATATTTTAAAATTTTAAAAATTATGGATTCTACTTCCGCAACTTCTGAGATGAGCTTTGACGAGAGTGATTTATATAAAGCTTTTCTTTCTTTGAAGGAAGATTATAAAACCATGCGTCGTGAACATAAACACGGACGTAGGACTACCCAAGCGTTAGAAACTAAGTTAGCTAGTGCACTAGAAACTATTTCTAGTCTTGAATCAAAATTAACTAGCTCAGAAACTAACGTTTGTGAGCTAACCAAGAACCTAAATTCCTCTAAGCTAGGCCAAACTCAACTTATAAGTCACGAAAAGACTATAAGTGAGTTAGAGAGTAGACTAGATAATAATTACAAATGCTTAGTCAAGAGTTTAGAAGAAAGAGGTAGTCTTACTTGCCATTAAGAAAACGCGCGTGAGAAAATCACTAATCTTAAATCTCAAGAAGTAAAATTAAAAGCTCAAATTAGTGAACTAACAAATAAATTAAACAATTGCGAACTCGAACGCAATAATTATCTGTCTGATTTGAGCAATTCGCGGAGTAGTTTTAAACTTTTATTTGAGGAACGCAGTAAATTGCACTCTAAAGTTCATCACTTAGAGGGCATCCTTGCGAAAAAGGGTCAAACAGACCAAAGTTCCTCTAAAGACTTAGCGTCCAACGGGGAAAATAGTTTACATTCTAATAAACCTATCTCTTGTTGGGAAATTCCAGATGTTGTGTAATACCTGTAAATTTTAAACACGGGATTTTGATATAATTAATAGTGAAAAGACTTAGAAAATTTGGATATTATGTGAATGAAGGATAGGGTCGAAATTCGGGTGATGGCAAGCTTCAAGGATAAACCCGAAAAATTTCGGTTAAGGAGGAAAAACTTTGATGGGCTGAAAAATAATTAGGCCCAAAAGGACTGAATGGCCCAATGGCCAAAATTGTTTGCAATGAAGAAAGATACGTTGCTAACACCTATGAGGTTTCTTCAAAAGGAGGAAAGACACGCACTTGCATGCTTAGCATAAAACCACTCGTAGGTAATGATATAGTTTAAAAAGGATAAGAAAGAAAATTTATCTATTATCACTCGAGCTAAGCAGAAAAGAAAAGAAGAAGAAGGAGAAGCAAATAGCTGTCAGACACAAGGATTTCTAGCTAAAAACAGTCCAGAGAAAATTCATAACTAGGACGTGAGGTAGGTGAAGATTTCATCTACAACACGTAAATGTTTTCGTTAAACCCGATTTTTAGTTTCGAATTTCTGGTACTTTCGTGATGTTTTTGAGGTGTTATGATGCTTGTTCGAGCTCAACATATGAGTTCTATAATCTATTTAGGTGTTTATGTGAGTTAGGAGGATGTTTGTGTGATGAAATTCCCAGAAATTTAGGGTTTATGCATAGAAATTAGTTTTTCGCATGAACAGTAAAGTCATCGGGCGAATTTTATGTTTTCGGATCGAGTAAGAGTTTTCGCGGGCCAGTTATTTTACGAATTGTGAGGGAGAAAGGTTTTCGCGAGCTGAAGTCTTTCGCGAACCGTGAGACATCGCGGGCCAATTTTAGGTTTTCGCGGGCCGAAAACCTGTTTTCGCGGGCCAAAAAGATTTCGCGAATATGAGATAGGTGCGGGCCGAAAACCTGTTTTCGCGGGCCGAAAACCTGTTTTCGCGGGCCAGAGAGTTCGCGAATAAGAAATAGATGCGGGCCGAAAACCAGTTTTCGCGGGCTAAGGTCTTTCGCGAACCGTGAGACAGCGCGGGATGATTTTAGGTTTTCGCGGACCTAAAATGGGTTTCGCGGGTCTGATCAAATGACTTCGCGAAATTCATTAAAGTTTCAAACTTTGACCTGAAGTTTTTCAGGTTGACTAAGTTTTGAAAATAGGTTTTCGCGAATCAGGTTTGGTCTTTGACCGAAAATATTTGGGTTTGACCAACGAATTTATTTTGGGAATTTGCCCTATTTTTGACCCAATTCTTTTAAATAAAATTATTTTCAGCCCAAATCTTTTAAATTAAAATGTTTTCGGGGTTTGACTAAGATTTCCGGGTCAATCCAAATTTTAAATTTAAAGGTTATTTTTGGGATTTAAAATATTCGGTCTATTATCGGATTTTAATATATATATGACTTTTGAGATTTCAACTTTTTGTGATGTGTCGTGTGTTGTGTGTGATTGATATTTGTTTGCATTTCACGACATTTCATTTGTGAGAGATGGTATACCGTAATGTTACGGTGACGCCTTACGGTGTCAACGAGCAGGGTAAATCGTGATCGCGTTGATGATTCGTAAAAGAATCGGGGTTAGTACTCATATATGACACCTGACGGCAGATAGGCGTGATCGATCTGTCTACTCGGGCGTGAACGTCCTGAGGTGCAAAACCGTCTTTTATGTTATTTTTCGCGGAAGGAGCGACCTGGTAGGGCAGTAGCGTGAACGTCTAAACGCTATCAGTGTAGGCTACCGTGATTGTTATGGGCGCGCGAGGTGTCGAGTCTAACCTAGGGCCCTGTGTTGAGATATGATAAGATGGATTGAGAGGTAAAAGTCGAGCGTGCATTTATGGTGAGATATTTTGGGATGATGGGTGAGCGCACGCTGCATTCATACATGTTTTTACCTACTGGGCAATCGCTCAGTCTTCTGCGTTGTAGGTACTATCGAGTCCGACGTCAAGGTACGTCGCGACTGAGGTGGGCTGATGGCGGTGACTCCACGGACTTTTGAGAGCGAGGTTGTACATGGATGAAGACCTGTGGAGCGGCATTAGGGCGTTTTGATATTTTAAATATTTTGGGGCTAAGGCCTTTGTAAATATACGACTTTGTAACCCGTATTTACTATAATATATTCTATTTTACGAAAAAGTTTTTGTAAAATGGGTCTTCCGCGGCTTTCGTTGCGGAAATCCGCCACTAATCGTATTTAGAAAATGAGGGTCGCCTCATGTTGCTAGTAAAATTGCAGAATTGAACGCAACTCTGGAATCGGAAAGAGTAGGTTTCGGAGCAGAAAAGCAAAAACTTCTAGAGGAGATTTCTAATCTCAAAAATTCCCCGTCCCTGCTCGTCTTAAATGAACTCTATACAGAAAAATCTTCTTTTAAGCAGGATATGGGCACACAAACCGACGCCTTTGTTCCTAAAATTAAAAAGACTTTTACTAATAATTCTAAGTCAATGGTGACGAAAGCAAATACGCATTCTAAATCACCTTTGGCTGGCGCAGAAATGAAAAGTAAAAGCAATACGCGTAAAACTGCTAAGGAACAAAAGAATATTAGGAAGGAGAAAGGAAAATCGACATTATTTTTCAAAATCAAGGACGACATTGCTAAAGATTATCCTTCTCCCGCTCCTATCAAAAAGGAAGTTCCTAAAGAAGAAGTCTCAAGCTCAAGCAGACGAACTTCTCAAACTTCCAAAATCTCTCATTCTTTAAAGAATGATAGAGATGGAATTGCTTACACACACACAAATGCTTATTATTCTGGTAAGAGAAATTCCATCAAAAACCATCATTATAGAGTGAATGATGTGAATTCTTGTAGGCAATACGACTCATCATCTAATGACGCATATAGTGCGATAAGCTCGTATTCGTACTTGAAATACCCGGTCCAGATTAAGTCTGAAAGACACCTTCTGCGACTGGTTAGGGAGAAAATCTTCAGATCTTCTAAACCTAGACACACATTCACCGGCGCTGAATTGTCATTTCCCTCTAAGGTTCACCAAATGGATTCCTAAATCAGAAATCAAATTAAATAGGACTTTAAATGATGATTTAGGATGTATATCTGAACCAAATGTGCATAAATTGTTTTCTGCTAATCAGGGAGGACCCATCCAAAAATGGGTACCAAAGTCCCGCTAATATTTTGCAGGAGCCCAATCACGTGTGGTAATTCGACGATGGTTGCTCCACACGCGTGATTGGTATGAGATGAGAGCAACCACAAAGCCCCGGTCATGAGTAGTAATTAGAAGATGGTTGCTCCATACTCATGATCGGTACGAGACGAGGGCAACCACAACTCCCAGCTTGCACGGTACTCGGGTTGCTCCACATGCATGACTGGTAAGAGACGCGAGCAACCGCATCCCTCATGTATGGCAATTTGACGTAGTGGCTCCACATACATGATAAAGGGAAACGACGTGAGCAACTACGACTATATGTGGTACATTCTATCTTTTGAACTGAATTGCATAATACCACATTCATACATACTTTTAAGATATGTAAATTCTATATATGCATTTCATAGTAAATTTTGGCATGCATATCGAGCTGAAAAGACAATATACCTACTTTGAAAACTATAGGGTACATTATAGCTATGCATGCTTCAAAAGGACTTTTACTTTCAAATTCTTGCATGCATGCATACCTGAGCCGAAATGCGAAATACCCTATTTTATAGGTACATTTTCATTATGCATACAATTTTAAAATTTTCAAGCTTAAAAACTTTCAAGTATGCATATAAGCTGAATCGCAAAAAATTACCTATTTTCTGTAGGAGCGTCAAAGGTAGAAAACGTACATTTTAATATGCTTAGTTTAAAGAAAATTACTTCTTTAAGTATGCATCTGAACTGAAAAGAAAAATACGTTATTTTCATCACGCTCATTTTTCTTGGGAGAAAATCTACATTTTAGGCGTGCATACATTAAGGGGGAGTATCATTCCATATTTTCGAGGGGAGTACATTTTAAAGAGGAGAAAAATTCTTACGGTGGTGCACGATTTGAGGGGGAGGAACAACAAAAAAAAAAATATATATATATAATATAATATAATATAATATATAGTATATTATTCTATTATTAATACAATAAATATATATATATATATATGTATCTACAAAAAAAAAAAAAAAAGAAAGAAAGAGAAAAATCCTCTCATCATCAAGCTATTCCACCTCCCAAGACGGACTTCAACAATAAAACTCAACCCTCAAGAGTTCACGAATCCTCAAAAGGCAAAGGTGACCTCATTGCGCTCATATTATGATGCACTCTACCGACCTGCTCCAACTTGCTGATCAAGCAGCACTCATCAAAATTGACGGATGTAGGAATTCTAGTTCCTATGGTTCAGTCAGACCAAACTGAACCTAACCCCGGAACGCAACCGAGTGTTAGTGACGATTCATGCGCATAAAAGCCACCCCTATTTGGCCATTCTTGACAAGACCACAAAGCCGATGATACACAAATCCCTTACCTCACACAACATTCGGGCCATCCCATATAGGTGCAGGTGCTGATTTTTATCAGCTCCCGGGTAGAAGTCGCCTCATTTGGTCCAATGGCGCATGCACAACCGAGCCTTACCCACTCATCGATCTCCCAATAGACCGATGTTTCAAGAAATCACGGGGAACCACGTCTACTATCACCGCTTCACTCGGAAGCGGGAGATATTGAATTATGTGGTACTCAGTCCCACACCACTGAACTTTTTGAACACATCGAGTCTAGGTGTCCTCACTATCTAAATGTTTTATAATTTTCTAGGACACATACACCTTTTCTTATCTGGACTTCATGACCAGATCAGAACTTCCATAGACACATCTCCTGTAGATGTGATTCAAGGATTGGAAGGAAGTCCTGCCGTTGCAACATCAATACAACAACGGAATCAGGCCATCGTCTCGAGCTCTAGAACGATGCAAACGGGATGCCTATATGGCCCCGGTTCTTCAAGCCCTGTCCTCACAGGCCACGTCTCGGAGTTTGTCTCTGAAGTCGCGTCGACGGATTGCCTTAGTGGCTCCGTCTGGTTATTACCATCACCGACCTGTCGTTTGTGTCCTTCTAATCTTCCTATACAAGCATGCCGATTTCGTTAACACGAATCGCCATGAGGGGGAGAAGGGGACACACATAAACAAACAGGTCGGACCACCCACCAACTTCCGCCGAGCTTACCACTCTGAAGCCGGGCTCCCCTACACTTGAATGGAACATTCCAAAGGAGCCTCGGCACATTTTACAACACCCCACGCGTACCTTCTTCCGGAGCCAGACAAGCTTCCTCGAGGCCGAACCAGACAACTTCCTTCGAAGAAGACGAATCCGGCGCCGAGAAGAAGAGGAGTAGACTTGACTTGACGACTTCAAACTATGGAGAAAGACCAGGATAAGATGCGATCAAAGTACAAGATCCGCGACATCATCAAAGTCAAATTTCAAGGCGTGGATCACTATCTACATCCGGTCTACAGAATATAGCGTCAAGTCAAGAGAGTCCTAGCTGAAGAGCATTCAAAGCCTCTGCAAGAAGGGGAGATAGCCCTTGTAGGGGGAGATTGCTAGGACTCAAGATGTTAACGGGAAGTCTTCGTGACCCCGGTTTCTTATACGACGGATTGCCTTTGTGGCTCCGTCTCGTCATTTTCCCTGTTCGTGACGGCGATCGCCTTCGAGACATGACTACAAGACTTTGCCAAGACGTTAGAAGACCAAATCCTAACCAAAGTCTACCGAGCGATGGAAGGCTCATCTCGAGACACCGGCAAGGCCCCCGTCACCGACAGTTTAGCCCGAGCTCCTACTGTGCCTACCAACGCCATCCTCCTTGTCCCGACGACGTGACCAACATGCCAAATCATCAAGCATCGTCAAATCAAGCAAACACCGCCGACTTTCAAAAACCGAAGTTTCCGCCTCGTGTATGTCTCTCGAAACTTCAAAGAGAACTTCCAAATCCCAACACAAGGTTGACCAAAAGTAGGGGAAGTTGCGTCATTATCGAAAGGAGAGATCGAACACAAGAAGAAGAAAATTCTTCAAAATCCGACAAGCGACTTCAAATCCCTTCCGGCATTTACGAGTCGAGCTTACAAAGAAGGTTAAGAAGACGCGGTGCCGAGAAGCGAAGATCAAGACACGGTGAGCTTGAAGATCTCCAAAAAGAAGAGGTCAAAAGACAAGACAAGGAGGAAATTCCTTTAGGACTCAGGCAAACGCACTAAGCCCCGCAAAGATAATCCATGCCAAATTGAAGATTGAACACAAAGGGGGAGATTGTTAGGAATATTTTATTGTGTTCAATTAATTAGAATTATCTTTGTAGTTTATTTATAAAGATTATCATTATAAGAGGCTTAGTGTAATTGGGCTTTGTTAGGGGCCCAAGTATTATATACCAAAATGTGGTATAAATACTTGAACCCTAACACATAATAAAATGTGTATTGTGTGAAAATCAAAGTGAGCCCCCAACCTCTCAAGAACACACAACACCCCACGCGAGCTCGAATTCTTCCGACCTTCAAATCGTGGTAAGATCGTTTAAATATATGTTTAGTTGGATTATCTAGGCCTTACAAGGAAGATTGTGAAAACTGAGAAAGAGTGATAAGGAAGTTTTAGCGATGCGAAAACCATTTTATAATATTTAAGCTTAAAAAGGTTTTCGATAAATTTGGGCTTAAGTTTTCGATATGTATAATTTGGGCCGAAAGTAAAAAAATTGATGAAAGGGCCCAGTAGCAAATAGTTATGCGAAAACTTTGTCTTTGCGAAAACCTATTTGACTTAAACATTTTGCAATGTTGATGCTCCCCTTCAACAAGATAGCATAAAATTTAAGTCTTACTCCCCCTCAATATTATATACTTAATATTTCTCCTCCAACATTAGACATATATATATATATATATATATATATATAAAATTTATGAAATACTCCCCCTTAAATGGTGCGCTCGCAAATTTTTGAAAAATTTTAGTACAACTGCCTCCCCTTTTTTTTTTAAACATTGCGAAGCATAATCAAGGTTGCTCCCCCTAAATTTTAGCATATCTATGGAATTCTCGCTAAGAGGATTCGGGAGGACGAGAGATTTCGGTATCACTGGCGCTGTGAATCCACATCTTTGTTTATGCTCATATTCGCTGATGATCTGCTCCTGTTTAGCCATGCTGATGTGGCGTCGGTTGAGATCTTCAAGGGGGCACTTGACACATTCGCGGCTCTTTCCGGCCTTCAGGCTAACCTGACGAAGAGTGACATGTTTGTCTCCAAGCATGCGGCGGGACTGACGCAAGTGCTACAAGGGATCATGGGCTTTCCTGTGGGGTCTCTACCGATTCGTTATCTAGGGATTCCCCTTATCACATCACGCCTTACGAAACAAGATTGTGCGCCACTTCTGGCTTCTGTGGATAGACGATTGGGTTCATGGCTGAATCGATCCCTATCTTATGCAGGGCGATTACAGCTTATCAAGTCTGTATTATCGGCTCTGTATATCTACTGGGGGAATGCTTTCTTTCTGCCCAAAGGGATTATTCGGGAAGTGGAGTCCAGGCTCCGTAAGTTTCTCTGGGGGGGCTCTTCGTCGAAGGTGGCGTGGTCGGACGTGTGTCTGCCGGTACGGGAAGGAGGCCTTGGGGTACGATCTATCCTGACTGATAACCGGGCACTCATGCTTCAACATCTTTGGAATGTTATCACCCGACAACCTTCTTCTATATGGGTATCTTGGCTCTATGGTACACGGTTGTCGGCCACGTCTTTTTGGCATATTCGTCCTTCTATGGTAGCAGCGTGGGGATGGCGTAAACTCCTGACTCTTCGGCCTGCGCTGCGCTCCCTTATCTCATTTAGGATAGGGAGTGGCACATCGATTTGGCTATGGCTTGATCCATGGGCGACCACTACACCTCTTCTTGAGCGCTATCCCAGGGCCACTATCGCCATGGGGATCCCTCGTGAGGCAAAGCTGAGTAGGGTTGTGGGGGCTGATGGGTGGCAATGGCCGGGACAATTTACGGTGTAATACATGGAGATTACACAACTGTTACCTGAGGTTCACCCCGGAGAACAGGACTCCTTTGTATGGCTTGCGTCTCATTCTGGTGTCTTTTCGACGACTTCTGCATACGAGGCATTACGCCCACGACAGGTTCCGGTGTTTTGGGCAGCCCTATTTGGGGGTCCTTTGCGCATCCCCCGCTTTGAATTCATTCTTTGGTTAGCAATACGGGAACGTCTGTCGACTAGAGACAAAGCCTGGGTGGTGGCGATTGCAAATTCGACATTTTGTCTTCTTTGTGATGGACAGAACCTCGAGTCGACCAATCACATTTTCTTTGATTGCCAGTTTACCCGAAGGTGCCAGCAGCTCCTACGGAATAAAACGGGTTGGAGATGGCCGTTTCGGGAGTGGCGACGGGGCTATTCTTGGGCGGCGCAGAAGTGGCGTGGGAGGCATCTTCACCACTCGGTGAATAAGCACCTACTATCCTCTCTGGTTTACCACATCTGGCTCGAGAGGAACTGGCGATGGCGGGAAAATATTCAAAGAACGCCGGAACAGATAGTGGCTGAGGTTCTATGTATTGTTTGCATGCGCTTATTTACGTTACCTGTGCGATTTTCTTTACAACTTGTTGCATTACGTAGAATTTGGAAAGTAGCATGGTAGGGTATTTTGCCACGCAACAGGAGTATGTTCATGTGCGTCTTTCTTTTTCGTCTATATATATATATATAATGAAACTTCCCCAAAAAAAAAAAGTTTATTATTTTTGAGCTTTTATTCTTAAAGAAGAAATTTAACCAAAATAAAATAAATAAAAGAAAATAAATAAAAGAAAATGCACATATTGGAAATATTTATGCCACATAGACTTAATAATTGTGTTAGGATCATTTTCTAGTGTTCATCATATAATTTGTATTGATGTATTTCTTATTGGGTTATTAGCTTAATGAGTTTGCTAGTTGGGGGCACTCTTGTAATTATACCAAATTATGTTTGGTATAAATAGTGGGTTAGGGCTTATTTTAATGTAACACTTCCCATTTTGAGAAAAGAAGTCTATTTTTGAGCTAAACCTAGAGAAGTGTGAACTCTCTCTCTCTACACTAAACAGCCACCACCTTCACATAAAGCACGCACAAACACACACTCGAAGGTGTGCACTACTCCATTGAGTTTGAGAGCTCTAGCTTGGATTAGGGACCTACAAATTGAGATTCAACATGCCCAATTTAGAGACTAAGAATTGGAATCGTTTTTCATCCAAAGCTTTTGTAAATAAATCGCAAGTTGTAGCTCTGCGCATATGAAGTATAGTTCAATTGTACCATTTTCTACATGATCTTTTATGAAGTGATATCTTAAATCTATGTGTTTTGTGCGAGAGTGATGAACAGGATTGCAAGTAATTACAATGGCACTTTTGGAATCACTATAAATAGAAATTCGATTTAAATCGAATCCGTAGTCCCTTAGCAGCGACATATTCTGCCTCTGTCATCGATGTTGAAACGTAGTTCTGCTTCTTGGAAGACCAACACACGAGCTTATCTCCCAAGAACTGAGCGCTTCCCGAAGTGCTTTTTCTGTCCATTCTACAGCCGGCAAAATCGGCGTCTGAATATCCTATTAATTTCATACCTGAGCCCTTAGGATACCAGATGTCGAGATTTGGTGTTCCTTTTAAATATTTAAGGATACGTTTTACTGCATGTAGGTGCGACTCCTTTGGATTTTCTTGGAATCTCGCGCAGAGACATGTTGAGAAAACGATATTCGGGCGACTGGCTGTAAGATAGAGAAGAGACCCGATGATCCACGATAGTAGGTGACGTCAATCGGTTTGCCGGAAGGATCTGAGTCCAGCTTGCACGTGGTTGACATCGGAGTACTCATCGGTGTGCTCGACTCCATGCCGTATTTCTTGAGTATGTCGTGGATGTATTTGGACTGATTTATGAATATTCCATCTTGGAGTTGTCTGATTTGCAATCCAAGCAAGTAGGACATCTCTCCCATCTTACTCATTTCAAATTTGGTCTTCATGAGTTTACTGAACTCCATGCAAAGATCTGAGTTTGATGATCCGAAGATGATGTCATCCACATATATTTGTACGAGCATTATATCAGAACCATGGTGTTTGACGAAAAGGGTGGTATCGATCTTTCCCTTTGTGAAGCCGGAATTTGTGAGAAAATTCGACAAGACTTCGTACCAAGCTCTAGAGGCTTGCTTAAGTCCGTAAAGTGCTTTGTCTAGTCGGTACACAAAATCTGGATGTTCTTCACTATTTAATACATCTGGCTGAGAAACGTAAACCTCCTCTTTGAGGATACCATTTAAGAAGGCCGTCTTGACGTCCATTTGATATACAGTGAAGTCCTTATGGGCCGCATATGCCAGGAATAGGCGTATAGCCTCGATCCTTACTATAGGGGCAAATGTCTCGTCATAGTCAATCTCTTCTTGTTGGTTGTACCCCTTAGCTACAAGTCTTGCCTTATTGTGTGTCACGATACCATCCTCGTCCTTTTTGTTTTTAAAGATCCACTTGGTTCCAATGACAATCTTTCCCAATGGTCGAGGAACTAGATTCCAGACTTTGAGACGCTCGAACTGATTGATCTCTTCTTCCATGGCAATTATCCAGTCTGGGTCGCTAAGTGCCTCTGAGATCTTCGTGGGTTCGGTTTGACTCAAGAAACAGGCGTACTGACACTCATTTGATGAAGAGCCCCTGGTTTGAACACCGACTGAGGGATCACCAATTATTTGCGATGATGGGTGGTTTCGAGTCCATTTTCTTTCGTGAGGGAGAATTGATTCATCTGCGTCAGATGGCTTGACGAATTCTTGTGGAATGGGCTCGGACCCAGCGGGTTGATTACTCGGACCAAGGTCAGTTGTTTCGATGTTTTGCTCCAGGTCAGTTGAAGGTTCTGTATTGTCTGGATTTGGGTCGTATGTCTGTTGAGTTGGTGGAGGATGGAAGTACAGATTTTCGAACAACAAGTCCAATTCCAGCTCCTCTTGGGTTTCTTGATTTGTTCCAGGCATCTATGCATAATTAGTACGATCGGCTGCTTCTGGTTGGTTGTGTGCTAATACTCCAACTACCAATTCAGGTTCTGAACTGTTGTGCTTAGAAGCTATTGTGGTCGACTGTTCGGGTTCTGCACTGTGTTGTGGAGAAGCCTTTTCAGGTGTATACTCAGGTCCTGAGCTGTCTTGATCAGGACTCACATGACTTGACTCGGGTCCCTTACAGTTTTGTGTGGAAGCCACCTCGATTCTTTCATCAAAGGTAACATTGATGCTTTCCATGACCGTTCTCTTTTCCTTCAAGTAGACTCGGTACTCCTTCGATTGAGTGGAGTACCCCACAAAGGTTCCTTCAATAGCCTTGGGATCCAGTTTAGATCTCTCCTCTCGATCGTTGGCTATGAAGCATTTGCAGCCAACTATCTTGAAGTGGGCAATACTTGGCGTTCTTTTATAGAGAATCTCAGACGGTGATTTTCCGAATCTTTGATGAATAATAGTTCGGTTTTGAGTATAGCATGCAGTATTCATTGCTTCTGCCCAAAGGAAGTGGGGTAATGATGACTGCAACAGCATGGTTTGATAAGTTAGGATATTACGTGATTTTTATACCCGTAAATTTGCATATTTGATCGTTATCTATTTAAATATTCTCGAATATCTTATGTTTGCATGTTATTTCTTATTTGATAGATATTGGAGCAAAAGTGAGAAAAAACGGGGAGTTATGATCATTTTGGGAGTCTTGGGGGTCCTTTCGCAATTTTCAAGAGTATTGAAACAGCTTTGTAATTTATTAATTAGTGAAATATAGAAATGCTTTAAACATGGAAGTAGAAGATGAGAGAATAAAGTGCATGATCCTTATTTCTTTAAATCAAGAAGAGGATATTTTCCATATCAAGGTTCAAGGATACACACATGGAAAGGAGAATCTCATGCAATCTCCCATAAAAGGGCAGCTCTCAACCCTAATATCACCCGAACGGCTGTCACCTCCCACACGCAGCCCATCAACCCTCAAGGCCATCACCTAAGACATATACGGCTGAGGAGACACGCTTGACATCGCAGGCCCACAGCCCTCCAAGCAGAGCCACCTCCCGAAGCACATACACGGCTGACCCCCTTCACGCTGCCTCACCTCACGCTGCCCTCAACAAGCAGCCACCTCTCATCGCCTCACGCTGCCATCTCTCACCAAGCAGCCACCTCCCGAAGCAGCCACCTCTCAGACATCATCACGCACACCTCCAAGCAGTCACCTTCCTTCACACACGGCTGGGAGAAAAACGGATTGGGGGCAGCGTCGCAGACGGCTTCTACGGCAGAAAGCTGCAATACTAGATAGATGGAAAGGAGAATCTCATGCAATCTCCCATAAAAGGGCAGCTCTCAACCCTAATATCACCCGAACGGCTGTCACCTCCCACACGCAGCCCATCAACCCTCAAGGCCATCACCTAAGACATATACGGCTGAGGAGACACGCTTGACATCGCAGGCCCACAGCCCTCCAAGCAGAGCCTCCTCCCGAAGCACATACACGGCTGACCCCCTTCACGCTGCCTCACCTCACGCTGCCCTCAACAAGCAGCCACCTCTCATCACCTCACGCTGCCATCTCTCACCAAGCAGCCACCTCCCGAAGCAGCCACCTCTCAGACATCATCACGCACACCTCCAAGCAGTCACCTTCCATCACACACGGCTGGGAGAAAAACGGATTGGGGGCAGCGTCGCATACGGCTTCTACGGCAGAAAGCTGCAATACTAGATAGGGAAGGGCATCGAACACCCACACGCGACGACTCGACACCGTGAGGGGAAGAATTCTATTTCTTTAATATTTCGTTTTCAACAATATTTTCTTTTGATTCGTTGTTGATTTCGTTTATTAATATGCTAGGCTAAGTTCTTTTGTGATTAAGACCATGTTAGGCCGAATTATGACTACGTCTTAATGCTATTCGTATTTTATTTAATCACATGAGTCATGTTATGTGTTTTTTGCTTGGGTTTAATGCTTGCATGTGCCTGATCAACATACGCATGATCTTTGATTGGTTTATGAGACGGACAAAGTAATTAGACCGGTTAGAACAATAAGCATCGATCACCACCGCGCAAAACCGACCAGACATGGAATTCGGTTTCGTATGTGTGGTTTCTGAGATCTTAGGCGTCGAAAGCGTCTAAACTTGGGGAATTTCATAGAGATTGAATGCATGCGTAAAAACTACAGTCATATAGACATATAGGGATTGGTTCTCTATCGCATAGGATTGCTATTGCGGGACAAACGAGTAGCGATTGTTTCAGGAAATTTTACCTTGACTTAGATTCATGTTGATTAGATACAATCGATTGCATGACGACGTAGGAGTAATTTGTGCCGAGCATGTTTCTTGATCACGTTTTCGTTAATTGATTTAAAAAACCGTTATCTTTATTTGCTTTTATTTCTTACTTGCGTTTTTATTTATCTCGCTGCAAATCGATCTTTAAAAAATTCATAAAAATTATCTTAGTCTAAATTAGGGTTAGGAATATTTTCTTAGAATCAATCGAGCTGTCTTTGTGGATCGATACTCGGACTTCGTCCGTTTTATATATATGATAGTCCCGTTTTATATATATGATACTCGGACTTCGTCCGTTTTTTTTTTTTTTTTTTTTTGTGGAAGTCCCGTATATATATATGATAAAAGCAAGATTACATGCTAAGTGGATGTATCATCCAAATGACTACCAGTGACTACCAGTAACAGGCTACTGGGAACAATAAACTAAAGTAACGTAACGTAACGACTACCACGCAACCCTCCACACACGTCGTACCCCCGCCTTCTGTAGTGCGTACTTCTCCCCAATAGTGTCCAGTCGGTCCCAAAGCAGCCCCAAGACCAATGCCACCACCCGGGCAGGTGACGAACGGATGTTGTCATGCCACCTCCTATTCCTCTCCTGCCAGATATGGTACACAAGAGACGCAAGGATATGTCGATATGAAGCATAGAGCAGGTGCTGACCCCTCCATCTCACGGCTGCCCAATGTATGCCATGTCTCCAGTTCGTATAAGGAATGCGTCACTTGATCTTGTTACGTAAAAGGAATCTGCACTTCTTTGTAAAGTCGCAAGAAAAGAAGAGATGGCCAACCGTCTCACTGATCCCCATCTCACAGAGAAGACATGTGTCCGTCCCCGCGCGCTGGGCCACCCATGGTAGGCTACGTACCGATAGTCGCTCGCGGATGGCCATCCAAAGGATAAACTCATGCCGTGGGATGCGAAGAGGTCCACCAAACAGTGTCGCCCAAACTACCTTGTCACGCCTTATCCGAATGGCTTCCCTCACAGTCCTGGTAGAAAAGCGCCCATCCAGATTCGCCATCCATCGTACCCTATCTGACGTACTCGGATCCACCGGGGGGAGCCTCGGGCCAATATCAAGGTATTCCGTGCTGGTCTGCGCTGGCCATGACCATCCGCGGTGTGTGATAACCGCACTCAGCCGTGAATCAACCGGAAGGCCCATCACCATCGGTCCACGTGGATAGCACTCAATAAGTGAGGAAGGAAGGAGCCAAGGGTCCTTCCAAAGCATGATCGACTCCCCATTACCCACCTGGAATGATATAAATCTGCGCAAGAGGGGCCGGAGTTTGAGAAGCTTCTTCCAACTCCAACCATCATTACTAGTCGAGCTAATAGCCCATATCGATCGGTTGCAAAGGCGGTTATGGTAGAGCCAAGCGACCCAAATCGACTCCGGCGCCTTCGAGACAACGCTCCAAAGATGCTTCATAAGTAAGGCCCGATTGTCAGCTTCAATAGCCCTGATCCCTAGGCCCCCCTCTTCAACAGGCACACAGATATCCGCCCATGCTACCCTAGCCGGCGCCCCAGCCCAAAGGAAAGACCTGAACTTCGCTTCCAGCTCACGGATAACGGCTTTGGGCAAAAGGAAGACGCCTGCCCAGTAAGTGTGCAAAGAGGAAAGGACAGACTTAATGAGCTGTACCTTTCCCGCATACGAAAGTGACTTGTTGAGCCACGACCCCAATCTTCTATCCACCTTCTGTAGAAGAGGAGAGCAGTCCGCCACGGAAAGTCGCGCCGAGGTCAGCGGAACTCCCAAATAACTAACCGGGAGCTGTCCCCGAGCGAACCCTGTAATGGTACGAAGTCGCATCCCTTGTGGGTCAGCTCGCTTTGCCACAAACATCTCACTCTTCACTAGACTTGGGTGCAGCCCCGAAAGTGTAGCGAAATCATCCAAAGCGGCTTTCAATACTCCCACCGAGGTGTCATCCGCATGGCTAAATAAGAGTAGGTCATCAGCAAAAGAAAGCATGGCAAGTTCCGCCGTCTCGCACCTCCAGTGGTATCGGAAGTTCGGCTCCTGGCTAATACGGGCACGCACAATACCGCGTAAGATCTCCATGACCAACGTAAATAAGTACGGCGATAGAGGGTCCCCTTGCCTGAGTCTCCGCGCACCTCTAAAGTATCCCGCCGGAGAGCCATGAAGGTTGATCGAAAACGTTGGCGTCGTTAGACAACTCCGCACCCACCCAATGAAAGTAGGGTGTAAACCCATATTCTCCATTGCAGCGATGACAAGACTCCACTCAACCCGATCATATGCCTTAACCAGATCAACTTTGAAGGTAACGCGAGGCGGGCCACTTGCGCTGTTGTACCCCCGACAAAGCTCCTGGGCAAGGAGGATATTATCACTAATCTTCCGGCCCGGGACAAAGGCCGTCTGTGAAGGGTGAACAAGTGATCCAAGAAGAGGCTTAAGGCGGTTAGCAATGATCTTCGAAATTACCTTGTAGATGACATTGCAACAGGAGATAGGTCTAAAATCCGAAGCCTTCCTCGGCGCCTCACATTTCGGGATGAGTGTGATGGAGGTGCTATTGAGACCCTCCCCGATAATGCTCCACGACGCTTTGAAGAATCGCGCTGTATACCCATCCGGCCCAGGCGCCTTGTCGTCTCCCATCGAGAAAAGCGCATCCTTGATCTCAATATCCTCAATCGGCCGTGTCATGCTCAGCGCCTCCGCATTTCCAAGACGGTGATAAGTAAACGGAACGAGCTGAGAAGATATAACCGGCGCAGTTCGCGCAGATTGTCCCAATAAAGCGCTGTAGAACTGCACCAATTCCTCTCTAACCGCCTCCTCGCCATTAACCAAGTCGCCTGTTACGGTCTCAAGGCAGTATATCCGATTCGCAGCCCTCCGAAGTGCAACCTTCCTAAAAAAGAAAGTAGTATTCTGATCCCCATCTTTCAACCACGCCAATTTCGCCCGTTGCGCTAACATCGAGTGTTCCATCCCCACTGCCCTAGAATATAAGACCCGACAAACCCTTTCAAGGTTATGAAAGATACCTTCATCGGGAAAGCGGCTCGCATAGATTTGACTCAGGTCAAGAAAGTGCTTTGCCTCAACGACATTTCTCGTCAGGTCTCCTTTGTCTTTGCGCATCTGTAGAAAGACCGGTTTCAGAAGCTTCAATCTGCTTATGAAACGATACATCGGGAAGCCCTCAATCTGCGTTTCCCACGCTTGCTGAACTTTTTGATAGAAAGCCGGCTCGCGGGAAAGAAAATTATCGAAGCGAAAAGACTTTCCCCGGCTTCGATCACGAGCAGCCCCAAGGATTAAGGGACTATGGTCTGACGTCCTCGGTAAATCAGACAGGTAGGTTGTGTTCGGGAAGAGTGAGAACCACACCGGGTTGCCAAGGACTCTATCCAGTCGGCGCCAGATTCCAGACTCCGCTCTTTGCTGATTATACCACGTGAAGAATTGCCCCATAAAAGGCAAAGTGGTTAAGTCCGCCTGTGTCAAACATGCACGCAAATCAGCCATATCCCGTGGGTTCGCTGTCCCACCACGGCCCTCGGCAGCATCCAGAATAGTGTTAAAGTCACCCAAGACGATCCAAGGATCATCCACTCGTAGTGAGGAAAAACCAACAATATCCTCCCAGAGTGCGCTTCTTTCCTCTGTCCGATTTCGCCCATATATAAAGGACATAAATGTAGTTAGATTCGTAGCCAAGGAGATCATCTCACAGTGGATAGATTGTGTCGTCATGGCTAAAATTGATACTCGAAGTATCGAAGAATCCCAGCCTACCCATATTCTCGCGCCGGGTCCCACATCATAATCGTAAAACCAGCTCCATTGCGGCCTAACACCCTCTGATATATTCGCCGCATTCACAATAGACACCCTCGTTTCTAATAAAGCCACCAACTTCAGGCCGTGTTGAAAAATTAGCTCCCTCGCCGCCCTTCCATGGTCTCGTTTGTTGAGACCACGTACATTCCACACTGCGGTTTGTATCATGGGGTCACCTTCAGGCGGGCTGCTATGCTAGGACCCGTAGAAGTAGAAAGTTCTTCCCTGGTGGATTCGAGATCAGCCAAGATGTGGAAAGGATTGCGCGCAATTTCCCCAACCTGAACATCCACCCTGTGCCTCTCAGGCCGGTCTTGCCGCTGATTATTTCCACTTGTGCTCGGGCCCATCAGATTAGCATCCACCAATCTAGCTTTGCCATTGGACCCCACCTGCCTCCACTCAAAGCTAGGTCTTTTAACAACAAACCCTGGCGTACGAGACGCTCTCATGTCCGTAGACGCTCTCTCCGACTCACGGGCAGCCATAGTTTGCTTGAGATGGGGACACGCGCTCGTCGAATGCGTCCACGAGTTACATCCCGTACACTTCTTAGGTCGCCATTCGTATTCCACCCGAACCTGCACTACCCCGGCCGAACCACCTTCCGCAGCGGGCAAACGGATGTTGAACTTCTCTGCAAATGGGTCGTTGAGATTCTTCATAATACACACCCGCGCAAAGTCTATCCTTGCCATAGTGGTAGTCACCCTGTCCGTAAAGAGAGGACGTCCAATCGCACTTGCCACTACTCCAAGCCCCGCATGTGTCCAGAACTCCCCCGGGACATTCCAGAGACGAACCCATAACGGAACCTCAGTGTGATCAGCCTTGTCGAAAGACATGCCCGGCCGCCATACCTCAAGAAATATGGGTTTGCCATGCATGAGCCAAGAGCCGCCATCCAGCACAGCATGAATACTCTCAGCGGACGCAAAACGGAATTTGAAGAATCCATTTTGCGTCGCTCGCACTTCGGTTAAATCAGCCCATAAATTACGGAAAAACTTGTCCACCAGCGGGAAGTACGGTTTGCGTCCCAAAAAGTATCCCACGAGAGTGAATTCCCACTTCGCAAAGCCTTGTTTGGCTACTTCCCATGTCGGGCAGACCTCGGCGATTCCATCAATCATCAATGGCGGTGTATAGTCCAAGCACACCCTCTCTTGAAGCTCCCGTCGCATTCGTTCAGAGGGCTGCCGCGCATGTGTGCCTTTGAGAACCGAAGCGAACGAGCCCGAGCCTTGTCCAGGAGCCCTCGGTCCAAGCCGATCAAAAACCCTAGGCCGAACCCTCGTACTATCCCCGGGGTCAACACCAT
Source organism: Lindernia subracemosa (assembly GCA_028392965.1). Lineage (NCBI taxonomy): Eukaryota > Viridiplantae > Streptophyta > Magnoliopsida > Lamiales > Linderniaceae > Vandellia > Vandellia subracemosa. The sequence continues at coordinate 500,446 of JAQPCC010000127.1, read as the reverse complement.
ACGTCGCCGCGTCTTGACCGCCTAAGGGGTTTGCGAATGAAACCCTAGGCCTCTTAGTTTGCATAGGCTCACCATCGGAAACCCTAGGCCCGGGAGATGAAACCCAAGGCCTGACAGTGGAAACCCTAGGCCCGTCAATGCCGGGCACGATCGCCACCGAATCATCCGCCACCACCAGCGCCGTTCGTTCCCTCATGTCCGATTCAGCCGCCTCCTCACCTGCATCGGAGCAATCATCCAGCAAAGCGTTCCAAGATGGAGGAGGTGTGCCTCGTCGGAGCAAAGATCCTGGTTTAGGATCACGAAGTGGCTCGATCACCGTATACGAGGTACGCTCGCGGCCCGATTTGTGACTCCCCGGAGAGCCCCTTTGATCTCCGATCACTACTCCGTCCCCAATATCGTGTCGAATATTCCTTCCCCGGATGTTAGCGTTCGCCGCCATCATATCCGTCATCATCTCCGTAGTCGGATTCTCCAATCTCTCCAACGATGAGGTTGAATTGTCCCTATCGATTTTCTCCACTACCGGATCACTCCGGACACGTTTCATGAGGGATTCGAACACCGTGACATCAAACTGCTCGCCGAATTCCGAGTATATGGCCCGGATCATATTAAGATCCGGGATGACACGATCAAAGACTTGCTCAATCGTCGGTGCAGGCGCAGCCCTAATGACGTCGTTAGGGTGCTGCCCAATCGCTCCCAATATCTTCGTCGCAGCCTCCTGATCAGCCCCGGAGACGACCCGCTCAGCCACCACCCCAGAATTCGCTATCATGCTAGGGTTTTGATCAGGCCCATCACATCGCCCCATTGCCGTGATCCTCGCCGGCGAATTTCCATCGCTAATCTGAGTAAAATCACAATCCGCTGCTGCGTTCGCCCAATCAACAATAGAGTTGGTAGATCCCCCTCTTCGCTTCGTCACTAGTGAGTCGAACGCATCCTCCTTGAAGGATGAGCCATAACCCGGGAATTTTTCCAATTCGGGCGTTAACAACGTCGTCCCTCGATCCGGCATGGATGATGTCGACGATCCACACATCATACTCGATGTAGCCATGTATCAAAGCAAGGAAAACCCAGAATTTGAAAATGTGAATCGCAAATTCGAAAATCAACACCGTCCACCGCCGTTTAATCCCGGCGGCGGCTGGCCCACGGAGGTAGTCAAGGGAAGATCAAACCGGCAGCAACAGTCGAGGAGACCGCCTTTGACGGCTATGAATGGCCGAGAAGGTTTTAGGGTTTTCTAGGGTTTCGTGATGATGAGAGAGAAGAGAGAATTCGCGCGCTACAAGATACCTTTGTATATATATTCCGTTTTACTACTTGCACGACCTAGTACACTTACTAGTATTCGAGCGTGTCAAGTTTTTGGCGCCGTTGCCGGGGACAGCGGTATTATTAATTTTATGATTTATTCTTATTTTCTGTTTAGATTTTTTTTATTTTTATTAGTATTTTTATTTTTAATATTTTTTTTGTGTATTGTGATACTCTCATCTTTCTCGTTTGTGTTTTGCAAGAAAGACGATGCAGCGGTACTCACGATATTCGCCCGAATCCTATGAGACATATGATGATGAGTGCGAATGCAAATACAATCAATACAAGCCTCCAGGATCGTGGTATGCTGGGCAAGTGGAAAATAATCACTTTCAAGCTTGTTATGTAGAAAACATACAAAACTGGGATGATCGGTATTACTCAGATGATGTCAACCATTCTAATTATCTCTCGGTTGATTACATTTCACCACCTCAAAAAGAGAAGGCAGCATGGGAGATAGCGCTCGAGAAGATGGCAATAATGCAAGGAGAGCAAAATCGTCAGTCACATGAGCGACTCCAGAATATAGAGACTACGATGCAGAATGTGATGGTCAAACTGGAAAAGCTAAGAAATACAGTATATGAACTTCCGAGTAACACCAAAACAAATCCAAGAGAGAATTCGGAAGACATTCAGATGAATTGTGAGACGGCGAAAGATCTGGTGCTGGAACCAAATGATGTTGAAGATGAGATCGAGCAAGAAAAAGGCGATCAACCCGCAGAGGCTACTATAGATCCCGTTCCAACAAAGTCAAGTCATCTAGAAGTCATTGAGGATATTCTTATTCAAATGGAGTTGAAGGAAGAATCTGCATCAAATTGCACAACTCATCAAGAAATAACCGAGCATATTCTCCCCAATGATAAGACTGCTGTCAAGATTGAGTGGTGCGATAGCTTTAGAGTTTTGGATTGCAAAACTAGTGAGCATGTGACAAGACGTGAGGAATTCGCAGCATGTAATATTGTGGAGAAGAGAAAGATGGAGCCTGAGACTTTCGATCCGATTCTACAAGCTTTTATGAAGTCACCAGATCACTCAGCTGGCCTATTCGCGGAGGAATTCACTAAGACATCGATGATCATGGGTTTTGACATTATTTTGGATCCGAAAGTCGATCTATGGAGAGAATTTAAAGATTGCAACCACACGAAGCTATACCATTCTGAGATCAAACTTCTCTCCAAAAAGATGAAATTAAGATGTTCCGTAGTTCTACCGAACATGCAGATTTGTGGACATCACACAAACAGGAGTCAAGCTAATGACTATAAAATAGTGCTTCTTGGGAGGCAACCCAAGTACTATCGATGCATATATAATATTTTATATTTCAGTTCTACTTTATCATTTATTATATATCTGGAATTCGTTATCACGGTGTTCGTTTAGTCATGTTTTCTCACAGGATTGTCGCTAGTTTGGGGGTGGTCCGTCATAAAGAGGAAGCTCGTTTACTGTGGAGCAACTAAAGTCCTCTTACGTCCCACCTACATCGATCAACACATCATTCAGGGAAGTGTCACTTAAACTCTCTCTTTCCTTTAATTTTTACACATTGAGGACAATGTGATAATTAGTTTGGGGGTGGGGTGACACATGCTAGATTTATATGCTCACATGTTTAGGTATCGATGTATGTGATTGATGAAAGTTGAGATTGGAACATCATTTGTGAAAGCTCTTATCCGTGATGAAAATTTTAAAATTTTTCTTGTGTCGTGATAAGATTCAGCGAGTTGAATGTGAAAGTCTGACATGTTATGTGTTTTGATTTTAGCATGACTATCTGGCTACATTGATTGCTCTAGGAAGATAATGCGTATCATGATACACAAATCCAGCGTTATATGTGAGTTTTTTAGCCTTCAGAAAAAATTATTAGAGCAACTCATTACATGCTCAATGTGTTTTTCATGAGTGTCACACATGGATTGAATATTTTCGAACTTGCTCTGTTATGCATGTCAACATTACTATGTGGATTTTATGCGCGAAAATGAGAAGGGCACCTAGGATTGAGTCACTGGCCTAAATATCTCCATGCCTTACATGTTTATCACTTAGTGAGCCCCTTTGAGCCTTATTTGACTTATTTGTTGATGTGGAGCCTAGATATTAAGCCATGTTAGCCTCATACTTAGCCTTACAACCCCCAATCAACGTGTTATTTACTGATCGTTTGGTGGGAGAGGAGCGAGAAAATGCTACGTCAGTGCACAAAAAAAATGAGCTATCAACTCCTCCCTCGATAATCTATCATCCTTAAAAGGATTGAAAGAAGAAGAGCATAGTATCTATATATAGAAAAAAAAGTACTAAGAACCCGTCCTGTGATAATCTCTCATTTTGAAAATAGGAGAAGAAGGGCTTAGACGAAAAAAAAAGCAGAAAAAATAGAAAAGAAAAAAAAAAGAAAGCAGGGCTGAGAAATGAATAAGCACCGGCGTGAGCAAAGTGAGAAAAGTATGAGAAGAGCGATTCAGTGATTAATATGCTTGATTCTTTTAGCTCACTTATCATATATGACATACCTCTTTAACCCGAGCCCCATTACAACCGTTGATAAAAGACCCTTTGATTCGTGCATGGCTTCTAACTAAGTGATTGCGACGTGATATATTTGCAAGCTTAGAGTAATATCTTTCTATGATGTGAATTGAGCGTTTTGATACATATCCCGTAAAACATTTTGAGTGACTTGAGCGATCCACGTGAGAGTTGTTGAGTGATACGTGTTAGAATTCTGGAAATATCTTTGTTGCTATGATATGATTACGAACTATCACTTCATGTTTCGTGTTTTGCTTGAATCATTCATTAGTTGATGAAGATCTCGACCTACTGCGCCTTTATTTTCTGAGATAAAACAGGAGTGACTCATTTGTTGATGTTGTACAATCCTAACTTGATTTAATCTTATTTCGCTTTTATGATCGAGGACGATCTAAGCTAGTTTGGGGGTTGTTGATAAGTTAGGATATTACGCGATTTTTATACCCGTAAATTTGCATATTTGGTCGTTATCTATTTAAATATTCTCGAATATCTTATGTTTGCATGTTATTTCTTATTTGATAAATATTGGAGCAAAAGCGAGAAAAAACAGGGAGTTATGATCATTTTGGGAGTCTTGGGGATCCTTTCGCAATTTTCAGGAGTATTGAAGTAGCTTTATAATTTATTAATTAGTGAAATATGGAAATGCTTTAAATATAGAAGTAGAAGATGAGAGAATAAAGTGCATGATCCTTATTTCTTTAAATCAAGAAGAGGATATTTTCCATATTAAGGTTCAAGGATACACACATGGAAAAGGAGAATCTCATGCAATCTCCCATAAAAGGGCAGCTCTCAACCCTAATATCAGCTGTCACCTCCTACACGCAGCCCATCAACCCTCAAGGCCATCACCTAAGACATATACGGCTGAGGAGACACGCTTGACATCGCAGGCCCACAGCCCTCCAAGCAGCCTGTAATACCCGTGGGTTATTATAATTAGAAATTTTGATATATTATTTAGATGAAGAATTCGAAACTCGGATGAAGAGTATGAATAATAATAGGAACACCAGAATTTTGATAAGTACTTGAAAACAAAAGAGGCCAAAATTTGGGTAAGAACAAAGGGAAGAATTCGGGTAATGACAAAGTGGAATTCGGGTGATGATAAAATGTGAGTGAAGCCCGAAATTTTGGGTAAAGCCTAAGTAATATTCGGGTAATACATTTCTTAGCCTAAGAGGAAAAAACTCGTCACCTCCTTGTCACCACTTATCCTTAGTTACTTCAAAGTATAACTATACCTTATTAAGTGAAATACAAAAAACAAAAAGGGGCAGAGGATATTTTCGAAACAAAGGAGAACTTGGCTAACAAGGATCGAGAGCTCGGGAAAAATCGTAACCCTTTAAAGCTCGGACGTGAGGTAGGTGAAGATTTCACCTACAATACGTAAATGAATTTGGTCTTGTGTTTTAATTGATATATTTGTATGTGAATTATGTGAAATATTTGTGTATAATATGTATGTGTTTGAATATCAATTATTTCTGGAATTATATTCATGTGTATGAGATGCGTAGATGAATTTTTCGGATGCATGAACATTTCGGACGTTTTGAAGATCATTCGGGCCTATGAATAGTTTCGGGCACGAATGAAATTCGGGCCTTGAAGTTAATTTCGGGTCTTTTAAATAAATTTTTGAGTCAGGCGAATTTCAAAATCGGATCTTTTAAATAAACTCGGCGAATTTCCAATTTTCGGGCCTTAGAATTTGAAAGGATTTTTGGGTGTTGACTCGATATTCGGGCCTAAAACTTTCGGGCATTGACCCTATTTTCGGGCCCTGAACTTTCGGCGTATGCATGCTTTTTTTCGGGTAAAGATTTTCGGGCTTTTAATAGAGATTCGGGCCCAAAGACTTTTGAAATATAAACACACTTTCGGGCAGTAACTTTCGGATTCAAAAAAACGTCTTTTGGAGGAAAATTATTTTTACATCATTGGATGAGAAAAATATTCCGAGTCCAACGGGCATAGTCTATTCTAACGCCCGATTAAAAGTTTTCAAAATAAATTTTCCAGATTCAAAATAATATTCTCGGGGAAGGTAGTTTTAATGTGTACTGTGGCATTTCATTTGCATAACATACATGCATTTCATACCAGTGCGAGAGATGAGTACCATGTTGATACGGTAACGCTTCGATGTATTGATGAGCGGGGTAGATCGTGATTACTTTGATTGATGGTTCGTAGAGGAATCGAGGTTAGTACTCACATGACACCTGACGGCAGACAGGCGTGATCGATCTGTCTACTCGGACGTGAACGTCCCGAGGTGCAAAACCGTCTTTTATGGTATTTTCGCGGAAGGAGCGACCTGGCGTGAACGTCCAGAGTAGGCTACCGTGACTTTTATGGGCTCGCGAGGTGTCGAGTCTAGCCTAGGGCCCTGTGTTGAGATATGGTAGGATGGAGTGAGAGGTAGAAGTCGAGCGTGCATTTATTGTGAGATATCTTGGGGTGATGATTGAGCGCACGCTGCATTCATGCATATTTTCACCTATTGGGCAATCGCTCAGTTTTACGTGTTGTAGGTATGACCGAGTCTGACGTAGAGATACGTCGTGACTGAGGTGGGCTGATGGCGGTGACTCCACGGACTTTTGAGGGCGAGGCGGTACATGGATGAAGACCTGTGGAGCGGCGTTAGGGCATTTTGATATTTTGATAGTTTGGGGCTACGGCCTTTGTAAATATACGACTTTGTAACCCGTGTTTACTATAATATATTTAATTTTACGAAAAAAGTTTTTGTAAAATGGGTCTTCCGTGGCTTTGGCTGCGGAAATCCGCCACTAATCTTAATTAGAATATGAGGGTCGCCACACAGCCACCTCCCGAAGCACATACACGGCTGACCCCCTTCACGCTGCCTCACCTCACGCAGCCCTCACCAAGCAGCCACCTCTCAGCCCTCACCAAGCAGCCACCTCTCATCACCTCACGCTGCCATCTCTCACCAAGCAGCCACCTCCCGAAGCAGCCACCTCTCAGACATCATCACGCACACCTCCAAGCAGTCACCTTCCATCACACACGGCTGGGAGAAAAACGGATTGGGGGCAGCGTCGCAGACGGCTTCTATGGCAGAAAGCTGCGATACTAGATAGGGAAGGGCAGCGAACACCCACACGCGACGACTCGACACCGTGAGGGGAAGAATTCTATCTCTTTAATATTTCGTTTTCAACAATGTTTTCTTTTGATTCGTTGTTGATTTCGTTTATTAATATGCTAGGTTAAGTTCTTTTGTGATTAAGACCATGTTAGGCCGAATTACGACTACGTATTAATGCTATTCGTATTTTATTTAATCACACGAGTCATGTTATGTGTTTTTTACTTGGGTTTAATGCTTGCATGTGCCTGATCAACATACGCATGATCTTTGATTGGTTTATGAGACGGACAAAGTGATTAGACCGGTTAGAACAATAAGCATCGATCACCACTGCGTAAAACCGACCAGACATGGAATTCGATTTCGTATGTGTGGTTTCTGCGTAAAACTTGGGGAATTTCATAGAGATTGAATGTATGTGTGGAAACTACAGTCATATAGACATATAGGGATTGGTTCTCTATCGCATAGGATCGCTATTGCGGGACAAACGAGTAGCGATTGTTTTTGGAAATTTTACCTTGACTTAGATTCATGTTGATTAGATAGAATCGATTGCATGACGACGTAGGAGTAATTTGTGCCGAGCATGTGTCTTGATCACGTTTTCGTTAATTGATTTCAAAACCCGTTATCTTTATTTGCTTTTATTTCTTACTTGCGTTTTTATTTATATCGCTGCAAATCAATCTTTAAAAAATTCATAAAAATTATCTTAGTCTAAATTAGGAATATTTTCTTAGAATTAATCGAGCTGTCTTCGTGGATCGATACTCGGACTTCGTCCGTTTTACTACTTGCACGACCTAGTACACTTGCTAGTATTCGAGCGTGTCATGGTTCTCGCAGCTTCAACTAGTGTTCGATTTCGTCGTTCGACCACTCCATTTTGTTGAGGGGTCCGGACAGCAGCAAATTGTTGAGTAATGCCAGAAGTCTCATAGAATTTACTGAGTGTTTGATTTTTGAACTTAGTGTCGTTATCGGACCGGATCACTTGGACTGTACACTCGAGTAGATTCTGCGTTGCTTTTACAAAGATCGGAATTTGAACTGATGTCTCATCTTTTGACCTTAGGAAGTGGACCCATGTAAATCTTGAAAAGTCGTCTACAATGACCATCATGTACTTTCGTCCGCTTAGGCTTTCTGTCCTCATAGGGCCGCGTAAATCAATGTGAAGCAGCTCCAGTGGTCTTGATGACGAAGGTATTGGTTTAGATGAGTGAGACGCTTTCTTCATTTTCCCTCTTTCACAAGCTGAGCATAAATGATCCTTTGATATTTCAAGGCTGGGAGTCCGAGAACCAGCTTGTTGATGGTTTTGAGTTTTAGATGAGACAGTCGACAATGCCAGAGCTCATGTTGTGAGAATGACCCTTTACTAATGAGGCAAATCATCGTAGATGGCCTGATTGATCGCACGTCAATGGTGTAGAGATTTGTCCTCGAGTGCCTATCAGGAGTGCTTCGCCCATTTATAATTGTGCACCTCTTTTGGCGGAACTATACTTGAATTCCTCGATCGCAGAATTGCCCGATCGAAAAGAGGTTGTGCGTCAATCCTTCCACATAGGAGACTGCTTTGATGGTAAGCCGGTTGCATATTAGATCTCCATAACCATGGATTGCGGCTCCATCACTGTTTCCGAAACGGACTATCCCACCGTATTTTTTGATTTAGTTGCTCAGCAGTTCCTTGTTTCCCGTCATGTGTGTGGAGCAACCAGAATCTAAATACCACACATGAGAGACCTGCAAAACAGGAACTAGAGGGTTTTAGGTACCCATTTGAAAATGGGTCCGCCTCCTCTATCATTGTTAGTTTTAAAAGACGCTTTACCTAGCCTAGTTTTTGTTTGAGCTACAGCGGAAGAATTTTGTTTAGGCTTAGGTACCCATTTTTTTGTCGTGGATAGGCTCATGGTTCCCTTAGGTTTCACCTTGGGTATCCATTTTTGGGTTGTCTTTGTTTTTGCAGGTTTGTTGTTATTCTTAGTGGTTGATCGTTTCCTTTTCTTAGATAGAGCAGATATTGAAATCATTTTTGAAGAGTAATGTAAAGGACGATTGATTTTGGAATTGCAAAAATAAACATTGTCAAGAGAGTTAAGTACTGATCAAAGCAAAACGACATGTTTCTAGAAGGAAAAGTTTTTAAATACAAAACATCATTGAAATCTTGTTTTTCCTTCTTTTAGTCCCCTTTCTTAACCCATGTTCTCTTTAGCGAGCCTGTAGATTTAAAATGCATTGGGTTAGTAGGAGAAGATTTAAAAGCAAGCTTAGGAATTTTTGATGATTTTCTTTCAATAGTGGCAGGAATGTTCTTTAAATGTGCGATTTCGTTCAAGAGCATTTGTTTTTCACTCTCGAAAGTTTTTCTTTCGCTATCTAAAGCTGAGTGAAGTTCTGCTATTTTCTTTATGCACTCAGGCATGTACCAGGACGAGTCTGGATACTCCGATGTAGCAGATTCACTTGAGGACTGCCCTAGATTTCACCTTCGGGGGGTCGAGGGATTTCGACTCGAACTCAGTTATTGCTAGACAAAACCTAGTTTTATAGCTGTTGTTCAAGTCCGTGTAATCATATTCAATTTCAGAGTGATTTATAAAGGGCATTAGCTGAGTTATACCTAATCCCATATACCTAATGTCATAAAATTGTAGGGCACTACATTTCTTTAGGTTTTGGGGATTGTTAAACCCAATGCCAGTTAGAGGATGGTAGAATTCCGTGTCGGCAGGTTGGTTTAAGCAAATTGTTTGGTCCGTATGAGCTCTCTTGGTTAGAAGATGTAAGTCCTAGATTATCCAACTAAACATATATTGAAATGATCTTACCACGATTTGAAGGTCGGAAGAATTCAAGCTCGGCGTGGGGTGATTGTGTTCTTGAGAGGTTGGGGGCTCTCTCTCTCTCTAGATAGGTTTCACACAATACACTATTATTATGTGTTAGGGTTTTTGTATTTATACCACATAATTGGTATATAATACTTGGGCCCCTAACAAAGTCCACTTACACTAAGCCTTTCTTTAAATAAGATCTATTTAAATAAACAACAAAGATAATTTTAATTAATTGAACACAATAACATAATCCTAACAATCTCCCCCTTTGTGGGGCTTAGTGCGTTTGCCTGAGTCCTAAAAGAATTTCCTCCTTTGTCTTGACTTTTGATCTCTTCTTTTGGAGATCTTCAAGTTCACCGTGTCTCGATCTTCTCTTCTCGGCACTGGATCTTCCTTCAAGTCTTTTCTTGAATCTTGTCTCGTAAATGCCGGAAGGTGTTTGAAGTTGCTTGCCGGTTCTTGAAGAATTTTCTCTTTTTGTGTGTTCGATCTCTCCTATCGATAGTGACGCAACTCCTCCTACTTTTGGTCAACCTTGTGTTGGAATTGAGAAGTTCTCTTTGAAATTTGGAGAGACGCATACGAGGCGGCAACTTCGATCTTTGAAGTCCGTGGTGTTTGCTTGATTCTTTGACGACGCTTGAGGATTTAGCGTTTCTGATATATCTTGCATTTTCGTCATGGTATTGCTCCCATTTTGCTTTAGTACTACTCCCCCTCATGAAGATCGAGTTGGGGAGATCACGTCGTCGGGACAAGGAAATGGAGTTGATGGGAACTCAGGTTGGGATTGTCTCCAATCTTCTTCTTCTCGGCGCCGGATTTGTCTTCTTCGAAGGAAGTTGTCTGGTTCGGCCTCGAGGAAGCTTGTCTGGCTCCGGAAGAAGGTACGCGTGGGGTGTTGTAAAATATTCCGAGGCTCCTTTGGAATGTTCCATTCAAGTGCAGGAGAGCCCGGCTTCAGAGTGGTACGATCGGCGGAATTGGTGGGTGGTCTGACCTGTTTGTTTATGCGTGTCCCCTTCTCCCCCTCATGGTGATTCGTGTTAACGAGATCGGCATACATGTATAGGAAGATTAGAAGGACCTAAACAACATGTCGGTGATGGTAATAACCAGACGGAGTCACAAAGGCAATCCGTCGTGTAAGAAACCGGGGTCACGAAGACTTCCCGTTAACATCGATCTAGGAAATATGCTCATAGACGATGTCCTGAAACCGTTGTTGCTTTGATGTTGAGTAGGTCACCAAAACCCAGCAACCCTCGGGATTTATATGGATTTTGCTCTCTTCTCTCCTTTATGTGTTTTCGTTGATAGAACAGTGAGAGAGAGAGAGAGGTGTCGGCTGCTCCTTTCAAGTGAGTTCTTTTATTCAATGAAGGATTTTTACAAGTGGAAGCCCTAGCCCACTTTTATGCCAATATTTTGGCATAATTACACTTTTGGTTCCTAAACAAACTAAACATCTAATATAATGAGCATAAGTCTAAAACAACAATACAAATAAATATTTCAAGTATACAAAGACCCAAAAGACTAAAAGAACACAACTAAAGATATTCCTAACATGTTGCAACGGCAGGAATTCCTTCCGATCCTCGAGGCATGTCTAAGCAAGACATGTCTACGAAAGTTCTAGCTTGATCAGAAAGATCAGGTGTTAGAAAACTGTATGTGTCCTAGAAAATATAAAAATATATGGGAAGTGAGGACACACTAGACTCGAGTGCTCAAGAAAGTGTGGTGGTGGGGCTGAGTACCACATAATTCAATATCTCCCGCTTCCGAGTGAAGCGGTGATAGTAGACGTAGTTTCTCGTGATTTCTGAAACACTTGTCTTTTGTGAGACAGACGAGTGGGTAAGGCTCGGTTGTGCACGCGCCGTTGGACCTATTGCGACGACTTCTACCCGGGAGCTAATAAAATTAGCACCTGTACCTATGGGGGTTTGTCCGAATAATTTGTGAGGTGAGGGAATCATGTAGCATTGGTCTTTTCAAAAGGTTTTAGTAGACGTGACTGTTTCTTCGTAATTCGATTGACTCTCGGTGATGTTCCGGGGTTAGATTCAGTTGGGTTTGACTGAATCGTAGGAATGAAGTATCCATGCATCCGGTATGAAGTAGTGAGTGCTGCTTTGTTTGTCAGCAAGCCGGAGCAGGTCTGTTGAAGCGCGCACCGAGTTTAACATTTGTAGCCACCGTCGCCTTTGAAAAGAGTTGACCGTTGTAGGCACGAGATTCTTCTTTTGAAGTCCATCTTCAGAGGTCGGAGGTAACTCCATGAAGCTTGATGATGAGGAGAGAATATTTGTTTTCTTTTTTTTTTTTTTGTATGGCCTTGTATTTTTAATTTTGATGGCCCTCTTTTTTTTTTAATATAATATTAATCGTTATTAGTAATATGTATATTAGTATATTATATATTATATGGATATAATATATATTAATCGTTATTAGTAATACATATTTATATATTATATATTATATGAATATAATATTATTTATTATTACTATTGTTATATATATTATATTTATATTATTTATATATATATATATTTTATTTCTCCCCCTCCCCCTCAAAAGATGCTAGTAAGATCGAAAAATCTACGAATCTCTTTCCCAAAATTCACGCATTTAAGGTTCGCTCCCCCTAAAAAATGTAATTATTGCTCCCTTTTAAGAAAATAAGGATCACTTCTCTTTTAAAAAATAAAAGAGTAGCTCCCCCTCAAATTAAGCTCATTTTAGAGAAAAACAAATGGTATTTATCACTTCCGTGCGTAATATGGAATTTAAATTTTAAAATTTTGAAAACGCATATTTAAAATATACCATTTTGAAAAATGGGTATTTTTTTTGCGATTCAGCATATATGCATACTTGAAAGTTTAAGCTCGAAAATCTTAAAATTGTATGCATAATGAAAATGTACCTATTTTAAAAATATGCAAGAATGTGGTATTATACAATTCAGTTCAAAAGATAGAATGTACCACATATAGTCATAGTTGCTCACGTCGTTTACCTTTATCATGTATGCGGAGCCACTACGTCAAACTGCCATACATGAGGGATGTTTGAAGTCGCTCACGCCGCATACCAGTCATGGTTGTGGAGCAACTTCTGGAATACCAACCATGCTGGAATTTTGTGGTTGCCCTCGTCTCGTACCGATCATGAGTATGGAGCAACCATCTTCTAATTACTACTCATGACCGGGGATTTGTAGTTGCTCTCGTCTCATACCAATCACGTGTGTGGAGCAACCATCGACGAATTACCACACGTGATTGGGCTCCTGCAAAACTTTATCGGGACTTTGGTACCCATTGTTGTATGGGTCCTCCCTGATTAGCAGAAAACAAGTTAAGCATATAATGTGTCAAATCAGATTTTAGTCCTAAATCATTCATTAACGTACTTTTAGGTACTCGACTATATTTGGGATTACCTAACTTAATCGTTGACTTAGGAACCCATTTAGGAGCAATTTGACACGTAAAGGACGTTTCAGCGCAGGTGAATGTGTGTCTCGGAGAAGATTTAAATATTTTCTATGAAGCCAGTCGCATGAGATGTTTCTCAGACTTAACATCGACTGGATATTTTAGGTAGGGATAAGAACATAAAGAATTATAAGCATCGTTAGTACATGAGATGTTCTTCCTACTTGGAGAATTCACACGATTCACATCATAATGATGGGGAATAAGCGTGGAAGTTTGCTTGCTTAAGCTTGGAACTTCTTCTTTGCACGCTTTCCTTTGAAGAGGAATAGGGGAGGGAAAATCTTGAATATGTTCGACCTTAATTTTGAAAGACAATGGCGATTTTCCTTTCTCCTTCCTAATTTTCTCTTGTTCCTAAAAAAATACCAGCTAACGAACCGAACCCCCACCAATAACTAAGATTGCTCGGGGTTGGATAATCTATCAAATTTTGATTAAGTGTGGAGGATATAGGTTGTTTTAGAAGAGAGAATCGTTGGTTCCTTAGAGTCATATTTTCGATTTAATCTTATTTTGTATTTTTTAGATCGGTATATATCGTGACTGCTCTGCTCCCTCAAAGAAAAGAGGGAGACTTGTTCTCCCAATTCAGTAGGAAATCACCTTGGTCCAACCAAGAAAGACATGGGAGGTTTTGGACGTAACATTCTTTTGCTTCTCTTACGATATTTCTAGTTGGACGAAAAGAGTGTGCAATGCGTGGAGACTACCATACCTTTTTCAATAGCTGCTCCTAGAACCGAGGGGAAGACTAAATGGGCGAAAAAGAAGAATAAGAGGGAGAACGACGTCACAGGAGGTTCTCCAACAGGAGAAGACCTCTTCCCAACTTACTAAATAAGGCGATAACAAAGTGAGCAAATGACCCCAAGACCCGACCAGTTGAGCAGTGTCCGGGAAAGTTACTTGACTCCACTTAAGAGTACAGTGCTGTTAAGTAGAGGCTAAAGGAGCTACTGTTAAAGTAGCAGCTAAGCTATAAGAAAACGGTGGAATAGCTTTCTCCAGGGCTTTCACTGAACCACCAACGGTATTCATATCCGCAAATGATGCTTTTGAATAGTACCCCGCCACCCTGGGTTAGGAGCGCTACTATTGATCTAGCTTATCGGTATCGCGGGATCGAAAAAGCCTCGGCCGGATCGAGCAGTTCTAGCTTCTGCCTACTCTAATCATGAATGTCGTAGATAATGTCCTTGTCCTGAGGGTGTCGTAGATTAAGTATCCAGATTCTGATTACGAATTTAGTAGTTTGATAGGTTGGTTTTGTTTAGGGCATCATCTCCCGGCCGTGCCAATCATTGTGATTAGTCGAACGCTAAGGCAAATGGTACGCACTAATATCATAGTACAGAGTGACTCGGGCTGTAGACGAAAAAGGTCATTTAAAGATTTTCCACGGCCCTATTTAACTGAAATTAAGGCTAGCATAGCATAACCACCTTCTCTATAAAGTCAAGCTAGATTAGTAGGATCTGGCACTTGTAGCGTCCCGTCGCTGCCTTAAGGGGCCTTGGTTGGTGTTGGTGATCCTTCCGCGCGAAAGACTAAAAAAACAAAAGTGGGAAGGAGGTTTCCAGCGATCTTGGGACAGCCGGTTATGGCGGGTGGCGTCCCCCGCATTGAGATCCCTGAAGAGGTCTACGAATGCGGTCTGCAGCGGTGTAAGTTCAATTTGCTTGCCAAGCTCATGATGGGGGCGGGTTTTGAGAGGTTGACGGTGGAGGAGTTGCGCGCCAAGTCTTGGAGTAAATAGCACACTAAGGGGCGGGAAATAGGTTCTAGGGGACCTATCTATCCAAGTTCTGATTCTAGCTTTTATAATCGGAAGAACTAGATCTTCCTTTCGATCAAAGAGATGTAACACCAACAAAATCTCAATTTTAAAATCCTAGCAAAAAAGCAATAAATCAACAGGCATACCAATAGACATACCTTGAATCTAGCTTAGCAATCCTTACTTTGATTCTCTTATTTCATTTTGAGTTGTAGTTACAGGGAGAGATCACTCTACAATCAATCCAATCAGTCTCTCTTTCTTAAGCAAGGAAAAGCTCTAGTCCTCAAGGCTCGGTGAGTCCAACTTCCCAGATCGGATTAGCTCTCGTTCAAGAAGCCTTCTTTCGTCAAGGCTGTTGAGGTTCTGCTTTCAAGCGAATAGACAAGTTTGGCATGTACCGGTAGTTGCTCATCTCACTTTCTTTCCGCCAAAACAAAGCATCGCCTAAGAGTAAGAAGCCCCCTTAACTTAAGCAAACACAAACAGGCCTTAAGGCT
This sequence comes from Lindernia subracemosa, assembly GCA_028392965.1. Classification (NCBI taxonomy): domain Eukaryota; kingdom Viridiplantae; phylum Streptophyta; class Magnoliopsida; order Lamiales; family Linderniaceae; genus Vandellia; species Vandellia subracemosa. Next base: position 484,757 of record JAQPCC010000127.1, on the reverse strand, counting down.
TTCCTTATGAGATGGGATGCTCACTAATTGACTGCTTCTCTCGAGATGCGAAGAATAGCTACAATAAAGACTCTCTGGGTCCTTTCGAAGCAGATATTCGTACGTCCATTGGGTTACTTGAGGGTAGCACTGGTTTCGCCTTGACTGCTTTCCTGATTCGTGAACAGATGGGACTCTTTATTTTAGCTTTCTTCATTCCCTTCGATCTTAGTTCACTTAGCGGGAGATAGGAACGAGTGTTTAAGATTCCTTTCTCTTGCTTCCCCAGCCCAATCCTCCATAAGCCAGACCTTTTCTGTTTTTTTTAATCTATCTTTGTCTATTCCGTATGGAGCCACCGACGGTCGATCCGCATGTTGAGATAACCCTTAGGCTAGAGCTTCAACGTACTAGTAAACAGATGGTTTTCCACCATCCCAAGTCTCTTTCGACTCTCCTGGGTTACTGCACAATCAATGCCTTCTTGTTTTTGGGGGAAAGGTTCACTAATATAAATGAGGAAAAGGTACATCAGCGTAAAAACGCAACAACCCGTAACAGGCTACGGGCAAACAAATGGTCAACCAAACGACCAAGCAATTCGCCACAGACGGCGCAAAGCAAGACGTTGCAACGTAAATCTAGAAGAAATAGTGCTCAAGCGCATATAAAGGGTGCTGACAATAGTGTCAACAATAAAAAGATCATCACGCTCATTCCCTTCCTTCCAGCGTCGATTCCGTTCCTGCCATATATGGTAAACGATCGACGCCAATGCATGGCGGTAAGCACTGTGCATCAAGTGGCTGCCTCGCCATCTCCGGGCAGCCCACTGAACACCCAAAGCCCACTCTCTATAGGGCCACATGAATCTGAGCTTGTGGCGAAGTCGCATCATGCAACGACTAGAGAAAGGACAGTCGAAGAAGAGGTGGTCAATGGTCTCCGTTGCCCCAGTCCGACATAAGATGCATGTCGTTTCCCCAGCTGCCGCCGCAATCCATGGTTTATCGCGTGTCGCAAGTTTACCCCGTATTGTCATCCAAAGTAGGAACTCATGTCGGGGCACGCGAAGAGGTCCCCCAAATAGGGCAGCCCAAAGCACAGGGTCATGCCGTTGTCGTAACGAGTTCCGCGCCAAGGAGTTACTAAAAAGGCCATTGGATTCCCCAATCCACGAATAAGTATCAGTCGCTAGATAATTAGTCGCTGGTAGATCCCGGCTGATCTCCAAATACTCTGCGGTAAATTGACCGGGCCATCTCCAACCCACCTCATCAATGACGCAACTGAGGCGTGAATCGAGCGGGAGGCCCATAACGACAGGACCTCGTGAAAAGCGATCGATAAGTGGCCCTGTCGAAAGCCACGGATCCTGCCAAAGTAGAAAAGTCGCGCCGTTACCAATATGGCACTGGATCAATGATCGGATAGTTGGGCGCAATTTCAGCAGCTTGTTCCAACTCCAGACCGCCGTTGCTGAAGGTCGAATCGTCCAAATCGATTTGTGCGCCAAGCGGGTATGATGGATCCATTGGACCCAAATTGAAGACTCATCCCTCCTAAGCAGCCTCCATAACTGGCCTAAGAGAAAAACTCGATTATCCGTCTCGATGGATCGGATGCCAAGTCCTCCTTCCGCGACCGGACGGCAAACATCCGCCCAAGCAACCTTGGTTGTGGATCCTGCCCAAAGAAACCGGCGAATCCGCATCTCGAGCTCCCGAATAATGCCCTTAGGCAACATAAACACCCCAGCCCAGTACACATGAAACGTCAACAGCACGGACTTGATCAGCTGAACCCGTCCGGCATATGAGAGAGACAAATTCAGCCAGGACCCAAGCCGGCAATCCAATCGTTGAAGTATCGGAGCGCAATCTAAACGAGTAAGCCGCGAGGTAATGAGGGGGACACCGAGATATCGCACAGGTAGAGTACCTTCTGAGAAACCCATAATCTCCTGAAAAGCAGAGGAGAAGCGTTCGGCACGGCGGGATATGAACATTTCACTCTTGGTATCATTCGCTCGAAGACCCGAGAGTGTCGCGAAATGTTCCGAGCCTTCCTTTATAACTCCAACTGAGGTAACGTTGGCATGCGAGAAAAGTAGTAAGTCATCCGCAAATGTAAGCATGAACATGGACGTGGCTTCACAGCGCCAATGATATTGGAAACCGCTGTTAGCCATAATAAGCTGCTGTAGAAGACCGTGGAGAACATCCATGACCATAGTGAAGATATACGGTGAGATAGGATCTCCCTGGCGCAGTCCCCGCCTCCCAGCGAAGAATCCTTCAGCTCGGCCGTTTATATTAATGGAGAAGCCAGTTGTCGTGAGGCAGCTACGAATCCATCCAATATACGTCGGATGGAAATTCAGCGCTTCGAAGATAGCGAGGATGAAGTCCCATTCGACTCGATCATAGGCCTTCGCAAGGTCGACCTTAAAAGCCACCCGTTCGGGAAGATGTTTGCTCCTATACCCATGGCAGATTTCCTGGGCCAAAAGTATATTGTCAGAGATGCGCCGCCCCGGTATGAAGGCCGTCTGTGTGGGATGCATCAGATCGCCCAAGTGATCTTTCAGGCGTTCAGCTAGTATCTTCGATATGATCTTGTAGAGCACATTACAGCAGGAAATGGGCCGATAGTCCGCTGCCCGTCGCGGTGAGTCGCCTTTGGGAATGAGTGTAATGAGAGTGCTGTTTAGCTCCTTCAGAAGAAGACCTGTGCAAAAGAATTCCAGGATAGCATGCGTAACATCCCCTCCCACGATGTCCCATGCGGCGCGAAAGAAGGCCGAGGTGAATCCGTCTGGGCCTGGTGCTTTATCCTCCCCAATGGAGTGGAGCGCGGATTTCACCTCACTTGGGGTCACTGGCCGGACCATGTGGGCCGCATCAGCCATGCTCAATCTCCGCGGCAAGAAGGCTGCCACATCCGTCGCGCCAATGGGGATGGCACGTGTAGACTCGCCAAGCATCGCCTGATAGTATCTGATCAACTCATGAGCCACCTGTACTTCACCTTCCACGAGGCCGCCATTGGCATCCTCTAGCGAGAAAATACGATTAGCCACTCGTCGCGTCGCAATCTTCTTAAAGAAGAAGGACGAGCATCGATCACCGTCCTTCAGCCAGGAAATCTTTGACCGTTGCCGTAGTAGTGATTGCTACATTTCCATCGCATGCGCGTAAAGGTGACGGCACGATCGCTCAAGGTCATGGAATCGACGTTCACGAGGATACCCCGTGGTAAACTCCTGGGCCAAGTGCAGGTACGACTTAGCCATATCAACATTGCTCGTGAGATCTCCTTTCGCCAGCCGCAGGAGCTTCAGACGTGGTTTGAGCGACTTCAGGCGCTGAAGCATAGAATACATAGGGTAACCTGGAACAGTCGCTTGCCATGCATGCTCCACGAGAGGAAGAAAGCGCTCATCAATGCCTTCTTGTTCCGCTACTACCAGGTTCATTGATCACCTACGAAATTACTAGAACCCGCTAGCGAGTTCGATTGATGGTTAGTTGTTTAAGTGAGGTAGTGAGGGTGTACAAGTTAGATGGGAATCGCCTCTACAAAGCTTGTTTTACTTAGAGAGACTTAGTCAACTCATAAAGTTGAGGCCCGAGCCCTTCAGTGGTAAACAACTATAGGAAGTATCCTCGGGACTGATCAAGGTTAGACTTTCATTGCTTAGTAGATGGTCTGAGGATAGACTGGAGCAAGAAAAGACCCATGCTTAGGAAGATCTTTCTTTTTATCTTCAAGCCTTTCTAGTGACGTGGACAGAGTGATGAATCTTGAAAAGGAGGCAAGAATGGTGAATCCTTGGACACAGGGGGATAATAAAGCTTCTTATCCTTAGAAAACAGAACATAATAAGAAAATGAATTAGCCCCTCAGCTCACATCAAGGGGTCGCCAGCTTCATATCTTTCTTTAAACCCATGCTGTCAAGTCTTCTTTATCCTACTCCCCGATCAGCTTTCTTCCTCATATTCATCATAAGAAAAAAGACAAGCTTAGCATTGGCAATCCACATTCTTTGATCTTTGATCTCGTTTTATGATCATAAAGTGTGGGAATCTGCAGCTCTCGCTCTTCACCGGGACTCGATTGAACCCCCTTAAACCATTTATGACCGTCATCGGTAGTAGAGTAGATTGGTCTTCCATCTTTGGCAAAGGAATAGCCTTTTCAATGAAGCTTTTTCAAGAAGAATCAGAATTTGATCGCGAAGTAACCACCGAGTCTTGACTTTCTTTTTTATCGCCTTGCACCTGCTACCTTCATAGAGCGGATTCGTGAAAAGACTAAGATCGGATTCTCGCCATCTAAGAATAAGAGGGCAAGTCGAATCCCGTGCGGGTACGAAACTAGGCATTCCAACCTTTCAATAAAAATAAGTAGAATAGGCCCTGCCCTCCCTACCAAATCTTTCTAACTAACTACTGAAGGAAGCGGATCGATCGACTTATTTCAAAAATTGGATTTCTAAATCATCTATTTGTGCCGGGGTCAACCCTTGGTTTATTCTTTCGATCTCGTTACGCTCCTCGTCCATAAAGTCTTTCAAGACTTCCCCCGGATGGTAAATGTTAGCGGCATTCTCGAGCAAGGCAGGATGCTCATTAAGCAATTGTTTATAAATGGTGTAACACGAGTGTTTCAGCTCCCGGATCTGGAGATCACGATTCTCGAAATCCAGGATTTGGTTATATTCACGCTGAGAGGGAGCTTTCTTAACAGCCAGTGGAATGACAGCAGGTTTGAACGAAGAAGTGGATTCCTGGTAAATGAATAGTTGAAATTCCATAGGAGGTAGGTGGAAAAGGAAGCAAACCCTTTCTTTTTAGAGAGCTCGAAAAGAAAAGAAGTAAGCTAAGAATGAGAGACAATGGGAGAGCTCACCGGAGTAAGGAAGGCAAGATAGCGCTAGATAGAAAGCCAACAACAAAACTGGAAGGGAAGAGGCTAGCGAATACCATTATCTCAGGATAAGGTTAAGGGTGGGCTTAAGGCGGCTTACGGGGCAAGAGAGAGGATACAAATTCAAAATATGAGGCTGAAAAGAAAGAAGAAGTTGTTTTTTCCAATCAAGCCAGATCCCTAAATTAGCTGTATTCTTTGATTCCGCTTTCTCCGCTGGGTCTGACACTTAACAGGAGTTTACCAGCGATTTTGATTGCTTACGAGCTGCTTACCGATTAAGAAATCGAATGAGGGATTGGGCTGCAAGCAACCCGGATCTTCTTTTTCATTATATATACTATATTATACGATACGCTCTTTTTGAATTTCATTAACAAGTAGAACTACGAGACATGGGGTTGACTGAATAGAGTTTGACTACTAATCGAAAGCGTAGGGTACCAAAAAGAAAGGGGAGGCGAGGCGGATTATACCATCATCCACTTAATGAGTTTCCACAGCGGACAGAAAGAAAGGCTTGCTTCAGGTGAGGACTGTTTCGAAAGGCATTGAACTGATGGAATGGCTAGACTGATTCGAATGCTTACGGAATGGACCCCGAGAAGGAATATAATAAGAGACACACCCAATAGGCTAGAAGCAAAGCGAATGAAAACAACATAGGCAAAGGCAGTTCGTAAGAACTGAAAAACTCGTTATTTTACCAAAAATGAAACTGATTCACCAATCGCTTCTTTCACTGCTTCTTCAACTTGAGTGAACGCATCGAAAAGAAGATCCCCTTTCCTTTGTTGAGGAAAGCCCGTCTTTTTCGCCTACTTGCCTCGAATCACTGAACTGGGTGACTCAACTTTCTTTCGAGAAGACAGTAAAAGCAGAAGACTAACTTGAGGATGTTATGATCTTAGTAGAAGGAGCAGGGGCACTGAGAAAAGATTCAATTGATCCTGCTCTGGTAACAAAGCAGTAGGCAAGCCTTAGTGGGGAGCTCGGATTACCTGAGTGAGTGTGAGACTCAACCTATGGAGAGTGACTTCCAGCCGAGCATTTATTGCTTTCTTTCTCGACGAAGGAATGGATAGAGGGCGGTTGCGAAGAAAAAGAAGGGGAGATCCGTAGTAAGAGTCGACTCCTTCGGTGCTTTGCTATTCTCTCAGATTCTCTCCTGAAGTGACGTCTTTCAGTACTGGGACTCAAGTAAAGTAGTTGAGAGAAGTGATCTTTGTCAGGTGCCGTTAGTGAAGTTCCTTTTGTCATATATAGATATAGGTTCGCTCTAAAGATCTGTGGAAAAAGTCAATAAGCGAGGAGGTCTGTTGGCACTGCACAGAGAAGAGTCACTTGCGGTAGTTTCGGGTTCAAAGAAAGATTCCCCTTTTTGTATGCTCGGCAGGTCAGTTCGGTACTAGCGGATCATAAAGATAAGCCAGGTCAGCTGCGGCTTCCAGTACCAGAATAACTCATTTTTGGAGATCGCCTTTTTTTCTTTTGCTTCTAGAAAACCGGAGATAAAGGGCTACTTCCAATCCATTCTATCGCAGTCGAAGAACCCGGCTTAACACACCCAACTCGTATAAAGTCTACTCGGAAGATACCTCTAGAAAGAAAGAGATGGCAGCATCTAAGGGCTTCTTATTGGTGTTTTGGTCTAGCTTCTTAGAAAGCCATAGGGAGATTGCGGACCCATCTTTCTTCTGTTATAGACTTGTCTTGTGCTGTCAGAGAATAGTCCGGAAGAATTGAGGCAGTCTTTGAACTCTGTTGGATTCTAATGGGATTCAGGATTCAAATAGGAATTCGAAAGAACGAGAGATGGTCGAGCAATCAACCATCTGCCAATAAGAGGACCGATCCTAATCGATCCCAGTCTTTCCTCTCTTCTTCTAGCTCTGCCTCTAAACTCTAAAAAAGTCTCAGCTCAACAGTGACTTCCTATGCCCGAAGCCTATCACATTCAAAGGGCTAGTAGGATGTTGCAAAAGCGGTCTACCTCACTCTAAGGCCTACCTGCCCGCACACTCTCACTTATCTGTAATCGGTTAATCGTATTCCCCTGTAAGCTAGCCTTACACACTTCGCAGCCGATCCTGTGTTCCATGCCCGTTCTAAGCCTGGTCTGGGATCGAGATGGAGATGCTCTTGTGCCTAGTCACTAGTAAATAAATAAGCTTTCGCAATGGTGGGTCGATTGTGGATAGAGAGGTAGGGATTCGTATCTGGTCGGGATGCCGTTGTTACTGTGGTACCTCTAGGGCTGGCTGCTCTCGAGCACTAAGGAGAGGTAAAGGAATGCTCCTCGAATTGGTACCTAAAACCTAGTTAGTTCCTGCCACCTATCCCGTAGTTGGGGAAGAACCCTATGATACCCTATAATGTATATAGTATTCTAAGATGATCTAGTGTCCCCTGCAGCAGATGAGGTAACTGTACCCGGAACCTTTACCTATTCCACGTCCAGAGAAGCAGTTAACCCTGAAATGGAAGCGAGGAATGGAACTCTTTTCGGAAATAGAGTCTAATATTCGGAATCCACTGATTCGATAGAGTATGGTTTTGGGCCGACCGACCTCTAGCTAAGGCAGTAGAGTAAGCCCCGAGTTCAATAGAATAGTTATACCTGACAAAGAGGGATGAGTTGCTACGGAAGGACTTCCTGATGCTGAGGTGGTTCCTTTACCTTTTTCTACTGGAAAATTTCTATTCTATCTATCACTAGCAGTTAAAGCTATTCCTCTGAGTAATGAGGTGAGGGTACACCCGGTTTTTCTTACTAGTCAGTTTCAATTGTGTCCTGCCCGCAATGGTTCGATTCTGATATGGTAAGTTGATACGCTGCTTAACCAGACGGGTAATCAGTTATGAGTGTTAGCAAGGAACGAAGTAGCTCGACTAAAAGGAGAGGAACGAACTAATATTCCTAAAAACCATTTCAATTAAAAGGAATCCCTCACTACAGAACCAGCTGCTCTAACTATTCCTTGGCTTGTTTAAAGGAATGTTGTTTTCGGGCCATCTGCCGTGAAGGGATCTAATGCTCCTAGAGAGGAACTTCTATCCCAAGAAAAGAAGAATGGGAAGCCCTTATCTAATGATATCCCGCGGGTAAGCCGTTAAGTGAAGAGAATGCTATGAGTTCACAAGAGTAACTAGAAGGTGAATGAAAAGAATCCAGCCCTGAGCAATAAGGGGCCGGAAGCAAAGGTTATTCCAATCCCGGCTTTTGTGTTGGGAAGTAAGCTCTTGCGTCCACTGCTGCTAATGAAGTTCCAGCTGTAAATGTGGTTATAGAAGTTATACTTCCCCGACTAGTGGGTATCCCCATCATACCAACTGTGAGAGTATGGATGTCATCTGTAGTTATTGCAGTGTAAAATTCCTTTTCTTTCTCGGTATCTGACCTTGTAGCAGCAAATCAAAATGATCAAAACATACAATAGTAGTAAAGAACAAGAAATGGTAACACTGGCGTTTGAAGAGGTAGAATGGTTTTTCCCACTGTAAACAGTCATAGTGTCACGCTGACCTCGAGCTAGCTACGAAATTGAGTATAAAGCAGCAAAATGAGTTTAGGAAGCAAGTTTAATAACCCACTGAAAAATCAAGAGAAGCTGCCGTATCAGCTAATGAATCTCTAGTGTCCATTACTGCAAGGAATGCAATCGTTTCTGTCCACTCGAATATTGCTAAGGATGCAGTAGTTATAAGGGTAAGAGTAAATGGGCACTCCTGGTTTAATGAAATAGCTAGCAAGACACTAAAGCAGGAAAGGATGAAGTCAACAAAACAGAAACCTTTTTCGCTCTCTTGCTAGAGCTGGTTCTAAGCCTACCTTTTACTTACCATCACCCGCTCTTTACTGTAGGAGTCAGCCTATGATCAAGCAAACCATCTATCCTAGCCTTGTAGTAATGGACTGGGTTTGAGAATCATTTCAGTCCCACGGGATATTTTATTGAATCAGAAGAGAAAGAAGAAGGTTAGTCAGGTGAGACATAAAAGAGAGCGCGAAAGGTTATAGAGCTAGAAGTTAAGGTAAGCAAGTAGTGAGTCAGGAAGGTTATGGGATAAGTAAACTTTCAAAGGCTAGGAGTAAGGGTAAGTCAGTAAGAGCAAGGTCTTGAGAGTCAGCTCGTCCCTTAGCGAATAAGTCCCTTTTGCTCTTGACAGAGCCTCTATCAAGTAAGCTAGTGAATAAGGAAGGTTCTAGTCGGAAAGCGGTTTGAAGACAGGGGGGCAAAAAAAAAAAGAAGACCCATATGCACCCCAACCATTTCTTGCCGACCTTTCTCTCATAATCGAACCTCAAAATAGGGCGTATGATACCGTTTGGAGCCATCTAGAGTTGTAATTCAAATGGGTGTGCTAAGCTAATACAATCTTGATAGTACGAAGTTTTACACCCCTCATTCCAAACCATCCTGTTTCAGTTGGACTGGCAGAGAGAATGAACCGAACAATCACTGAAAGAATCAAGTGCATGCTCTCTCATGCCAAGTTACAAAAATCTTTGTGGGCTGAGGCAATGAGAACTGCAGTTTACTTGATCAACCTTCTCTTTTAAAAGCACTCGCCATTCTTTTGGGATATGGGGCCAAACCCTCTTCTCTCTTTCGCCCATCTACCTCGGTTGCCTTGTCTTCTTCAGTTGGAACATAACCCAGCCTATAAGTTGCCTTGTGATTCAAAAAGTTTGGTGACCCCTTGCTCTTTCTTCCCCAAGCCAAGTCCAGGGAAATGTCCCATCTCTATATGAGCCACGTAATGATTTACATAGGATAAAAAGAAAGGGGCACCCTTTCTATAGCATTAACAAACTGGAACCCGGTTAGATTAAATCCTGCATTGTCATCCTTCACCTCGAAGAAAGCGTCTCCCTATCAGCATCTCCATGGATAGTAAGAATTCCCCCATCTCTTGGCATCTTGATCTTTTGTTGTAACGAAGAAGGAACAGCACCCAAAGGCATGGTTACATGGCCTACCCAGTAACAGATTCAAAGAAGCAGGGATATCTAGCACATGTAATTCAATATTCGCAACCACTGGCCTTCACTCAACCCCCGACCGCTTCGTAGCCTCTTTCTAGGCTGCGTTAGACTTTTTCAAAGACGAAAGACAACCGGAGTCTTTGCTCCCTGGATAAGTCTCATTCGATGTCGAAACCGATGCAACAAAGATCTTCTTCTATCTTCTCAGTCTTCGATCGATCATTCTCTGCTTCATAGAGGAGGGGGTTCCCAGCTAAAAAGGAAACGGGATTGAAAATGGAGGTCAATTCTAAACTGGACCGAGATGGCCTATACACCAATTGACCGGCACCATTCCTGAAGAAACGAAGATCGTTGCAAGAAGACCCCCCACCAAGACGTGTAAATGGCAGAAATTTTACAGCAGTAGAACGAACCTTGGGCTTGACATGACAGCACCTCGCGGCTCCCTTTCAAGATGAACAATGCGGCTAAGCGTGCATCTGGGGCGGATGTGCCGATGGATGGAGGCGGCTGCATGCTGCATCTAAGAGTTTAGTTCCCATGAGACTGAATAAGATGGCCTGACACGAAGTAAACTCACTTTGCTTAACACAGGGCAGCAGAGCAGGACTTCTACATACCAAGATATCAATTGTCTATAAAGACAAGATTTTCTCTCTCTATAAACACACAATATAGGGCGAATTTTCTCTCTCTAGGCGAATTTGAATTTTCTCAAGTTCTTTACGTCCGATCATCGTCGTCTCCGGCCGAATCCGTAAGGAGGAGGCCGGCCGGTGGTTGGGTGATAGGGCAGACACGATTTACGGTTTGACGTTGGGGTTGGTTTCGGGTGGGGTTGGCTACGTGATCCATAACGGATTGCCATGGCGTCAACATCCGATGGTTTTGGCCCCGCATCTAGGGGCCTGATCGACGGTGGCCGACGTGCTGGGGTGCCGACTGGGTCTGGTGTGACTGGTCACGGGGCGAGGATCGGTGATTGTGCGACAAACGGAGGTGGCTGCAAGCTAGGGTTTGGCGCTTTTGCCACGGGCGCATCTGGGATGGCGGCGATCGGTGGTTGTTGAGGGTCTAAGCCGATCGGCGATGCTGCCGATCCTTGTACGAAGGCGGGGATGACCAGAGCTGAGTCGACGTTAGGTACCACCCTATTAGGGTTTCATGAGCGCAAAACGTGTTCAGCGACGGGATCCGTCGCGGTGATTCAGGGCGGCGGAACGATGGGATCTGGAGATGCTACAGCGACGGGATCCATGGTGGTGATGAAGGGGGATGCTGAGACAGCGCCATGCCGTGGTGATACGGGGTTGCCAGATCGTGACAGCCCAACGACGAACCCTGGTGCAACCGGTAAGGTGGGTGCGGACTTGAGGGATCGGACTGTGACGGCGGCTGGACCTATTCTGCCGGACCTGGACGCGCTGAGGGTAGCGTACCCGGCGTTTGCAGAGTCGTTTGACATTGATAAATTCCGGGACCTAATGGGCCGGCTGGATGAGACGAGGGCGGACCCGAGGCCACAGATTCAGGAACCGGTGGCTCGGCAGCCGGTGGTGCAGCAGGAGACGGTGATGCAAACGGTGCAGCCACAGGTCCGGGTTGGGCAGGGAGGCAGCTACACGTTTAAAGGAATCCTGCGAAACGCCTCGCCTTTCCTAAATCGTCGGACGAGATGGGGTCGCGAAGATACGCCGCCACCTCAGTTGAAGCCACGACGTGCCTTACTTCTGGGCGGTGATGTACCCAAAGATGATATTGAAGACGGGGCTGGTAATAGCCAGGAGGCTGAGGATAACGAAGTACGGGTCGATGTGGAAAGAGCCCGGGATTGTGAGGAGGAAGGTTCGGGACAGCCAAAACACGGACCTGTTCACCGATTTGAAACTAACATATACTCCGCCGCTTGTGATGGGTGAGGTTCCCGTGGTGGCACCCTCATGGGAAGTCGCGAAGAAGGGGTTTACCCGATGGGAGAATACGTTAGTGGGGTATTTCTTAGGAAAGAAACCCTATTTTGTTTCTGTCGAACGTTTCTTACGAACTACGTGGAAGGGACTAATTGAAGTGAAGGCTACCATTAACGGTTTCTTCAAATTCCGGTTCGGCACGGAAAATGCGATGAACGAGGTATTGGAAGGGGGGCCTTGGCTCATGCGTGGTCAACCACTACTTTTGGAGCCATGGCGTCCGGGCATGTCGTTTGAACGGAAGGAGTTAAAAGAGGTCCCGTTATGGGTCAAGCTGTGGAATGTACCTGGAGAGTTTTGGACGCGTGATGGCTTGGGGGTGGTAGCAAGTGGGATAGGTCGGCCACTGTTTGCAGATCGGGTCACTGCAAAACGAGCTCGTATCGACTACGCCCGAGTTTGCATCATGAAGGCCTTGGACACCTCTTTTGTGGACCGCCTGCTTATACGCCTTCCACAAGATGGGGGCGGGACGTTGGGCGAGGTGCCAGTCCGTGTGGAGTATGTATGGAAGCCTACCAAATGCATGGACTGTTCCATCTGGGCGCACGGTGATGGACAATGCCCAAAGAAGCAAGGTCTGCCACGGCCAGGGTCACGACGTAATGCACGGCGAGGCACTGGGGAAGACGATCGGGCTGGAAGACGCGGGAAAGAGGCTAGGGCTGGTTCGACCATGGGGAAGGGGGAGGAGGCTCGTGTTGCCCTGATCAATCGGCAAGTGATTGATGCGAGGCGTGGGAACGGGGTACACACCATGCCGCGGCCTTTAATACGACAGGATCAGCAGCAACGAGGGGTTGAGTGGCGCCAAGTTGGTGCTAAAGGAAAGGTGGTGAGGACTTGTGGGACGGTAGACCAGCCACCCATTGTACTAGCCACGCAGCCATCTCGAGGGGAATCTAGCACGGCTCGCGATGCGACACAGGAGCAGCGAGAGGGCGAGGGTGGGAGCGGGGACCATAACTCGTTTGCGGTATTGGATGGACTGGAAGGTAACGACATGGCAATGACTCTATATACGGGCCCTGAAGCACACGCAGCCCGACCCTGGGTTGCTCCATGATACAGCTCGCCTCCTGGAATGTGCGTGGTCTTAATAAGCAAGACCACAGGGTAGCGGTGGGGGAGTTGATTGCACGAGAAGGATTGAGCATGATAGGACTTTTGGAGACACGAGTATCGGTTGCCAATGCGGGGAGAATTTCGAGTGGCGTTCGTTCGCGTTGGTCTTGGTTCTTTGATTATGATGACAGGCCAGCTACTCGCATCTGGGTGGGATGGGATCCATCTCTGGTGAGTGTTGAAGTGCTCCAGTTCTCGACGCAAGCCATTCACTGTCGAGTTCAGGACATTGCCACGAAAGAGGGGTTATACATTTCTTTCATCTATGGTAAGTCACGGCGGGAGGAAAGACAGTCCTTATGGGAGGAGCTGACGAGTTTCAGCGCCTCACGTACGGAGGATGCATGGCTAGTCCTCGGTGATTTTAATGCGATTCTACATGATGCTGAGGGCCAGGGCGGAATGCCATCTACGCAGGACATGACAGAGTTCCAGGCATGCTTGGTCAGTGCCGATCTGGCTACAATCCCGACGACGGGCCAGATCTTCACATGGTATAATCAGCAGCGATCGACTGCGGGCATTTGGAGGCGATTAGACCGGATGCTTGGAAACCCGCAATGGTTTGCACGATGGCCAGACGTACTTTGTCGGTGTGGCCTGCCTGCGACGTCTGACCATTCGCCCGTCATACTAGGGACGGCGGTGCAGCGACCAAGGAAGTTGATGTTTCGCTTTGACAATTTCCTTACAAAGACGGGATCGTTTATGGAGGTGGTGGGCCATGCATGGCAAGCGCCCATAATAGGCCATCCGATGTATGTTCTGACTCGACGACTGAAGTTACTCAAGCCGGTTTTCCTACAGATGAAGAAGGCTAAAGGCGACTTACGGGCGAATGTTCTGGAGGCACGTCACTTTCTTGATCTCGCGCAGGACTTCTTGGCGAGATTTCCGGAGGAGGCAGGTTTTTTTCGAACTGGAACGCATCTGTCGTGAGATATATACTCAAGCCGTGGAGGTAGAGTACATGGCACTGTCGCAACGGGCTAAGATTGCGTGGCTCAAGGATGGTGATCAATGTTCGTCGTACTTCTTTAGAAGGGTGGCCATGCGTAGGGCCACTAATCGGATACTTTCACTGGAGAATGCGAGCGGTGACTTATTGGATGATGCTGAACAGGTGGAGGCGGAGCTGCTGGGATTTTATCAGGACCTTCTGGGTAATACTGCCCACGTAACACCGATCACTGTGGATGCTGTCCAGCCGACCATCACAAGGAAGCTCTCCCCAGCAGATGCGCAGAGGATGATTAGGCCTGTTGGGCCAAGGGAGGTGCGAATAGCGCTGTTCTCTATGGGAGATGAGAAAGCGCCGGGCCCAGATGGGTACACGGCCGCTTTCTTTAAGGAGGCTTGGTCCGTTGTGGGTAGTGATGTTGTGACGGCTGTTCAGGATTTCTTTGCAACAGGCAGGCTGCTTAAGGGACTCAACAGTACGTTGATTACGTTGATCCCCAAATGCGACTCACCTCGGCGGGCGACAGACTTTAGGCCCATATCACGTTGATCCCCAAATGCGACTCACCGCGTCACGCAAGCCACCACAACCCAAACCACTAAATCAACCACCCCATCCATCTCTTCAAAAGGCCGTACAAGGTCAACACCACGAACAACCAGACAACGGCCTTCCTCTCCACCAGTCCAAACCTACCAAGACGCACCGGCAGCAGACTTTGGGCCTTCTCAGACACATCTAGAAGCTGCTGGAACCTCCTCCCTGCCTGACGTCGACCTACACGAGGTGATCGAAGAGTACGTGCTCCAAGATCAACCATCAAAAAGGGCAGAAACGGATGATGAAACTGCACTAAGAATGCTGAAGATCAGAGATCTAATCAAGCAGTCCATCTTCAACATCTTCCAAATGGAGCCGTCAGAAATTAAAGAAGGAGAAGACTACAACACCGAACCACCCAAGCTCCAAGAGGCTATGACCAAAAATGTCGACCCACAACCTCGACTATCAACAGGGACTCGACAATTGGAAACAGCCTGGGAGAACAGAAGAGTTGTAGTTCCTTTTCTAGAAGATATTCGGCACCGGATTTGGAGAAGGGAGGAGAAAATAAAGAAGCTTGACGAACTAAATCTGCGGGGCCTTACGCATCTCAAAGGGACGGAAGCAAGAGCATATCTATATATGCTGGCGCAGAAGTTCGTAAACCCATTGAGGGACCGCAGACAGGACCAAATGAGTATCAGGGACAAAGGAAAAGTCACGGACTTAGTTGAGGTCGAGCACCACAGCTATGGCCGAAGTGTTCAATTCCCGATCTTTATCGTCAAGTTCGTTGATTTCGACTCAGCCAGAGAAAGAGTCGAGAAGATTTCGGAAGCTGACTTGCCACTTCTGTGTTTCCAAGACATCATCAACATATACGGGTTCTACAGGAAGTTCACCCTAAAGGAATACCGTTATAAAATCGGATTGGACGCGCTGAAGAGGCTGATGCTAAGGCAAGTCAAGTATTATGCTGCTCAAGACCTTCAGATTGGAATAGAAAACAATATGAAGAAGGTCAACCTGCCAGGCCCAAGCAACCGAACAGCTTCAGCTCATGGGTTTGAACTCAATTTCATCTTCACCGAACCCGAGCTGTCTGTAATCTACGAAGACTTAGAAGACCAGAAACGAGTGATGCTCATGTCAGAACTCAACATGTATTGCGATGGGACACTCAAGAAGGTTCTTCAAAGTCTACATCAGAAACTGGATGGCCTGCAGAGAGTGGAGCAACCGAAATCTGAACTAGATCTCGAAGAAGAACGTCTTACCGAGAAAGTCATCACTGCCATTGAAGAAAGGCTCAACTTGAGAAACAACATCAGGTAGTTTGAGATAATTCTCGGCTACGCAAATCCTTCTACCTTCGAGATCGCCCAAGGACAAGAGGACGAGGTGCTAAAAGAAGAAGATGAACACAAAGGGGGAGATTGTTAGGAATATTTATTGTGTTCATCATTATATTCCTCTTGTTATTGGTCAGTTTGTAAATACTAGATAGTCTGAGGACCAAATTGTAAATATATACCAAAAGCTGAAAGGTATATATATTCTCGGTCCTCATTTCTTTTAGGTAGGTATTTGGAAAATTGTTTTACGCACGTAAAGTTTTGGTTTAATCGAAAATTCATTTTGGCAAAATTCTCTCTCCTCCGTTTATACTTTACGCGCGCGAAAACCTCACACACAACCAATCTTCGATCGAAAACTTTGTTGAAGACTGATTGATTATCATCGGATTTGCTGCTCGATAATCAATCAGTATTTGGATCCACACAGCCTCGATCAAGCTGCTATGCATTTGATAAGGTTCGAAAATAGCTTCCGCGAGTTCTCTGTAAAGTTCGAACCTAAATTGTGTGTTAATCAATTGTGTTGATCGATTTCTGAACCTACAAGTTGGTCATCCAGGTCCGCCATGATTATGGTTGCGTAGTCGTAGGATTTGTTGTAGATGATGCTGTGTTGCAAGCGGAGGATGTTGATGTTTCCTCTGTCAAATCCCGCATGCTTCGGTGAGAGACACTTGTTGATGATGCTGAACAGTGTTCTCCATGGATAGGGCATCATCCCTTGAACGAATCCTGATAGAAGATTCAGCGGTGGACGATATCCCAGCTTCAAAAGTCCTTCCTTGAGTTCGTCGTCGTCGGCGAGATCCTCGTAGGCAGGAAGGATGGGAAGATGTAGCACTTGTTGTAGGAGCTCCTTTGTTATTGTTATTGTTGAATTTTGTACTTGAGCTTCATAGAAGACAGATTCATCATTGGCTATCTTCCTCTTCATCGTGCCCCAGAGTTGTTGAAGGTAGACTTCGGGCACTTTGGTAGTGGCTGTGATGGCGTTCCATAAAGGATGTGTTCGAAGCACAGCCACTATGGGTCGGGACACTTGAATTTGTCGGGATCAAGTCGGAAGTTATTTTCTGTCGTCCCGATCCATTTGGTTGTGGGATACACCTCGTCAATGGTCAAGTTCGCCATTCTTTAATGATCTGGAAAAAAATGTTCGTTAGAATGACCGAACAGATAAAAGGTTGTATTTTATAATAAACATATAGTCAATATGAGGTCAACGTTTTGTCTTAAGAAAAAGTTCTATGTTTCTTGCGAAAAGTTGAGGCATATCGAAAGCTTTCAGAGAATTGCTTAAGTAAAGTTTTCGGTATTATGTAAAGAAGTTTTGAGAGCCGAAAACAGTGTCTTCTCTCGAAAACTTTCTCCTGCGAAACGCTAAGAAATGCCGAAAATTTTCTTACGTATAGTTTTCGGTATGTGTCGAAAGGTTTTGAAAGCCGAAAACAGTGATCCTCGAAAACTTTCAGTCCGAAAACTTTCTCTTGCGAAAATCTAGTTTATCCCGAAAATTTTCTTAAGTATAGTTTTCGGTACGTGCCGAAAAGTTTTGAAAGCCGAAAACAGTGATCCTCAAAAAAATTTCATTCCGAAATCTTACTCTTGCGAAAGGTTTTTGTTGAGTTTGACTTTGAAATGAACGAATATTTTGACTTGACTCTGCCGAAAACTTTCTTTATAATTTGAGTGCCGAAAACAGTAGAATCTCCGAAAAGTTAGTTTTTGCCGAAAACTTAAGTTTTAGGGTTTTAACGCAAGTTCTGGCCCCGAAAACTTATATGAACTGCGATTTTGTCGATTTCAACCCTAAATCTCGAATCATTTACGTGTAATCGAGATTTCTGGGTATAAAATCGATAAACCCATCCCTAAACGACATCAATCGTGTCGTTAAGCACATCGAATCCTTAGTTCTTCTGCCGAAAACCTGCGATTAGATCAAAACTGGGAGAAAACTGTTAGTTCATGAGGTTCCTTACCAGTTTGTGATGATTTTAGAGAGTTCGAAGAAGGCAGAAGGACACGAAATGAGCACGAAAAAGAGATAACAGAGATTCGAGTTGGAGAGAAAGAAGAAAGTTGTGAAAACTTTGATAGGGAGCGAAAAGGTTTTGACGATGCGAAAACTTCTCGTGGAAGCTTAAAAAGTTTTCGGTAAACTTTGGGCTTGAGTTTTCGGTATATGGAATTTGGGCCGAAAATATTTTGAGAAAAGTTAGTGAAAGGGCCCAATAACAGATGTCTTGCGAAAACTTTAGAGTAGCGAAAACTTTTCTTGCGAAAACCTTTTTGTGTTGAAGAAGATTTTAACAATGCTGATGCTCCCCCTCAATAACAACATAGAATTCATCTAATTCTTACTCCCCCTCAATGATGTGCACTTAATATTTAGAGACAGCGTGAAATACTCCCCCTTGACCGATGCGTTAGCAAATTTTTAAAGAATTTAGTACTTTTCCTCCCCCTTTTTGAAATGTTGCGAAGCATAATCAAGGTTTCTCCCCCTAAACGTTGAGCATATCTCGTTAAAAAAATCATACCCATTTTCGAACTTTATTATTTTTGAGCTTTTATTCATTAAGTAGAAATTTAACTAAAATAATAAAATAAAAGAAAATGCACATATAGGAAATAGTTGTGCCACATAGATAAGAATTAATTTTGTAGGTCACCAAAACCCAACAACCCTCGGGATTTATATGGATTTTGCTCTCTTCTCTCCTTTATGTGTTTTCGTTGATAGAACAGTGAGAGAGAGAGAGAGAGGTGGCGGCTGCTCCTTTCAAGTGGACTCTTTATTCAATGAAGGATTATTACAAGTGAAAGCCCTAGCCCACTTTTATGCCAATATTTTGGCATAATTACACTTTTGGTCCCTAGACAAACTAAACATCTAATATAATGAGCCTAAGTCTAAAACAACAATACAAATAAATATTTCAAGTATACAAAGACCCAAAAGACTAAAAGAACACAACTAAAAATATTCCTAACATTCTCCCCCTTTGTGTTCTTCATCTTTTGTCTTTAAGTCTTTGAGTGATGTGGCACAGCTCTATCTTCTCCTCTGCCTGTAGAACAAGCTCATGAAACCCGTAGGAGATTCATGTGAGTGCTTTGCTGCTCTGTCTGTGTAGAAAGTTTGCGATAGTCGTCTTCGATTTTTGTGATCCTTTCGCTGATCAGTTTTAACGTACCATCGCAGAATTTTGGAATCTCAGACATCTTGAGTAGCCTTTTCTCGTTCTTCTTGTTGAGGTTTAACGTACCATCGTACCAAATCACCTTGAGCTCTAGGTATCTGATACTACCTAGGTCCTTTTCGTATACTTGTACTCTTGTTGAAAAGGGGGCGACTTTTCTTTGAACAAGTTCTTTTGGTCTTCCGCACGTGCCGGCACACGGAGAATCCATGAGTTACTTGTTTTGTCGCTGCGCCTCAACTTTGATAGCCCCCTCATATTTAGTTGATCAAGCGTCTTCATTCTATCCGGCCTCCTCTAGATCTTTTGACACGTGTCCTCGATCCATGGTGCTGCCAAATCCAGCTGTCTATCCACGGCTTCGCCTAACACATAGATATTTTTGAGAGACTGTTTGAAGGTCTTGCGATGTTGGAAAATTATGAATTTCACCTTGGCTTCAAACTCTCTACGTTTGGTCCATGATAACTCGAGGATATAGTTGTCGATGATCTGGTGCGGATTTTGATGCACACTGGAAATAATAGAAGATACACTCGGTCGTCGTTGTTCCCTTGGGGCTTGTTGTTGTTGTATGGCCTTGGACTCATATATCTATGCTTTCGCTTGTCTGGGACTGTTTTGGTGGGTTTGGGTGCTTTCCTCTACCCTTTGTTGTGCTCGATGTTCGATGTCTCTTCTCCCACTCACGACGGTAGTTTTCACGGTCGCCGTGTCTTCTTTTGAAGAGGGATGATCACCTCGGCACATATCTGATAGATTCGGTCTCCTGGGGCCGTTAAGACTGCAGAGGTATTCGAGGATTAGTTGTTGACCCTCCGTTAAAGTGTCGGCAGTCTTCAACCGCATGAGGAAGCAAGTTGTAGCTCGTGAAGAGGTATGGTCGGGATTGATCAAGCGAGCTAATGTTCGGGGATGTGGGATATGTGGAGCGGGTTCCGTTTGAAATACTAGAGGTGAAATGGTGATGGTGGAGTGGT
This sequence comes from Lindernia subracemosa, assembly GCA_028392965.1. Taxonomy (NCBI): domain Eukaryota; kingdom Viridiplantae; phylum Streptophyta; class Magnoliopsida; order Lamiales; family Linderniaceae; genus Vandellia; species Vandellia subracemosa. The sequence goes on along the minus strand of JAQPCC010000127.1, from coordinate 464,708 downwards.
TTGGGTAGTTTGTGGATGAGAAAGATCGAGGTGGATAGGGTGGTGGAGATGGTTTGGCGTTTGCTCAGGAACGGAGGAGAGTGTTTCTTTGACTGGGTTCGTCCTGTTGTCCCGTACGGCCACCATAATATCTTCTTTGAATTTTGTGACAACGGACTCCAGGGCTTGGTTGAAGAGCTCCTCCATCACAAAGCGGGTATCACCTCTGGGGCCACTAAGGCGCTCCGTTTGCACACGAGGTGTGGCTTGAACTTGGTTCAAGACTTCCGACCGGTCCTCGTAATCCACCCCTTTGGGTAGACACTCTGGTCGTTGACGGTAAATCACTCAGACTTACCGGGGGAGGAGTAAAACTGAGGCCACTTAGGCTTCTCGTTGACATCATTCTAGAGTCGGCTCCAGAAGATGGCCTGATACCGTTGTTGAAATTGTTGTAGCAACGACAGGACTTCCTTCTGATCATAGATAGCACATCAATAAAGGATGCGTCTACAAAAGTTCTGGCATGGTCGCGTAGACCTGCACTGTGTGTATAAAATAATGTATGTGTCCTAAAAAAATGGAAAACATTTAGGCAGTGAGGACACACTAGACGTTAAAGTGCTCAAGAAATACGTGGTATGGGGTTGTGGACCACTGAGTTCAATATCTCCCGCCTCCGAATGAAACGGTGATAGCATATGCGGTTCCCCGTGAGATATTGAAACACTTGTCTTTAGGGAGACAAATGAGTAGCTAGGAAGGGTTGTGCATGCGCCTTTGGACCTTATGAGGCGTCTTCTACCCGGGATCTGAAAAAATCAGTCCTGTACCTATATTGGTTATGGTCCGGATAGTTTGTGGTTGAGTTGTAAAGATTTCATCGTGATGCGCTCAAATACCGTCACATACACTCGGGGTTGTTCCTGGTATAGGTGCAGTTGGGATTTACTGAACCATGGAACAAGTATGTGAACAACTCATTGTTGTCCATGCACTAATTTCCTATGATGACACTCCCCCTCAAAGCATGAAGTTGTGTAAGACACTCTCTTTGAAGCTTAGGCGCTATTTAGGTATCACTCCCTCTAAACAGTTGCATTATTCTTAATACCATATCTTTACTCCCCCAAAATTTATGCGCTTTTTGAGAAATTGCATATTACTACCCTTCAAATCAGGGGCCTTATGATTGATGTGATACTCCCCTTTATATGCGCCTATTGCGCTAATGACTATCACTCCCCCGGAAATGTATGCGCTCTCTTTTTTTTTTTTTTTTTGGTAATACGTTCTTTTAAACTGTTTGCGCTCTTTTTCCCTGCCCCTGACTAAAATCACAAAAGAAAAGAAAGACCGACTACCCTTAAATGTAAGCGCGAGTGAGAATAAGTCTGACTTCCTGTGAAAAGCAAGACAAAGGAATATGAAGTCCGACTCCTCAGAAATTTATGCGCTATGTGAAATTCAAATCGGCCTTGTTAAAATGGTATCTTTTTCAATTCTGTGTGCATTATGCATTTTGAATTTTAAAGTTTTGAAAAAAGCATATTTAAACTGTACCATTGTGAAAAAGTATTTCTCAAGGCATATAATCGAGGTTTCTCCCCCTACGTTAAAGCATATCTCGAAAAAGGAAATTCATACCCTCCACATGAGCTTTATTTTAAAACTTTTATTTATTTGAAATAAAATAAAATAAAACATGCGTTACCAGACCAGGTTCTGAACCGACATGTTCAGAAGCTTTGCTAGAGTAGGCTCGGGTCCTACACCGCTTTCGTGTAGAAGCCTGTATCGTGAACGGACGGGTCCCAAATTGTTGTATCCGGGAGCCTTGCGGTTGCTCGTCATCTCATACCCACCATGTATGTGGAGCAACCTCTGTTACCACACCTGATGGGACTGCAAAACAACTAAGTTTTTGGTACCCATTTTTGAGTGGGTCCTTTATCGTTGTTGTTGGTAGCCTTTCTATCCTAACAATCTAACCTAGGGACGATTTAACCACGTTTGAATATGGGAATAATTGATTCAACGTGGGGTGTGTGTGCTTGAGAGGTGTTGGGGGCTCTCTCTCTCTCTAGATGATTTTCACACAAAAACACACTTTATTATGTGTTAGGGTTCAAGTATTTATACCACATTTTGGTATATAATACTTGGGCCCCTAACAAAACCCAATTACACTAAGCCTCTTATAATGATAATCTTTATAAATAAACTACAAAGATAATTCTAATTAATTGAACACAATAAAATAATCCAAACAATCTCCCCCTTTGTGTTCATCTTCAATTTGGCATGGATTATCTTTGCGGGGCTTAGTGCGTTTGCCTGAGTCCTAAAAGAATTTTCTCCTTGTCTTGTCTTTTGATCTCTTCTTTTGGAGATCTTCAAGCTCACCGTGTCCTTATCTTCGCTTCTCGGCACTGGATCTTCTTAATCTTCTTTTGAAGCTCGATTTGTAAATGCCGGAAGGTGTTTGAAGTTCTTGCCTGATCTCTTCTTTTTGTGTTCGATCTCTCCTTTCGATAATAGCGCAACTCCCCCTACTTTTGGTCAACCTTATGTTGGGATTGAGAAGTTCTCTTTGAAATTTGGAGAGACGCACACGAGGCAGCAACTTCGATCTTTGTAGTCCATGGTGTTCGCTTGATTCTTTGACGACGCTTGAGGATTTAGCGTTTCTGATCTATCTTGCACTTTCGTCGTGGTATTGCTCCCATTTTGCTTTAGTACTACTCCCCCTCATGAAGATCGAGTTGGGGAGATTGCCATGCGATGGGTCAAAATGAGGCATTATCTTTGGCAAGAAGATCACGTCGTCGAGACATGGGGATGGCGTTGGTAGGAACTCAGGTTAGGTAATAACCTGACGTAGCCACTAAGGCAGTCGTCAAGTCTTCTCCAATCTTCTTCTTCTCGGCGCTGGATTCGTCTTCTTCGAAGGAAGTTGTCTGGTTCGGCCTCGAGGAAGCTTGTCTGGCTCCGGAAGAAGGTACGCGTGGGGTGTTAGGCTCCTTTGGAATGTTCCATTCAAGTGCAGGGGAGCCCGGCTTCAAAATGGTGAGCGCGGCGGAGAATGGTGGGTGGTCCGACCTGTTTGTTTATGCATGTCCCCTTCTCCCCCTCATGGCGATTCGTGTTAACGAGATCGGCATGCTTGTGTAGCTGATTAGGAGGACACAAACGACAGGTCGGTGATGGTAATAACCAGACGGAGCCACAAAGGCAATCCGTCGTGTAAGAAACCGGGGTCACGAAGACTTCCCGTTAACATCGATCTAGGTGCTATGCTCATAGACGATGGCCTGAAACCGTTGTTGCTTTGATGTTGCAACGGCAGGACTTCCTTCCGATCCTCGAATCATGTCGAAGCAAGACATGTCTACGGAAGTTCTAACTTGATCACAAAGATCAGGTGTTTAAAAGTGTATGTGTCCTAGAAAATATAAAAATATATGGAAAGTGAAGACACACTAGACTCGAGTGCGCAAGGAAGTGTGGTGGTGGGGCTGAGTACCACATAATTCAATATCTCCCGCTTCTGAGTGAAGCGGCGATAGAAGACGTGGTTCCCCGTGATTTATTAAACACCTGTCTTTTGTGAGATAGACGAGTGGGTAAGGCTCGGTTGTGCACGCGCCGTTGGACCTATTGCGGCGACTTCTACCCGGAAGCTAATAAAATTAGCACCTGTACCTATGGGGGTTGGTTCGAATAATTTGTGAGATGAGGGAATCATGTAGCGTCGGTCTTTTCAAAAGGTTTTAATAGACATGGCTATAATTTTGACTGTCTCTCGGTGATGTTCCGGGGTTAGATTCAGTTGGGTTTGACTGAATCATGGGAACGAAGTCCTTGCCTCCGGTAGGAAGTGGTGAGTGCTGCTTTGTTTGTCAGCAATCCGGAGCAGGTCGATTGAAGCGAGCACCGAGATTTGCATTTGTAGCCACCGTCGCCTTTTGAAAAGAGTTGACCGTTGTAGGCTCGAGATTCTTCTTTTGAGGTCCATCTTCGGAGGTCGGAGGTAATCTCCATGAAGCTTGATGAAGAGGAGAGAAGATTTTTCTTTTTTTTTTTTTGGTTTTTTTTTTTGTATATATATATATATATTAATCGTTATTAGTAAAATATATTTTTATACTATATATTATATGGATATAATATATATATTAATCGTTATTAGTAATATATATATATATATATATTAGTATATTTATATTATACATATATAGATATATTTTATTTATATATGTATTTTGTTATTCCTCCCCCTCAAAACATGCTTCGAAAAATAAAATTGCTCCCCCTCAAACGATGCGTGGAAAGTTCGGAAAATCTGTGAATCTCTTTCCCTAAATTCACATATTTAAAGTTCGCTCCCCCTAAAAAATATAATTATAGCTCCCTTCTAAAGAAATAAGGGTCACTTCTCTTTTAAAAATAAAAGAGTAGTTCCCCCCTCAAATTAAGCTCATTTTACAAAAAATGGTATTTTTCATTTCCGTGCGTAATATGCATTTAGAATTTTAATGTTTTGAAAAATGCATATTTAAAAATGTACCGTTTTGAGGAATAGGTACTTTCAATGCAGCTCGTATGCATATGCAAATTACAATTTTGAAAATTTAATTAACATACACATAATTAGAATGTACCTATAAAATAGGGTATTTCGCATTTCGGCTCAGGTATTGTAATACCCGTAAATTTTAATACGGGATTTTGATGTAAGTAACGGGATGATCATGTGACTTAGAGATTTTGATTAGTTGTCTCGAAACTTTGAAGTTAGAATATAAAGTAGAAGTTTCGGACTTAATTCGAAATTTAATAAAGGAGATACCCGAATATGAAGAAGAATTCGGGCAAGAGAATTTCAATGCAAAATCTCGGCGAATTTCAGGGAAAATAGGGAGATGGCTAAGTCAAAATCTCGAGGAGGCCCGAATTCGGGCAGTAGGATGACTTTCGCCGTTCTAGCATTCGGGCAAGAAAGAGAGAGAGACCAAATTCGGGTGACGTGTAAATAATTTTCGGGCAAGACATTTCTTAACCTAAGAGGAAAAACTCGTCACCTCCTTGTCACCTACTTATCATCATTTACCTCAAAGTATATCTATACCCCATTAAGTGAAAAACAGAGAACATTTTCGAAACCAAGAAAGGAGAAGAAAAGGGGAGAAGAAAACCTTCAAACTCAATAACCAACGATCGAGAGCTCGGAAAAATCTTAGAACACGTAAATTTCGGACGTGAGGTAGGTGAAATCTGTTAGGAATATTTTATTGTGTTCAATTAATTATAATTATCTTTGTTGCGTATTTATAAAGATTCTCTTTATAAGAGGCTTAGTGTAATTGGGCTTTGTTAGGGGGCCCAAGTATTATATACCAACTTGTGGTATAAATACTAAAACCCTAACACATAATATAGTGTATTGTGTGAAAATCAAAGTGAGCCCCCAACCTCTCAAGAACACACAACACCCCACGCAAGCTTCGATTCTTCCGACCATCCAAATCGTGGTAAACTCTTTAAATACTAGTTTAGTTGGATAATCTAGGCCTTACAAGTGGTATCAGAGCAAGCGTGAGGGAGCTTTGAAGCCATTCTTGGAGTTATTTAGCTATTTTCGTCACTTTTTTTTGCTGTTTTTGAGCTTCTTTGGCTGTTTTTCTGCCTTTTCTGAGCTGTTTTTGGGGTTTCTCGGCCATTTTCTGGTATTGGGGAACTTATTCCAGCAAAAACAGCATTTCTGGGCAGATTTTGGGCATTTACAGCAAGATTTTCGGATTTTTCTGGGTTTCAGCTTGAAGATCTTCATCCTGTTCATCATTCGCGGAACAGACAAAGAATTCGCGAACTTCTCTGCTTTGCGAACCTCTCTGCTTTGCGAACCGCCACTCCCGCGAACTTCAATTCGCGAAGTGTTCCGCTTCATCCGCGAACCTCAACACGCGAACCACGATCACGAAGCTCAGGCCACTTCACGAACCCCACTTCATCTGCGATCTTTCGATTCGCCAACCTTCAGCTCAGCTTCGCGAATCATTTAGCCAACCCGTGAACTCACTTCGCCAACGCAGATCACGAACCGGTCTTCAATTCGCGAACCAGCCATTTCTCGAACCCCTCGATTTCACGAATCCAGCTCAAGTTCGCGAACCCTTCGATTTCACTATCCAGCTCAAGTTCGCGAACCTCACTAACTTCAAGTTTCAACACTTCAAAGTTCCACACACGTTTAAAGATCACCCACTTAAAAAAAAAATTGGCAAATTATAGATAAGTTTGATAAATTCCGAAGTTTTCGAAATCACCTCAAAAGTTTTTCGGTATACACCAAAAATCTTTTCGGTACCCAAAATTTTCGGTACTTCACAATTTTTTTCGATAAATCAAACTTTCGGTGCAGAAATTTTTAAAAGCCAATTTTTTTTTTCTTTTTTTTTTTCCAAAATATTATTGGCATATTGTAGAAAAAGTTCTTGGTAACATTTTTTAAGTTCTTCGACATTTCTTCAAAACTTTTCGGTACACCCCAAAAAGTTTTCGACACTTAAAATTTTCGAAACTTCACGACTTTTATCGACACACCAAAACTTTTCGGAACTGAATTTTTCAAAAGCCAAAAATTATCAAATCTACACAACGCGTTAACGATCACATATCCAACTAAATTAAAAATTAAAAATTTTAAAAATTATGGATTCTACTTCCGCAACTTCTGAGATGAGCTTTGACGAGAGTGATTTATATAAAGCTTTTCTTTCTTTGAAGGAAGATTATAAAACCATGCGTCGTGAACATAAACACGAATGTAGGACTACCCAAGCGTTAGAAACTAAGTTAGCTAGTGCACTAGAAACTATTTCTAGTCTTGAATCAAAATTAGCTAGCTCAGAAACTAACGTTTGTGAGCTAACCAAGAACCTAAATTCCTCTAAGCTAGGCCAAACTCAACTTATAAGTCACGAAAAAACTATAAGTGAGTTAGAGAGTAGACTAGATAATAATTACAAATGCTTAGTCAGGAGTTTGGAAGAAAGAGGTAGTCTTGCATGCCATTTAGAAATAACGCGTGAGAAAATCACTAATCTTTAATCTCAGGAAGTAAAATTAAAAGCTCAAATTAGTGAACTAACAAATAAATTAAACAATTGCGAACTCGAACGCAATAATTATCTGTCTGATTTGAGAAATTCGCGGAGTAGTTTTAAACTTTTATTTGAGGAATGCAGTAAATTGCACTCTAAAGTTCATCACTTAGAGGGCATCCTTGCGAAAAAGGGTCAAACAGACCAAAGTTCCTCTAAAGACTTAGCGTCCAACGGGGAAAATAGTTTACATTCTAATAAACCTATCTCTTGTTCGGAAATTCCAGAGGTTGCTAGTAAAATTGTAGAATTGAACGCAACCCTGGAATCGGAAAGAGTAGGTTTCCGAGCAGAAAAGCAAAAACTTCTAGAGGAGATTTCTAATCTCAAAAATTCCCCGTCCCTACCCGTCTTAAATGAACTCTATACAGAAAAATCTTCTTTTAAGCAGGATATGGGCACACAAACCGACGCCTTCGTTCCTAAAATTAAAAAGACTTTTACTAATAATTCTAAGTCAACTTTGACTGGCGCAGAAACGAAAAGTAAAAGCAATACATGTAAAAATGCTAAGGAACAAAAGAATATTAGGAAGGAGAAAGGAAAATCGACATTATTTTCCAAAACCAAGGACGACATTGCTAAAGATTCTCCTTCTCCCGCTCCTACCAAAAAGGAAGTTCCTAAAGAATAAGTTCCAAGCTCAAGCAGGCGAACTTCTCAAACTTCCAAAATCTCTCATTCTTTAAAGAATGATAGAGATGGAATTGCTTACACGCACAAAAATACTTATTATTCTAGTAAGCGAAATTCCATAAAAAATCATCATTATAGAGTGAATGATGTGAATTCTTGTAGGCAATACGACTCATCATCTGATGACGCATATAGTGCGATAAGTTCGTATTCATACTTGAAATACCCGGTCCAGATTAAGTCTGAAAGACACCTTCTGCGACTGGCTAGGGAGAAAATCTTCAGATCTTCTAAACCTAGACACACGTTCACCGGCGCTGAATTGTCATTTCCCTCTAAGGTTCACCAAACTTGGATTCCTAAATCAGAAATCAAATTAAATAGAACTTTAAAGGATGATTTAGGATGTATATCTGAACCAAATGTGCATAAATTGTTTTCTGCTAATATGGGAGGACCCATCCAAAAATGGGTACCAAAGTCCCGATAATGTTTTGCAGGAGCCCAATCACGTGTGGTAATTCGGTGATGGTTGCTCCACACGCGTGATTGGTATGAGATGAGAGCAACCACAACACCCCGATCATGAGTAGTAATTAGAAGATGGTTGCTCCATACTCATGATCGGTACGAGACGAGGGCAACCACAACTTCCAGCATGCACGGTACTCGGGTTGCTCCACATGCATGACTGGTAAGAGACGCGAGCAACCGCATCCCTCACGTATGGTACTTTGAAGTTGCTCCACATACGTTATAAAGGGAAGCACGGTGAGCAACTACACCGTAGGTAAATTCTATATATGTATTCCATAGTAAATTTTGGCATGCATATCGAGCTGAAAAGACAATATACCTACTTTGAAAATAATAGGGTACAATATAGCTATGCATGCTTCAAAAGGACTGTTACTTTCAAATTTTTGCATGCGTGCATACATGAGCCGAAATGCAAAATACTCTATTTTATAGGTATATTATCATCATGCATACAATTTTAAGATTTTCGAGCTTAAATTTTCAAGTATGCATATAAGCTGAATCGCAAAAATACCTATTTTTCAAAATGGTACATTTTAAATATGCATTTTCAAAACTTTCAAATTTAAAATGCATATTACGCACGGAAATGATAGATACCATTTTTTTTATAAAATGAGCTTAATTTGAGGGGGAGCTACTATTTTATTTTAAAAGAGAAGTGACCCTTATTTTTTTAAAAGGGAGCAATAATTACATTTTTTAGGGGGACCGAACTTCAAATACGTGAATTGAGGGAAAGAGATTACAGATTTTTCGAACTTTCCACGCATCTATTGAGGGGGAGCAATTTTATTTTTGAAAGCATGTTTTGAGGGGGAGGAATAACAAAATATATATATAGATAAATAAAATATATCTATATATTTATAATATAAATATATTAATATATATATTACTAATAACGATTAATATATATATTATATCCATATAAGATATAGTATAAAAATATATTTTACTAATAACGATTAATATATATATATATATATATATATAAAGGGCCATCAAAATTAAAAAAAAAAGCCCATAAAAAAAAAAAAACAAAAAAACAAAAAAAATCTTCTCTCCTTATCATCAAGCTTCGTGGAGTTACCTCCGACCTCCGAAGATGGACTTTAAAAGAAGAATCTCGAGCCTACAACGGTCAACTCTTTTCAAAGGCGACGGTGGCTACAAATGTTAAACTCGGTGCGCGCTTCAATCGACCTACTCCGGATTGCTGACATACAAAGCAGCACTCACTACTTCCTACCGGATGCAAGGACTTCGTTCCCATGATTCAGTCAAACCCAACTGAATCTAACCCCGGAACATCACCGAGAGACAGTCAAATTATGAAAAAATAGCCACATCTACTGGAACCTTTTGAAAAGACCGACGCTACATAATTTCCTCAACTCACAAATTATTCGGACCAACCCCCATAGGTACAGGTGCTAATTTTATTAGCTCCCGGGTAGAAGTCGCCGCAATAGGTCCAACGGCGCATGCACAATCGAGCCTTACCCACTCGTCTGTCTCACAAAAGACAGGTGTTTCAGAAATCACGGGGAGCCACGTATGCTATCACCGCTTCACTCGGAAGCGGGAGATATTGAATTATGTGGTACTCAGCCCCACCACCACATTTTCTTGCGCACAATCGAGTCTAGTGTGTCCTCACTTCCCATATTTTTAATATTTTCTAGGACACATACACTTTTATAACACCTGATCTTTGTGATCAAGTTAGAACTTTCGTAGACATGTCTTGCTTCGACATGATTCGAGGATCGGAAGGAAGTCCTGCCGTTGCAACATCAAAGCAACAACGGAATCAGGCCATCGTCTCGAGCTAGTCTCTAGAACGATGTAAACGGGACGCCTATGTGGCCCCGGTTCTTCAAGCCCTGTCCTCACAGGCCACGTCTCGGAGTTTGTCTCTGAAGTCGTGTCGACGGATTGCCTTAGTGGCTCCGTCTTGTTATTACCATCACCGACCTGTAGTTTGTGTCCTTCTAATCTTCCTATACAAGCATGCCGGGACACGCATAAACAAACAGGTCGGACCATCCACCAATTTCCGCCGAGCGTACCACTCTGAAGCCGGGCTCTCCTGCACTTGAATGGAACATTTCAAAGGAGCCTCGGCACATTTTACAACACCCCACGTATACCTTCTTCCGGAGCCAGACAAGCTTCCTCGAGGCCGAACCAGACAACTTCCTTCGAAGAAGACGAATCCGGCGCCGAGAAGAAGACGATTAGACTTGACTTGACGACTTCAAAATACGGAGAAAGACCAGGATAAGATGCGAACAAAGTCCAAGATCCGCGACATCATCAAATTCGAATATCAGGGCGTGGATCACTATCTACATCCGGTCTACAGAATATAGCGTCAAGACAAGAGAGTCCTAGCCGAAAGAGCATTCAAAGCCTCCGCAAAAAGAGGAGATAGCCCTTGTAGGGGGAGATTGTTAGGACTCAAGATGTTAACGGGAAGTCTTCGTGACCCCGATTTATTATACGACGGATTGCCTTTGTGGCTCCGTCGGGTAATTACCGAACCTGAGCTCCTACCGTGCCTACCAATGCCATTTCCTTGTCCCGACGACGTGATGAACATGCCAAATCATCAAGCATCGTAAAATCAAGCAAACACCGCCGACCTTCAAAGATCGAAGTTGCTGCCTCGTGTGCGTCTCTCCAAATTTCAAAGAGAACTTCCCAATTCCAACATAAGGTTGACGAAAAGTAGAGGGAGTTGCATTACTATCGTAAGGAGAGATCGAACACAAAAAGAAGAAATCCGGCAATCGCCTTGTGTGTATCTCTCAAATTTCCAAAGAGAAAACTCCCCTATCCCAACACAAGGTTGAACAAACGTAGGGGGAGTTTCGCATTATCAGAGGGAGAAATGGAACACACAAAAAGAAGAAAACTCTTCAAGATCCAACAAGCAACTTCAAACACCTTCCGGCATTTACGAGTCGAGTTTACAAAGAAGATTAAGAAGACCCGATGCCGAGAAGAGAGGATCAAGATACGGTGAGCTTGAAGATCTCCAAAAGAAGAGGTCAAAAGACAAGAAAAGGAGGAAATTCCTTTAGGACTCAGGCAAATGCACTAAGCCCCACAAAGATAATCCATGCCGAATTGAAGATTGAACACAAAGGGGGAGATTGTTAGGAATATTTTATTGTGTTCAATTAATTATAATTATCTTTGTTGTGTATTTATAAAGATTCCCTTTATAAGAGGCTTAGTGTAATTGGGCTTTGTTAGGGGGCCCAAGTATTATATACCAACTTGTGGTATAAATACTAAAACCCTAACACATAATATAGTGTATTGTGTGAAAATCAAAGTGAGCCCCCAACCTCTCAAGAACACACAACACCCCACGCAAGCTTCGATTCTTCCGACCATCCAAATCGTGGTAAACTCTTTAAATACTAGTTTAGTTGGATAATCTAGGCCTTACAAAATCTTTCATCTACAAACACGAAAATATTATGTGTTTTATGTGATAACGTATTTTGTTATGATCTTACGTGACTTACATGATGATTTGGTGAATTTTCGGGTGGCTATATGCGTTAAAAACCCAGATTTTTGGGTTTGAATCTATGTTACGTGTTATAGTTGTATTTACATGGAAGTTGAATGAGTTAGGAATATTTTCGGGTAGATGTTATTCGGGCACTTGAATGTTTTCGGGTGTTTGAATAGTTTTTGGGCATAGTACTTTGTACTGTAGTCTGGAATTTATATAAATTCGGATAGGTATACGTTTCCAGGTCTTTAATATTTTCGGACAAAGTATTTTCGGGTAACAAGGTTTTCGCAGAATAAAATATAATTTTCGGGTCTTTTAAATATTCTGAGTCAGAAAGGAAATTCGGCGAATTGTGTTTATTTTCGGGTAAAGAGTTTCGGGCCTTCGAAAGATATTCGGGCTCAAGTTTTCGGCGTTTAAAACTATGATTTTCGGGTGGAACTGTCGGGCCACATTCTCGGGTCAAAACATTTTCGGCGTCAGACTCATTTTCGGGCAGCAACTTTCGGGCTCGAATAAAATTCGGGTCTTTGTTAAAAAAAAGTCTTTTGGAGGAAAAATATTTTTTTGTCATTGAATGAGAAAAATGTTCCGAGTCCAACGGGCATAGTCTATTCTAACGCCCGATTAAAAGTTTTCGAAATAATATTTTCAGGGAAGGCAGTTTTAATGGGTACTGTGACATTTCATTTGCATAACACACATGCATTTCATACCAGTATGAGGGATGAGTACCGTGTTGATACGGTAACGCTTTGATATAGTGATGAGCGGGGTAGATCGTGATTGCGTTGATGATTCGTAGAAGAATCGAGGTTAGTACTCATATATGACACCTGACGGCAGACAGGCGTGATCGATCTGTCTACTCGGGCGTGAACGTCCCGAGGTGCAAAACCGTCTTTTATGTTATTTTCGCGGAAGGAGCGACCTGGTAGGGCAGTAGCGTGAACGTCTAAACGCTATCAGTGTAGGCTACCTTGATTGTTATGGGCGCGCGAGGTGTCGAGTCTAACCTACGGCCCTGTGTTGAGATATGATAAGATGGATTGAGAGGTAAAAGTCGAGCGTGCATTTATGGTGAGATATTTTGGGATGATGGGTGAGCGCACGCTGCATTCATGCATGTTTTCACCTACTGGGCAATCGCTCAGTTTTATGTGTTGTAGGTACGACCGAGTCCGACGTCGAGGTACGTCGCGATTGAGGCAGGCTGATGGCGGTGACTCCACGGACTTTTGAGAGCGAGGTTGTACATGGATGAAGACCTGTGGAGCGGCATTAGGGCGTTTTGATATTTTGAATATTTTGGGGCTACGGCCTTTGTAAATATACGACTTTGTAACCCGTATGTACTATAATATATTCTATTTTACAAAAAAGTTTTTGTAAAATGGGTCTTCCGCGGCTTTCGTTGCGGAAATCCGCCACTAATAGTATTTAGAAAATGAGGGTCGCCACAGGTATGCATGCATTGCAAGAATTTGAAAGTAAAAGTCCTTTTGAAGCATGCATAGCTATAATGTATCCTATAGTTTTCAAAGTAGGTATATTGTCTTTTCAGCTCGATATGCATGCCAAAGTTTACTATGGAATGCATATATAGAATTTACCTATCTTAAAAGTATATATGAATGTGGTATTATGCAATTCAGTTCAAAAGATAGAATGTACCACATATAGTCGTAGTTGCTCACGTCGTTTCCCTTTATCATGTATGTGGAGCCACTACGTCAAATTGCCATACATGAGGGATGCGGTTGCTCGCGTCTCTTACCAGTCATGCATGTGGAGCAACCCGAGTACCGTGCATGCTGGAATTTGTGGTTGCCCTCGTCTCGTACCGATCATGAGTATGGAGCAACCATCTTCTAATTACTACTCATGACCGGGGCTTTGTGGTTGCTCTCGTCTCATACCAATCACGCATGTGGATCAACCATCGTCGAATTACCACACGTGATTGGGCACCTGCAAAATGTTAGCGGGACTTTGGTACCCATTTTTGGATGGGTCCTCCCTGATTAGCAGAAAACAATTTATGCATAAAAGGTGTCAAATCAGATTTTAATCCTAAATCATTCATTAACGTGCTTTTAGGTGCCCAACAAGTGGTATCAGAGCAAAACGCGTTCGGATTTGAGCAATTTTTCTGAAATTTTTGGGCTTTTTCATAGCTTTGAGTTCGAAACCTTTTTTGCTCTTGATCTTGAGTTTTCGAGCTTATTTTACTGATTTTGCAAGCTCAAGAGCTAAATAAGTTGTTTTCGAGTGATTTTAAGTTGTTACCCAACATTTTTCAGTAGATTTGAGTGTGATTTGGGTAGAAAACCGCACTGAAAACTCGTCATTTTTTCCCAGAGATGATTTTCGGGTAGATGAATGCAACAGTACCTTGAAATTCGGATAGTTTTCACCCGAATTTTACCCGAATTTCTTAAACTCGGCGAATTTTAATTCTACCAGAAATTCCAGTTTTCGGCGAAAATCTCTGTCTGAGAACACCCGAATTTTAAGGTTTTGGGACAAAATTTTTAATTCTACCCGAATTTCTTTCTCGGCGAAAATTAGTACTTATCCGATTTTCATCACCCGAATTTTCGCTTAAAATTCTCGGCGATTTTCTAGTTTTCGGGCAGACCCGAATTTGGGCATACGTACCCAAATTTGCTCACTCTTTGCGATTGTCTGATTTTCGGACTGAATCATCCGAATTCGGGCAAATCATCCGAATCAAGTTACCCGAATTTCTACCTACCCGAAAATTCTTAGTACCCGAATTTTCAATCATACTTCTTAAGATTTTCGGGCAAAGTCTTCACCCGAGATTTCACTGTTCTCATTCGAAAATAGTGACTTCAAATTCGCTTACTCACTCTTCAAAAATTACACTTAAACATTTTCGATCACCCAAAATTTTTTGGCCCCCCCTCGAAAAAGGCTTTAAGTAGCAAAATAAATAAATAAATAAATTTTCATTTGATAGAGAAAAATTTTCTGAGTCCAATAGGCATAGTCTATTTTACACTTTTTCGAAAATTTTCAAAATAAATTTTTCGGGCCCAAAATTTTCGGTATAGAAAAAGTTTTCGTCAATTTTTGAAGGCAAATCCACTATACGCGTCAACGATCACGTATCCAACAATCAACTTTGGTCGTATTTGGCATATTATAGAAAAAGTTTTGGTAATTTTCCCGAAGTTTTCGAAATCATTCTAAAATTTTTAGGTACACACCAAAAATTTTCGACACTTTAATCTTCAATACTTCACTATACTCTTTGAGAAAACCAAACTTTTCGGAACTGAATTTCCGAAAGCCAAATTTTTAATTTTTAAATTTAAAAAAATAAAAAATGGATGCTCAAGCTAGAAAAATTGAGGAATTAGAAGCAAGATTTGCTAATAATTACTCTGTCTTGCTTAAGCAACAAGAAGATCTAGCTTTCACTAATGAATATTTGGCTAACGCAAAGTCAAAGGTCATTAGCTTAGAAACTAAGTTAGAGATTAGTGAAAAGAATGTCTGTGATATGACGAAAAGATTACGTTCTTGCGAAGATGAGCGAAATCGTGTCTTAGAGGAACGGCGTATGCTTTACTCTAAGATTGAACTTTTAGAGAACGCTATTGCGAATAGAAGTCAAGCAGATAAAAATCCCTCTTCTAACTTAGTGTCTTTAGGGAAAATAATTTACATTCTAATAAACCTATCTCTAGTTGGGAAATTCCAGAGGTTGCTAGTAAAATTGCAGAATTAAACGCAACCTTAGAATCAGAAAGAGTAGGTTTTCGAGCTGAAAAGGAAAAACTTTTAGAGGAGATTTCAAATCTCAAAAATTCCCCGCCCTTACCTGTCCTAAATAATCTTTCCATAGAAATATCTTCTATTAAGCAGGATAAGGGAATCCAAACCAAAAGCATCCTTGTTCCTAAAACTGAGAAAGCTTTTACTAATAATTCTAAGTCAACTTTGACTGGCGCAGAAACGAAAAGTAAAAGCAATACGCGTAAAAATGCTAAGGAACAAAAGAATATTAGGAAGGAGAAAGGAAAATCGACATTATTTCCCAAAATCAAGGTCGAACATGCTCAAGATTCTCCCTCTCCTATTCCCCTTAAAATGAAAGCGTGCAAAGAAGAAGTTTGAAGCTTAAGCAAGCGAACTTCCACGCTTATTCCCCATCATTATGATGTGAATCGTGTGAATTCTCCAAGTAGAAAGAACATCTCATGTACTAACGATGCTTATAATTCTTTATGTTCTTATCCCTACCTGAAATATCCAGTCGATGTTAAGTCTGAGAAACATCTCATGCGACTGGCTTCGGAGAAAATATTTAAATCTTCTCCGAAACACACATTCACCTGCGCTGAAACGTCCTTTCCGTGTCAAATTGCTTCTAAATGGGTTCCTAAGTCAATAATTAAGTTAGGTAATCTCAAACATAGTCGGGTACCTAAAAGCACGTTAATGAATGATTTAGGATTAAAATCTGATTTGACACCTTTTATGCATAAATTGTTTTCTGCTAATCAGGGAGGACCCATCAAAAAATGGGTACTAAAGTCCCGCTAACATTTTGCAGGTGCACAATCACGTGTGGTAATTCGACAATGATTGCTCCACACGCGTGATTGGTATGAGACGAGAGCAACCACAAAGCCCCGATCATGAGTAGTAATTAGAAGATGGTTGCTCCATACTCATGATTGGTACGAGACGAGGGCAACCACAAAATTCCAGCATGCACGGTACTCGGGTTGCTCCACATGCATGACTGGTAAGAGACGCGAGCAACCGCATCCCTCATGTATGGCAATTTGACGTAGTGGCTCCACATACATGATAAAGGAAAACGACGTGAGCAACTACGACTATACGTGGTACATTCTGTCTTTTGAACTGAATTGCATAACACCACATTCATACATATTTTTAAGATATGTAAATTCTATATATGCATTCGATAGTAAATTTTGGCATGCATATCGAGCTGAAAAGACAATATACCTACTTTAAAAGTAATAGAGTACAATATAGCTATGCATGCTTCAAAAGGACTTTTACTTTCAAATTTTTGCATGCGTGCATATATGAGCCGAAATGCAAAATACTCTATTTTATAGGTACATTATCATCATGCATACAATTTTAAGATTTTCGAGCTTAAACTTTCAAGCATGCATATATGCTGAATTGCAAAAATTACCTATTTTTCAAAATGGTACATTTTAAATATGTATTTTTCAAAACTTTAAATTCTAAATACATATTACGCACGGAAATGAAAAATACCATTTTTGTAAAATGAGCTTAATTTGAGGGGGAGCTACTCTTTTTTTAAAAAGAGAAGTGACCCTTATTTCTTTAGAAGGGAGCAATAATTACATTTTTTAGGGGGAGCAAACTTCAAATATGTGAATTTAGGGAAATAGATTCACAGATCTTTCGAACTTTCCACGCATCTTTTGAGGGGGGGCAATTTTATTTTTGGAAGCATGTTTTGAGGGGGAGGAATCACAAAATATATATAATATGCATATACTATATTATATATATACTAATATATATTACTAATACAATATATATTATATCAATATAATATATAGTATAAAAATATATTTTACTAATAACGATTAATATATATATTATATCCATATAATATATAGTATAAAAATATATTTTACTAATAACGATTAATATATATATATATATATATATATATAAAAAAGGCCATCAATATTTAAAAAAAATAAGGCCATAATAATAAAACAAAATGTTCTCTCCTCTTCATCAAGCTTCATGGAGATTACCTCCGACCTCCGAAGATGGACTTCAAAAGAAGAATCTCGTGCCTACAACGGTCAACTCTTCTCAAAAGGCGACGGTGGCTACAAATGCAAATCTCGGTGCTCGCTTCAATCGACCTGCTCCGGATTGCTGACAAACAAAGCAGCACTCACCACTTCCTACCGGATGCAAGGACTTCGTTCCCATGATTCAGTCAAACCCAACTGAATCTAACCCCGGAACATCACCGAGAGACAGTCAAAATTATAGCCATGTCTATTAAAACCTTTTGAAAAGACCGACGCTACATGATTCCCTCATCTCACAAATTATTCGGACCAACCCCCATAGGTACAGGTGCTAATTTTATTAGCTCCCGGGTAGAAGTCGCCGCAATAGGTCCAACGGCGCGTGCACAACTGAGCCTTACCCACTCGTCTATCTCACAAAAGACAGGTGTTTCATAAATCACGGGGAACCACGTCTTCTATCACCGCTTCACTCGGAAGCGGGAGATATTGAATTATGTGGTACTCAGCCCCACCACCACACTTCCTTGCGCACTCGAGTCTAGTGTGTCCTCACTTTCCATATATTTTTATATTTTCTAGGACACATACACTTTTAAACACCTGATCTTTGTGATCAAGTTAGAACTTCCGTAGACATGTCTTGCTTCGACATGATTCGAGGATCGGAAGGAAGTCCTGCCATTGCAACATCAAAACAACAACGGTTTCAGGCCATCGTCTACGAGCATAGCTCCTATATCGATGTTAACGGGAAGTCTTCGTGACCCCGGTTTCTTACACGACGGATTGCCTTTGTGGCTCCGTCTGGTTATTACCATCACCGACATGTCGTTTGTGTCCTCCTAATCTTCCTACACAAGCATGCCGATCTCGTTAACACGGATCGCCATGAGGGGGAGAAGGGGACATGCATAAACAAACAGGTCGGACCACCCACCAATCTCCGCCGCGCTCACCACTCTGAAGCCGGGCTCCCCTGCACTTGAATGGAACATTCCAAAGGAGCCTAACACCCCACGCGTACCTTCTTTCGGAGCCAGACAAGCTTCCTCGAGGCCGAACCAGACAACTTCCTTCGAAGAAGACGAATCCGGCGCCGAGAAGAAGAAGATTGGAGAAGACTTGACGACTGCCTTAGTGGCTACGTCAGGTTATTACCTAACCTGAGTTCCTACCAACGCCATCCCCATGTCTCGACGACGTGATCTTCTTGCCAAAGATAATGCCTCATTTTGACCCATCGCATGGAGATCTCCCCAACTCGATCTTCATGAGGGGGAGTAGTACTAAAGCAAAATGGGAGCAATACCACGACGAAAGTGCAAGATAGATCAGAAACGCTAAATCCTCAAGCGTCGTCAAAGAATCAAGCGAACACCATGGACTACAAAGATCGAAGTTGCTGCCTCGTGTGCGTCTCTCCAAATTTCAAAGAGAACTTCTCAATCCCAACATAAGGTTGACCAAAAGTAGGGGGAGTTGCGCTATTATCGAAAGGAGAGATCGAACACAAAAAGAAGAGATCAGGCAAGCAACTTCAAACACCTTCCGACATTTACGAATCGAGCTTCAAAAGAAGATTAAGAAGATCCAGTGCCGAGAAGCGAAGATCAAGACACGGTGAGCTTGAAGATCTTCAAAAGAAGAGATCAAAAGACAAGACAAGGAGAAAATTCTTTTAGGACTCAGGCAAACGCACTAAGCCCCGCAAAGATAATCCATGCCAAATTGAAGATTGAACACAAAGGGGGAGATTGTTTGGATTATTTTATTGTGTTCAATTAATTAGAATTATCTTTGTAGTTTATTTATAAAGATTATCATTATAAGAGGCTTAGTGTAATTGGGCTTTGTTAGGGGCCCAAGTATTATATACCAAAATGTGGTATAAATACTTAAACCCTAACACATAATAAAGTGTGTTTTTGTGTGAAAATCATCTAGAGAGAGAGAGAGAGCCACCCAACACTCCTCAAGAACACACACACCCCACGTTGAATCAATTCTTCCCATATTCAAACGTGGTTAAATCGTCCCTGGGTTAGATTGTTAGGATAGAAAGGCTACCAACAGTTGTTAGTATAAATGCACATTCTAGATGAGGAGACCAAATCAAATTTGACGTCAACCTTTAAGGGAGTCTTTGATTTAGGCATCCACACTTGCCCTTGTGTATTCATAGGAATCCACATGTCGTTTTGTTTGGCCGAGTGTGAAGACAGTGAGTTTGATCTAGGAACGATGCGTTGTAATGCAGTCTTTTCATCACTTCTTCGTCAGTGATCAAATTTGTTAAACGAGTGAGAAGAAGGATGAAGAATTTCAAAATTTTCAATATTTTCATCACGACTATTGCTTTCAAATAAAAGTTTTGAAAAAGAAGAGTCATGGCAATAGTCGTGTTCTTGTTTAAAAGATCTTCTCCCTGAAAAGAATTAATCACTTGAAAAGTCGCAGGGAGAAGGCGTTGAAAGCTCGGAGTGTTTTTCAAAAAAAAAAAATTTTGAAGTAGTGGACTTAGAAGACAACGCGTTCTTCTTTAAAAGGAATTCTTCCTCGTCCATTTCCTCCCGTTTTGGAGTTAAAAACACTCTATCTAAATGGACTTTGGAGTTTTCGTAGTTGCTGAAAGATTCTTCATCTCGAAAATCAAGAAGTTGCCTATTTTGTTCTATTAAAGCTCTCCTTTCAGCTGCAAAACGTTGTCGTTCAGACTCCAAAGTTATGCTGCGGTCTGCAAATTTCTCAGTAATTGCCGGAATATCTGGAGCGGAAGCACTTGTCTCGACAGTTAGAGAATTATTAAACTCATTTGCTCTATATGAGAGATTGTCTTCCAATAATTGAATTTTGGAGAGTAATTTCACTCGTTCCTCATAGAGCCAATTATATTTTGCAGACCACGCACCTCGCTCACACTCAGAGGTATCTAGGCTTTTGATTAGATCTCTAATTTGGGTCTCAAGATGTACACCTTGAGATTCCAATTTCGAGACCTTTTCTTCAGTATTAATCGAACGTGTCATTTCACACCCCTTTTCTATGAGGTTTTGAGTAAGGACACGTTGATTATTTTCTAGCTTAGACTTTAACTCATTGACTGTTTTACTCCTGTTCAGTTCACTGGTAGACAATTCTTTAGTAAGCTCAATAATTTAAAAATCATATTTTGCTACCCTAGATGATAAGCAATCAATGATTTCGTGTGCCTCTTTTAGCAGCATCTTAAGGATTTCCTCCTTTTGATGGCTACTTAGATCACACTCACTCTTTGCTTGGGATCCTTCAGGCCTTTTTGCCCTTATCAATATCTTTGTTATGTTCTTTCAAAGCAAAGATACACTAAATGAGTTCATTTTCCAAGTCTGTAGAGTTTACCTCTGAGTCAGATGAAGCGAAGTTCTCCACTTGTCTTCTTGAAGCATCCATATTTTTTTAATTTTCTAGTTCATGAGGGTTGCTAGGCTTGGATCAACGTGTTAGTTGAGTAGGTTTAAAATTATTTTGGTTCGAGCAGTTAAAATAAAGAATCTAAGTATTGTTGCCGAGAAGTTTTATACCGAAAAGTTCTAACTTTTGCTCAGAGAAAATTTTCAAAGTATAAGTTTTCGCAAAGAAGAAAAAAAATTTTCGTAAAGAGATAGCACTTCTTAAAAATTTCAAAACAGTAAAATGCCGAAAAGTTCCTAAGATGAATTCCGAAAACCTTTTTGTACCAAAACGTTTTATAGCCTGACCCGAGAACTTTTGAGTTTCGAGTGTCACATGTATGCCGAGAACTTTTGTAAGAATATCGAAAACTTTTATGAAACTGAAACAGTTAAATACCGAAAACTTTTTAAAATCATTTGTGAAAACTTGTAAGAGTAATACCGAAAACTTTCTATGAAGTAGATAACCCTCGGTTAAACAGTACTGACCCGAAAAGTTTGTACCCGATTTTTTTTTATTATTATTATTTTATTTTTTTTTTTGCCGAAAACTTTTCGGATGAACAGTACCGAAAAGTTCCATACCGAAAACGTTTCGGTTGAACAGTAACGAAAAGAATTTTTTTTTTTTTTTTTTTAAGTTTTCGGGTGAACAGTAGTACCGAAAACCTTTGCGCATGAGAACAGTAGTACCGAAAACTACTGTAGCACCGAAAACTCTTTTTTTTTGTTTTCCGTAAGCTTTCGGGTGAACAGTAGTACCGAAAACTTTTGCGCATGAACAATAGTACCGAAAACTACTGTAGCACCGAAAACTTTTTTTTTTTTTTTTAAAGTTTTCGGATGAACAGTAGTACCGAAAACCACTGTAGCACCGAAAACTTTTGCGCATGAACAGTAGTACCGAAAACTAGTGTAACACCGAAATTTTTTTATTTTTTTTTCGAAAGTTTTCGGTGAACAGTAGTAACGAAAAATTACTGTAGCCGCGAAAAGGTACTGTAGCGCCGAAAACAGTACCGAAAAGTTTTTTTTTTTTATTATCAAAAACTTTTCGGATGAACAGTAGTACCGAAAACTCGAGTTCTAGTACCGAAAACGTAAATTTGGGTACGAAAATGGCTTAAAAACTTCTTAAAACTGCTGGAAACAACTTTTTTTGAGTTCAAAAGATCAAGACCAGTTTAGGAACACTCAAAACTCCAGCTTAAACCCAAAAATCGAAGCTAAAAATACAGTTCAAGGTGTTCAACAGTTCGAAAATGAGTTTAAAAAAAATGGCAGCAAAACCTGTAAAATTCGAACCAAAAATCCGTTTAGTTACCATACTCGTTAACACGGTGGCTCTGATACCACTTGTAGGTCACCAAAACCCAGCAACCCTCGGGATTCATATGGATTTTGCTCTCTTCTCCCCTTTATGTGTTTTCGTTGATAGAACAGTGAGAGAGAGAGAGAGAGGTGGCGGCTGCTCCTTTCAAGTGGGTTCTTTATTCAATGAAGGATTATTACAAGTGGAAGCCCTAGCCCACTTTTATGCCAATATTTTGGCATAATTACACTTTTGGTCCCTAGACAAACTAAACATCTAATATAATGAGCCTAAGTCTAAAACAACAATACAAATAAATATTTCAAGTACAAAGACCCAAAAGACTAAAAGAACACAACTAAAAATATTCCTAACAAATTTTCTAAGGATCAATTGACTTAGTAATTGAGATTCAACATGCCCAATTTAGAGACTAAGAATTGGAATCGTTTTTCATCCAAAGCTTTTGTAAATAAATCAGCAAGTTGTAGCTCTGTGCTTATGAAGTATAGTTCAATTGTACCTTTTTCCACGTGATCTTTTATGAAGTGATATCTTAAATCTATGTGTTTTGTGCGAGAGTGATGAACATGATTGCAAGTAATTACAATGGCACTTTTGGAATCACTATAAATAGAAATTCGATTTAAATCGAATCCGTAGTCCCTTAGCAGCGACATATTCTGCCTCTGTCGTCGATGTTGAAACGTAGTTCTGCTTCTTGGAAGACCAACACACGAGCTTATCTCCCAAGAACTGAGCGCTTCCCGAAGTGCTTTTTCTGTCCATTCTACAGCCGGCAAAATCGGCGTCTGAATATCCTATTAATTTCATACCTGAGCCCTTAGGATACCAGAGGCCGAGATTTGGAGTTCCTTTTAAATATTTAAGGATACGTTTTACTGCATGTAGGTGCGACTCCTTTGGATTTGCTTGGAACCTTGCGCAAAGACATGTTGAGAAAACAATATCCGGGCGACTGGCTGTAAGGTAGAGAAGAGACCCGATGATTCCACGATAGTAGGTGACGTCAATTGGTTTGCCAGACGGATCAGAGTCCAACTTGCATGTGGTTGACATCGGAGTACTTATCGGTGTGCTCGACTCCATGCCGTATTTCTTGAGAATGTCGTGGATGTATTTGGACTGATTTATGAATATTCCATCTTGGAGTTGTCTGATTTGCAGTCCAAGGAAGAAGGACATCTCTCCCATCATACTCATTTCGAATTTGGTCTTCATGAGTTTACTGAACTCCATGCAAAGGTCTGAGTTTGATGATCCGAAGATGATGTCATCCACGTATATTTGTACGGGCATTATATCAGAACCATGGTGTTTGACGAATAGGGTGGTATCAATCTTTCCCTTCGTGAAGCCAACATTCGTGAGAAAATCCGACAAGACTTCATACCAAGCTCTAGGGGCTTGTTTGAGTCCGTAAAGTGCTTTATCTAGTCGGTACACAAAGTCTGGATGCTCTTCACTGGTGAATCCATCTAGCTGAGAGACGTAGACCTCCTCTTTGAGAACACCATTTAAGAAGGCCGTCTTGACGTCCATTTCATAGACAGTGAAGTCCTTGTGTGCTGCATAAGCCAGGAATAGGCGAATGGCCTCGATCCTTGCTACAGGGGCAAATGTCTCGTCATAATCAATCTCTTCTTGTTGGTTATACCCCTTAGCTACGAGTCTTGCCTTATTTCGTATTACGATACCATCCTCATCCTCTTTGTTCTTAAAGATCCACTTGGTTCCAATGACAGTCTTTCCCAATGGTCGAGGAACTAGATTCCAAACTTTGAGACGCTCGAACTGATTGATCTCTTCTTGCATGGCAATTATCCAGTCCGGGTCGTTAAGTGCCTCTGAGATCTTTGTGGGTTCGATTTGACTCAAGAAACATGCATACTGACACTCATTTGATGTAGAGCCCCTGGTTCGAACACCGGCTGAGGGATCGCCAATTATTTGCGATGATGGGTGACTTTGAGTCCATTTTCTTTCGTGAGGGAGAATTGATTCGTCTGAGTCGGATGGCTCGACGAATTCTTGTGGAATGGGCTCGGACTCAGCGGGTTGATTACTCGGACCAATGTTAGTTGTTTCGATGTCTGGTTCCAAGTCAGTTGCTGGTTCTGTATAGTCTGGAATTGGGTCGTATGTCTGTTGGGTTGATGGAGGATGAAAGTACAGATTTTCGAACAACATGCCCAATTCCAGCTCCTCTTGAGTTTCTTGATTTGTTCTAGGCATCTGTGCATCATCAGTATGAGAAGCTGCTTCTGGCTGGTTGTGAGCCATTACTCCAACTATCATTTCAGGTTCTGAACTGTTGTGCTCAGAAGCTATTGTGGTTGACTGTTCGGGTTCTCCACTGTGTTGTGGGGAAGCTACTTCGATTCTTTCATCGAAAGTAACATTGATGCTTTCCATGATCGTTCTCTTTTCCTTCAGGTAGACTCGGTACGCCTTTGATTGGGTGGAGTATCCCACAAATATTCCTTCAATAGCCTTGGGGTCCAGTTTCGATCTTTCCTCTCGATCATTGGCTATGAAGCATTTGCAACCAAATATCTTGAAGTGGGCGATGCTTGGCGTTCTTTGGTAGAGAAGGTCATATGGTGTTTTTCCGAATCTTTGATGAATAGTTGTTCGGTTTTGAGTGTAGCAAGCAGTGTTCATTGCTTCTGCCCAAAGGAAGTGGGGTAACGATGACTGCAACAGCATGGTTCTTGCAGCTTCAACTAGGGTTCGGTTTCGTCGTTCGACCACTCCATTTTGTTGAGGGGTTCGGACATCAGCTAATTGTTGAGTGATGCCAAGAGTCTCATAGAATTTACTGAGAGTCTGATTCTTGAACTCAGTGCCATTATCTGATCGGATCACTTGGACTGTACATTCGAGTAGGTTCTGCGTTGCTTTTACAAAGATCAGAATTTGAACTGATGTCTCATCTTTTGATCTCAGGAAGTGGACCCATGTAAATCTTGAAAAATCGTCTACTATGACCATCATGTATTGGTTTAGTGGAGTGAGGCGCTTTCTTCATTTTCCCTCTTTCACAGGCTGAGCAAAGGTGTTCCTTTTGATACTTCAGTGCTGGAAGTCCGAGAACCAGCTTGTTGGTTGCTAGCTTGTTGATGGTTTTGAGGTTTAGATGAGACAGTCGATGATGCCAGAGCTCGTTTTGAGAGAATGACGCTTTACTGATAAGGCATATCGTCGTTGAAGGTTTGATTGATCGCACATCAATTGTGTAGAGATTTGTCCTTCGAGTACCTACCAGGAGTTCTTCACCCATCTCATTCACAATTGTGCACCTCTTTTGACGAAACAAGACTTGTAGACCTCGATCGCAGAATTGCCCGATCGAGAAGAGGTTGTGTGTCAATCCTTCTACATGGGAAACTCCTTTGATGGTCAGCCGGTTGCAAATTAGATCTTCATAACCTCGGATCGTGGCACCATCACTGTTCCCGAAACGGACTATTCCTCCGTATTTTTTCGTGTAGTTGCTCAACAGCTCTTTGTTTCCGTCATGTGTGTGGAGCAACCGGAATCTAAATACCACACATGAGAGACCTGCAAAACAGGAACTAGAGGGTTTTAGGTACCCATTTGAAAATGGGTCCGCCTCCTCTATCATTGTTAGTTTTAAAAGACGCTTTACCTAGCCTAGTTTTCGTTTGAGCTACAGCGGAAGGATTTTGTTTAGGCTTAGGTACCCATTTTCTTGTCGTGGTTTGGCTCATGGTTCCCTTAGGTTTCACCTTGGGGATCCAATGTTGGGTTGTCTTAGTTTTTGCAGGTTTGTTGTTATTTTTAATGGTCGATCGTTTCCTTTTCTTAGATAGAGCAGATTTAGAAAACATTTTAGAAGAATAATGTGAAGGACGATCGAGTTTGGAATTGCAAGGATGGACATAGTCTAGAGAGTTAAGTACAGACTGATCAAAATAAAACGACTTGTTTCTAGAAGGAAAAACTTTTAAATACAAAACATCATTGAAATCTTGTTTTTCCTTCTTTTTGTCTCCTTTCTTAATCCACGTTTTCTTTAGAGAGCCCGTGGAATTGAAAGGCATTGGGTTAGTAAGGGAAGATTTAAGAGGAAGTTTAGGAAATTTAGGTGCTTTGCTTTCAATAGAGGCAGGAGTGTTCTTTAAATGAGCGATTTCTTTCAAGAGCGTTTGTTTTTCACTCTCAAAAGTTTTTCTTTCGCTATCTAAAGCAGAGTGAAGTTCCGCTATTTTCTTTATACATTTGGGCATGTACCAGGATGAGTTTGGATGCTCTGATGTAGTAGATTCACTCGAGGACTGTCCTAAGGTTTCACCTTCGGGGGGTCGAGGGATTTCGAACTCGAACTCAGTTATTGCTGGACAAAACCTAGTTTTATAACTGTTGTTCAAATCCGTATAATCATACTCAATTTCAGCTCATGCCCTTTTTCGCTTTTCCTCTTTTAATCTTAAGATTTCAGAGTGATTTATAAATGGCATTAGATGAGTTATGCTTAATTCCATATACCTAATGTCATAAAATTGTAGAACATTACATTTCTTTAGGTTTTGGGGATTGTTGAACCCGATGCCAGAAAGAGGATGGTAGAATTCAGTATCGGCGGGTTGATTTAAAAAGATTGTTTGATCCGTATGTGCCCTCTTGGTTATAATATCCTCCAATTTCTTAATTTTGGAGTATAATCGTAACCTTTCCTTATATATCATTTCATATCTCCCTATGCTATCCTTGACATCGTTTTCTGAGGACTTGATCTCATGAGTTAGAGTGCTGATCTTGGATTCAAATTGTACAATTTGTTTTTCCAGACCAGTGATCTTCTCATTCGCGATTACTACACGAGTCATCTCATTTCCTTTTTCTATTAAGGTTTGTTCTAGGACTCGTTGATTATTTGCTAACCTGTCCTCTAGATCTTTAATCCTTCTTTTGTCTACTTTTCTAGACGTATTTAAGGAAGTTAACTCATCTTCCAATTTTATAAGAGATTCAAGTTCTTCTTTGGTTACCTCAAACGGTCTCCGTTGCAGCTAGGCATTCCGAGTTTGAATCTCTTCCTGAGGCCTCTGCTCCCGAGCTTTCTTCAATGCGTGCCATCAGTGCTACGTTTTCCTCCTCACTGTCCGAAGTATTATCGAGCCAGTGATCTTGCTCAGCCATCAACACCACCCCAGCTTCCTTTTGCTCTGCCAACTTAGCTTTTCTCATGTAATAGTTGGCATCCTTCTTCTTTGGGGCTCGGCATTCTCTGGCATAGTGACCAGGCTTGCCGCAGTTGTAGCATTTAGGAGCAGTTTGTGCATTTTTCTGCTCTGAGGTGTCCATGGTTTGGTCGCTTAGCTTAGAGCCAGAAGTAGTCCTTTGGCGATTTGATGAGGACCCTCCCTTTTTGAAGAACCTCTTGGCCATCGAGCTAGTGATCAATGCCATGTGCTTCATAAATTCCTGTCTATCCTCGTCAGAGTCAGATTCCGACTCTCCTTCCTTCTCAGCGGTCGGTTGCACAACTACATTTTCCTTCGACATTTTCTTGGATGGCCCATCGGAAATAAATGCTGCAGACTCCATCCCCATGTCTCTAGTCACCTCTCTTTCTCTTGGAATGCATCTTGCATACTGGTTGAGGTTGTCAAAGAGTGTGTGGATGTTGATCTGGGTCAAGTCCTTCATCTGCCTCATAAGAATGGCAGTTTAGTCCCATCCTGGGAGAAGTGAGTTCAGGAACTTGACATTTATTTCCAATTGTCCCTTGGTAACCCCAGCAATCTTCAGCTCGTTGAGTATGATGACAAATCTTTGATAAGTCTCCAGCAGGGACTCTCCTTTTCGTGCTTTGAATAAGTCATAAGCAGTGTAGGTGTTAGTGATCCTAGTCATCACACTAACATCAGTTCCTTGCATGAGCACGTCAAGAGCATCCCACATTTCCTTTGCCGTTTTGGCACTGTTAATTTGAATGTAAATTTCATTGGGGATGGCCTGCATAAGGTAAGACTTGGCAACTTGATCGGCCTTTAGGCGGATTCTCTCCTCTTCCGTGAGCTGATCCGGTGTCTTAAGAGTACGCAACTCTTCTATCGGTGGATTGTTGTTTGGGGCAGCTGGGACAATTAGCCAGAATTGGGCTAGACCTTGATTGATGGATTCGAACAGGTTCTCAGCTTGGTCTTTCGTCTCTATGAACGTGATGAACCTGTCTCTCCATATAGAGTATTCGCCCTGTCTAAGAACAGGTGGCCTCATGTCGCTTCCCATGCTATATGCGTCCATTTTCTGTTTTAATAAAGTGTGGGTGAGATTTGCTTGAAGTGGAACGCGTGATGTATTGGGTGGGTTTTTAAAATTGTCTTTGGATCGAGAGTGCTTGAATTGAAAAACTTAGTTGAAGATTGTTGCCGAAACGTTTCTGAGTCCGAAAAATTTTATGTTTTCGTAAGGGAGTTTTCGTTTTAAAATGAGTTTTCGGGAAAAGACAGAGTACCGAAAAGTTTGCTAGTCCGAGAAGTTAGAAGTGCCGAAAACTTTTAGATGCCGAAAACTTTTAGATACCGAAAACATTGTGGCACCGAAAACTTTGAGATACCGAAAAGTTTTTGAAGACACTGTAGCGACGAAAACCTCAGTGTCGAAAACTTTGGTTGATTGCGAAAACTTTTTGAGACACTGTAGCGGCGAAAACTTCAGTGCCGAAAACTTTTAAGATTGCGAAAACTTTGGAGAGCACTGTAGCGGCGAAAACTTCAGTGCCGAGAACTTTTGGGTTGCGAAAACTTCTGGAGGCACTGTAGCTGCGAAAACCTCAGTGCCGAAAACTTTTCCTGCAGAAATAAGCGTGTTCTTGTACCGAAAAGCACAGTTTTGGTACCGAAAACTTCGATTTTGAAGGTCGTAAAGCTTAGAAAATGCCGAAAAGAGCTGGAAACTACTAGGTAATGAGCTAGAATGATAGAATCGACACAGAACTACTCAAAAACACCAGTCAAAACCCAAAACGAAGCAAAAAATGCGAAGTTCATGTTGCGAAAAGCTTAAAAATGGGTTTTTGAATCTTCAACAGCAAAAACATGTAAAAAATCGATCCAACGAAGCTAGAACACTTCCACCCAAACCTCACGGTGGCTCTGATACCACTTGTAGGTCCCTAATCCAAGCTAGAGCTCTCAAACTCAATGGAATATTGCACACCTTCGACTGTGTGTTTGTGCGTGCTTTATGTGAAGGTGGCGGTTGTTTAGTGTAGAGAGAGAGAGAGTTCACACTTTTCTAGGTTTAGCTCAAAAATAGACTACTTTTCTCAAATGGGAAGTGTTACATTAAAATAAGCCCTAGCCCACTATTTATACCAAATATACTTTGGTATAATTACAAGAGTGCCCCCAACTAGCAAACTCATTAAGCTAATAACCCAATAAGAAATACATCAATACAAATTATATGATGAACACTAGAAAATGATCCTAACAGATTCCACCACTGAGGCAGAGTATATAGCGGCTTCAGAAGCTGCCAAGGAGGGTGTTTGAATACGCAAGTTCTTAGAAGAACTGCAGGTGGTACCTAGCATAGTGGATCGCCCGTTACCATTGTGGTGCGACAATAGCGGAGCGATCGCACAAGCTAAGGAACCCCGTGCTCACAGTAGGTCCAAGCACATAGAGAGAAAATACCACGTGTTACGTGGGTTCGTTGAGAATGGCTCTATAGCCATGCAGAAGATCACCTCGGCAGAAAATGTGGCGGACCCGTTCACGAAGCCACTGTCTCAGGCAGTGCTAGATCGTCACCTCGATAAAATGGGGTTGAGATACTATAGCGCGTGGCATTAGTGCAAGTGGGAGATTGTTGAGGTTTATGCCCTAGATGCCGTACGAGAATTAGATAGTACGAGGGCACTAGTATAATCTTGTTGTGTTCAACCTTTGTAATTGGATTATTTGATAATGGAATTACGTTTTTATTGGTTGTCGATTTTAGTATGACAAATAATACAAAGGCAAATTATTACTTCGTCTAAATAAATTAACCTTGCAGTCGGGTAATAAGACGAATTAATAAAACCCCAATATTTACAGTTCAGTTACTGATCTGTGGGGACAGAGAGGGGGCACCAGTAAGCTGACATACTGTAATATTAAATTAAGTCCACAAGTCATAGTTTCCAGTAGGGTGACTGGATTGACGAGTACGACTTGTTTATCGACGAGTCCAAAATGGTTGTGCCAACCATTCACTTGGGAAGTGGGAGCTCGTGACATCGATACAAGACGAATCAGGGGATTGTCTGTATTTGGACACTGACTCGTAATCGAACGATCACACGCTGGTAAAGTCGTTGATCGATCGATTGACTATAGTAGTCTACGTGAACCTTAGACCGAAAGGGTTAACTCGGGGTTGGTCTTAAGGTCTTGATTAGTCACTAGTTTGCTAGCCCCGAATTGCATGTAGCATGGGTCAGCGGCGAAATGCGGTCTTGACTTTTCGACGTGATTGCCGATTATACCGCTGAGCGGAATTTACGGCCTTGATTAAATTCAAGGTTAACGTCCTATGCAGTTTCGATGTGCGGGAATTTACCTAAGCCTCTGGCCAGAGCATATAACCGACACGAACATCATAGAGTCGAGTCCTGTAAGTTCGACTACGCGTGACTTTCACTCGACCGGGACAAACGTAAAGGGTTTATAAGTAGTACGATAATCTATAGTCGGTTCGTGAATAATACCTATTCGTACTCAACTCGGGATCGGTTCGGTACCACGGGGCTGGCTAGGTGAATACCGAACTCCTGGATTCCTCCTAGAGCCGGTTGAGACGAACAAAGAGAGTCGGGCTTAAAAATTGAAACCGACACAACGTCTATATGAGAATAGAGCAGGCTAAGGCCTGGATTGAGAGATTAGGGTTTAGGGCTTGGCCGAAACCCTAAATGGCCGAAAACTTGTTTAAATCAAGTGAGGGGCAAAATGGTCTTTTCACCTCACGAAATATTTTTGAAATATAATATTGGATATTCAATATTTAGTATATGATTTAAATGTGATTCAAATCTTTATTATTGTTTTAGAAAAATAATAATATTTAATTTGGAATTAAATAAAATATATATATTAGATATATATATGATTTTTGATTTATTATATAGTATAATTTCGAAAATTATTAAATATATACATTGGATATTATATATTTAAATATACTAAATATAGAATTAATATTAATTTATTAATTAATTATTTCAAATTTGAATTTGAGTTTGAATTTGAAAGAGATGAACAAGTAAGCCAAGACCAAGTCAAAGAGACTTGGTATGGCTTGGAGTGGGTGAGAAAATTTTTCCCCACTCCACTCAAAGAATTCGGCCAACCCTATGGGTATAAATAGGGTTTTAGTTTTTGAAAACAAAACCTAAGTCATTTTGAAGGCTAGAAAGAAAAGTTAGGGTTTTCTCTCCTCACCTCTCTCAATCTCTCTCGTTCTCACTCTCTCCTCTCTCACTCTCTCGGCGTGCGGCGCGCGCGTGTGACAAGGAGCCTCGGCCGAGCTTTGGTCTAGCCGCCTCAAGCATCTCTTGGCCGTGACGTTAGTGTGGTGCCGGCGTGACGATCTTGCCCCGTTCGTGCGCATTTGGTGCAAGGAGAGGGATACAACATCCCGGGGAATTGAAGGGTTCGAAGCTAGCCATCTTCTTTGGTTTTCGACAAGGTATAATGGCTAAAACCTTTCTATTTCGTGTTTATATTCTCGTGTTATTACCGAGCGGTCCAAGGGAAGGCGGGAATCCCTTAAAGTTTTAAAATTCCGTCGTTCAAGGAACGAGGGCCTCGAACCCCTACGGGGATTCCCAACAAACCTTTCATCGTAAAAATTTTCTAAAGTAAAGTTTTCGGGATATGCCGAAAAGTTTTGAGAGCCGAAAACAGTGATCCTCGAGAACTTCTCAGTCCGAAAACTTTCTCTTGCAAAAAGTTAATGAATGCCGAAAACTTAACTTGCGAAAAGTTAATGAATGCCGAAAACAGTGTTTCTTGCGAAAAGTTTTTGACTCTGCTTAATTTAACGAATAAGTTGACTTTGACTTTGACGAAAACTTCCTTAATAGTTTTACTGCCGAAAACAGTAGAATTTTCCCGAAAAGTTTATTTTGCCGAAAAGTTTTAAACTTTATCTTTAAGTCCCGAAAACTTAAGGTTTAGGGTTGAACATAAGTTCTAGCCCCGAAAACTTCATCAAAGAGCAATTTTCTTCGTTTTCAACCCTAAATCTCTATTCATGTAAGTGTAATCGAGATTTTTGGGTACGAAATCGAAATACCCACCCCAAACGACATCAATCGAGTCGTTAAGCACATCAAATCTGTCGTTCTTCTGCCAAAAACCTGCGAGTAGATCAAAACTGGGAGAATATTGTTAGTTCGTGAGGTTCCTTACCAGTTTTTGATGATTTAGATGATTTGAAAATGGCAGAGAGGCACGAAAATAGTATGGAAGATAGAGGTGATTTGATAAATTTGAGAGAAGTCGCGAGTTGCGAAAAGTTTGAGGAATGTTAGGAGTATTTTATTGTGTTCAATTAATTAGAATTATCTTTGTAGTTTATTTATAAAGATTATCATTATAAGAGGCTTAGTGTAATTGGGCTTTGTTAGGGGCCCAAGTATTATATACCAAAATGTGGTATAAATACTTGAACCCTAACACATAATAAAATGTGTATTGTGTGAAAATCAAAGTGAGCCCCCAACCTCTCAAGAACACACAACACCCCACGCGAGCTCGAATTCTTCCGACCTTCAAATCGTGGTAAGATCGTTTAAATATATGTTTAGTTGGATTATCTAGGCCTTACAAGTGGTATCAGAGCCACGCGCGTTAAGATTTGAGTCAAATTTTTCGTTTTTATTTTTCTGTGTTCATCGCATGTTCTTCAGAATTTTCGAAAAATTTGACATGTTTTGGTGTTTAGATGCTTGATTGAGTGTTTAAGAGTTAGGATATAAGTGTTTCGATCTTTACCCAGGGCTAATTTGATTAATTTTGTGTTTGGGGATCGAAAAGTGGGTTCAGTGTTTTCGTAGAAAAGTTTTCGGACTGAAAACCACTGCGAAAACTCGCTGCGAAAAGTTGGTTCGAAAACCCAGTTCGCAAACCTTCACTGCGAAAAGCTGCTTTGCAAAGTTGGTTCCGCAAACCCACTTCGCAAACTTTTTTTGCTTCGCATACCTTTTGTTAGCTGGCTTCGCAAACCTTTTGTTACGTGGCTTCGCAAACACCTTTGCAAACCCAATTAAAAAAAAAAAAAAAAAATTATTATTTTATTATAGTTACTGTTCAGGTTTTCGCACCCAAAAAAAAAAAAAATAATAATAAAAAAAAAAAATAAATAAATAAAATTAAATTTCAGGTTTTCGCATCCAGGTTAAAAAAAAAAAAAAAATTAAGTTTGCGAATCCAGTTTTCGCATCCTTAAAAAAAAAAAAAGGGGTTTGCGAATCAATTTTCGCACCCAACTTAAAAGAAAAAAAAAGGAGTTTTCGCATCAACTTAAAGTTTGCGCATTCAAAATAATAATAATAATAATAATAAATAAATAAAAATAATAAAAAGGTTTTCGCAGCCATATTTTCGCACTGAACACTTCAAAAACCCCCACTTCGAAAATCTATTTTCGCACTCCTAACAAGAAATTTATTTTCGCATCATATCACATCAAAACATTTTTGGCAAATTATAGATAAGTTTGATAAATTTCCGAAGTTTTCGAAATCACCTCAAAAGTTTTTCGGTATATACCAAAAATCTTTTCGGTACCCAAAATTCTCGATACTTCACAATATTTCTAGATAAATCAAACTTTTCGGTGCAGAAATTTTTAAAAGCCAATTTTTTTTATTATTCCAAAATATTTTTGGCACATTATAGAAAAAGCTTTTGGTAACATTTTCGAAGTTTTTCGACATCACTTTAAAACTTTTCGGTACACACCAAAAAGTTTTCGAGACTTAAAATTTTCGAAACTTCACGACTTTTATCGACACACCAAAACTTTTCGGAACTGAATTTTTCAAAAGCCAAAAATTATCAAATCTACACAACGCGTTAACGATCGCGTATCCAACTAAATTAAAAAAAAATAGTAATATTTTAAAATTTTAAAAATTATGGATTCTACTTCCGCAACTTCTGAGATGAGCTTTGACGAGAGTGATTTATATAAAGCTTTTCTTTCTTTGAAGGAAGATTATAAAACCATGCGTCGTGAACATAAACACGGACGTAGGACTACCCAAGCGTTAGAAACTAAGTTAGCTAGTGCACTAGAAACTATTTCTAGTCTTGAATCAAAATTAGCTAGCTCAGAAACTAACGTTTGTGAGCTAACCAAGAACCTAAATTCCTCTAAGCTAGGCCAAACTCAACTTATAAGTCACGAAAAGACTATAAGTGAGTTAGAGAGTAGACTAGATAATAATTACAAATGCTTAGTCAAGAGTTTAGAAGAAAGAGGTAGTCTTACTTGCCATTAAGAAAACGCGCGTGAGAAAATCACTAATCTTAAATCTCAAGAAGTAAAATTAAAAGCTCAAATTAGTGAACTAACAAATAAATTAAACAATTGCGAACTCGAACGCAATAATTATCTGTCTGATTTGAGCAATTCGCGGAGTAGTTTTAAACTTTTATTTGAGGAACGCAGTAAATTGCACTCTAAAGTTCATCACTTAGAGGGCATCCTTGCGAAAAAGGGTCAAACAGACCAAAGTTCCTCTAAAGACTTAGCGTCCAACGGGGAAAATAGTTTACATTCTAATAAACCTATCTCTTGTTGGGAAATTCCAGATGTTGTGTAATACCTGTAAATTTTAAACACGGGATTTTGATATAATTAATAGTGAAAAGACTTAGAAAATTTGGATATTATGTGAATGAAGGATAGGGTCGAAATTCGGGTGATGGCAAGCTTCAAGGATAAACCCGAAAAATTTCGGTTAAGGAGGAAAAACTTTGATGGGCTGAAAAATAATTAGGCCCAAAAGGACTGAATGGCCCAATGGCCAAAATTGTTTGCAATGAAGAAAGATACGTTGCTAACACCTATGAGGTTTCTTCAAAAGGAGGAAAGACACGCACTTGCATGCTTAGCATAAAACCACTCGTAGGTAATGATATAGTTTAAAAAGGATAA
This sequence comes from Lindernia subracemosa, assembly GCA_028392965.1. NCBI lineage: Eukaryota > Viridiplantae > Streptophyta > Magnoliopsida > Lamiales > Linderniaceae > Vandellia > Vandellia subracemosa. The sequence continues at coordinate 429,066 of JAQPCC010000127.1, read as the reverse complement.
GAAAGAAAATTTATCTATTATCACTCGAGCTAAGCAGAAAAGAAAAGAAGAAGAAGGAGAAGCAAATAGCTGTCAGACACAAGGATTTCTAGCTAAAAACAGTCCAGAGAAAATTCATAACTAGGACGTGAGGTAGGTGAAGATTTCATCTACAACACGTAAATGTTTTCGTTAAACCCGACTTTTAGTTTCGAATTTCTGGTACTTTCGTGATGTTTTTGAGGTGTTATGATGCTTGTTCGAGCTCAACATATGAGTTCTATAATCTATTTAGGTGTTTATGTGAGTTAGGAGGATGTTTGTGTGATGAAATTCCCAGAAATTTAGGGTTTATGCATAGAAATTAGTTTTTCGCATGAACAGTAAAGTCATCGGGCGAATTTTATGTTTTCGGATCGAGTAAGAGTTTTCGCGGGCCAGTTATTTTACGAATTGTGAGGGAGAAAGGTTTTCGCGGGCTGAAGTCTTTCGCGAACTGTGAGACATCGCGGGCCAATTTTAGGTTTTCGCGGGCCAAAAAGATTTCGCAAATATGAGATAGGTGCGGGCCGAAAACCAGTTTTCACGGGCCAGAGAGTTCGCGAATAAGAAATAGATGCGGGCCGAAAACCAGTTTTCGCGGGCTAAGGTCTTTCGCGAACCGTGAGACAGCGCGGGATGATTTTAGGTTTTCGCGGACCTAAAATGGGTTTCGCGGGTCTGATCAAATGACTTCGCGAAATTCATTAAAGTTTCAAACTTTGACCTGAAGTTTTTCAGGTTGACTAAGTTTTAAAAATAGGTTTTCGCGAATCAGGTTTGGTCTTTGACCGAAAATATTTGGGTTTGACCAACGAATTTATTTTGGGAATTTGCCCTATTTTTGACCCAATTCTTTTAAATAAAATTATTTTCAGCCCAAATCTTTTAAATTAAAATGTTTTCGGGGTTTGACTAAGATTTCCGGGTCAATCCAAATTTTAAATTTAAAGGTTATTTTTGGGATTTAAAATATTCGGTCTATTATCGGATTTTAATATATATATGACTTTTGAGATTTCAACTTTTTGTGATGTGTCGTGTGTTGTGTGTGATTGATATTTGTTTGCATTTCACGACATTTCATTTGTGAGAGATGGTATACCGTAATGTTACGGTGACGCCTTACGGTGTCAACGAGCAGGGTAGATCGTGATCGCGTTGATGATTCGTAAAAGAATCGGGGTTAGTACTCATATATAACACCTGACGGCAGACAGGCGTGATCGATCTGTCTACTCGGGCGTGAACGTCCTGAGGTGCAAAACCGTCTTTTATGTTATTTTTCGCGGAAGGAGCGACCTGGTAGGGCAGTAGCGTGAACGTCTAAACGCTATCAGTGTAGGCTACCGTGATTGTTATGGGCGCGCGAGGTGTCGAGTCTAACCTAGGGCCCTGTGTTGAGATATGATAAGATGGATTGAGAGGTAAAAGTCGAGCGTGCATTTATGGTGAGATATTTTGGGATGATGGGTGAGCGCACGCTGCATTCATACATGTTTTCACCTACTGGGCAATCGCTCAGTCTTCTGCGTTGTAGGTACTATCGAGTCCGACGTCAAGGTACGTCGCGACTGAGGTGGGCTGATGGCGGTGACTCCACGGACTTTTGAGAGCGAGGTTGTACATGGATGAAGACCTGTGGAGCGGCATTAGGGCGTTTTGATATTTTAAATATTTTGGGGCTAAGGCCTTTGTAAATATACGACTTTGTAACCCGTATTTACTATAATATATTCTATTTTACGAAAAAGTTTTTGTAAAATGGGTCTTCCGCGGCTTTCGTTGTGGAAATCCGCCACTAATCGTATTTAGAAAATGAGGGTCGCCTCATGTTGCTAGTAAAATTGCAGAATTGAACGCAACTCTGGAATCGGAAAGAGTAGGTTTCGGAGCAGAAAAGCAAAAACTTCTAGAAGAGATTTCTAATCTCAAAAATTCCCCGTCCCTACCCGTCTTAAATGAACTCTATACAGAAAAATCTTCTTTTAAGCAGGATATGGGCACACAAACCGACACCTTTGTTCCTAAAATTAAAAAGACTTTTACTAATAATTCTAAGTCAATGGTGACGAAAGCAAATACGCATTCTAAATCACCTTTGGCTGGCGCAGAAATGAAAAGTAAAAGCAATACGCGTAAAACTGCTAAGGAACAAAAGAATATTAGGAAGGAGAAAGGAAAATCGACATTATTTTTCAAAATCAAGGACGACATTGCTAAAGATTATCCTTCTCCCGCTCCTATCAAAAAGGAAGTTCCTAAAGAAGAAGTCTCAAGCTCAAGCAGACGAACTTCTCAAACTTCCAAAATCTCTCATTCTTTAAAGAATGATAGAGATGGAATTGCTTACACACACACAAATGCTTATTATTCTGGTAAGAGAAATTCCATCAAAAACCATCATTATAGAGTGAATGATGTGAATTCTTGTAGGCAATACGACTCATCATCTAATGACGCATATAGTGCGATAAGCTCGTATTCGTACTTGAAATACCCGGTCCAGATTAAGTCTGAAAGACACCTTCTGCGACTGGTTAGGGAGAAGATCTTCAGATCTTCTAAACCTAGACACACATTCACCGGCGCTGAATTGTCATTTCCCTCTAAGGTTCACCAAACTTGGATTCCTAAATCAGAAATCAAATTAAATAGGACTTTAAATGATGATTTAGGATGTATATCTGAACCAAATGTGCATAAATTGTTTTCTGCTAATCAGGGAGGACCCATCCAAAAATGGGTACCAAAGTCCCGCTAATATTTTGCAGGAGCCCAATCACGTGTGGTAATTCGACGATGGTTGCTCCACACGCGTGATTGGTATGAGATGAGAGCAACCACAAAGCCCCGGTCATGAGTAGTAATTAGATGATGGTTGCTCCATACTCATGATCGGTACGAGACGAGGGCAACCACAACTCCCAGCTTGCACGGTACTCGGGTTGCTCCACATGCATGACTGGTAAGAGACGCGAGCAACCGCATCCCTCATGTATGGCAATTTGACGTAGTGGCTCCACATACATGATAAAGGGAAACGACGTGAGCAACTACGACTATATGTGGTACATTCTATCTTTTGAACTGAATTGCATAATACCACATTCATACATACTTTTAAGATATGTAAATTCTATATATGCATTTCATAGTAAATTTTGGCATGCATATCGAGCTGAAAAGACAATATACCTACTTTGAAAACTATAGGGTACATTATAGCTATGCATGCTTCAAAAGGACTTTTACTTTCAAATTCTTGCATGCATGCATACCTGAGCCGAAATGCAAATACCCTATTTTATAGGTACATTTTCATTATGCATACAATTTTAAAATTTTCAAGCTTAAAAACTTTCAAGTATGCATATAAGCTGAATCGCAAAAAATTACCTATTTTCTGTAGGAGCGTCAAAGGTAGAAAACGTACATTTTAATATGCTTAGTTTAAAGAAAATTACTTCTTTAAGTATGCATCTGAACTGAAAAGAAAAATACGTTATTTTCATCACGCTCATTTTTCTTGGGAGAAAATCTACATTTTAGGCGTGCATGCATTAAGGGGGAGTATCATTCCATATTTTCGAGGGGAGTACATTTTAAAGAGGAGAAAAATTCTTACGGTGGTGCACGATTTGAGGGGGAGGAACAACAAAAAAATATATATATATATATATAATATAATATATAGTATATTATTCTATTATTAATACAATAAATATATATATATATATGTATCTACAAAAAAAAAAAAAAAAGGAAAGAGAAAAATCCTCTCATCATCAAGCTATTCTACCTCCCAAGACGGACTTCAACAATAAAACTCAACCCTCAAGAGTTCACGAGTCCTCAAAAGGCAAAGGTGACCTTATTGCGCTCATATTATGATGCACTCTACCGACCTGCTCCAACTTGCTGATCAAGCAGCACTCATCAAAATTGACGGATGTAGGAATTCTAGTTCCTATGGTTCAGTCAGACCAAACTGAACCTAACCCCGGAACGCAACCGAGTGTTAGTGACGATTCATGCGCATAAAAGCCACCCCTATTTGGCCATTCTTGACAAGACCACAAAGCCGATGATACACAAATCCCTTACCTCACACAACATTCGGGCCATCCCATATAGGTGCAGGTGCTGATTTTTATCAGCTCCCGGGTAGAAGTCGCCTCATTTGGTCCAATGGCGCATGCACAACCGAGCCTTACCCACTCATCGATCTCCCAATAGACCGATGTTTCAAGAAATCACGGGGAACCACGTCTACTATCACCGCTTCACTCGGAAGCGGGAGATATTGAATTATGTGGTACTCAGCCCCACACCACTGAACTTTTTGAACACATCGAGTCTAGGTGTCCTCACTATCTAAATGTTTTATAATTTTCTAGGACACATACACCTTTTCTTATCTGGACTTCATGACCAGATCAGAACTTCCATAGACACATCTCCTGTAGATGTGATTCAAGGATTGGAAGGAAGTCCTGTCGTTGCAACATCAATACAACAACGGAATCAGGCCATCGTCTCGAGCTCTAGAACGATGCAAACGGGATGCCTATGTGGCCCCGGTTCTTCAAGCCCTGTCCTCACAGGCCACGTCTCGGAGTTTGTCTCTGAAGTCGCGTCGACGGATTGCCTTAGTGGCTCCGTCTGGTTATTACCATCACCGACCTGTCGTTTGTGTCCTTCTAATCTTCCTATACAAGCATGCCGATTTCGTTAACACGAATCGCCATGAGGGGGAGAAGGGGACACACATAAACAAACAGGTCGGACCACCCACCAACTTCCGCCGAGCTTACCACTCTGAAGCCGGGCTCCCCTACACTTGAATGGAACATTCCAAAGGAGCCTCGGCACATTTTACAACACCCCACGCGTACCTTCTTCCGGAGCCAGACAAGCTTCCTCGAGGCCGAACCAGACAACTTCCTTCGAAGAAGACGAATCCGGCGCCGAGAAGAAGAGGAGTAGACTTGACTTGACGACTTCAAACTATGGAGAAAGACCAGGATAAGATGCGATCAAAGTACAAGATCCGCGACATCATCAAAGTCAAATTTCAAGGCGTGGATCACTATCTACATCCGGTCTACAGAATATAGCGTCAAGTCAAGAGAGTCCTAGCTGAAGAGCATTCAAAGCCTCTGCAAGAAGGGGAGATAGCCCTTGTAGGGGGAGATTGCTAGGACTCAAGATGTTAACGGGAAGTCTTCGTGACCCCGGTTTCTTATACGACGGATTGCCTTTGTGGCTCCGTCTCGTCATTTTCCATGTTCGTGACGGCGATCGCCTTCGAGACATGACTACAAGACTTTGCCAAGACGTTAGAAGACCAAATCCTAACCAAAGTCTACCGAGCGATGGAAGGCTCATCTCGAGACACCGGCAAGGCCCCCGTCACCGACAGTTTAGCCCGAGCTCCTACTGTGCCTACCAACGCCATCCTCCTTGTCCCGACGACGTGACCAACATGCCAAATCATCAAGCATCGTCAAATCAAGCAAACACCGCCGACTTTCAAAAACCGAAGTTTCCGCCTCGTGTATGTCTCTCGAAACTTCAAAGAGAACTTCCAAATCCCAACACAAGGTTGACCAAAAGTAGGGGAAGTTGCGTCATTATCGAAAGGAGAGATCGAACACAAAAAGAAGAAAATTCTTCAAAATCCGACAAGCGACTTCAAATCCCTTCCGGCATTTACGAGTCGAGCTTACAAAGAAGGTTAAGAAGACGCGGTGCCGAGAAGCGAAGATCAAGACACGGTGAGCTTGAAGATCTCCAAAAAGAAGAGGTCAAAAGACAAGACAATGAGGAAATTCCTTTAGGACTCAGGCAAACGCACTAAGCCCCGCAAAGATAATCCATGCCAAATTGAAGATTGAACACAAAGGGGGAGATTGTTAGGAATATTTTATTGTGTTCAATTAATTAGAATTATCTTTGTAGTTTATTTATAAAGATTATCATTATAAGAGGCTTAGTGTAATTGGGCTTTGTTAGGGGCCCAAGTATTATATACCAAAATGTGGTATAAATACTTGAACCCTAACACATAATAAAATGTGTATTGTGTGAAAATCAAAGTGAGCCCCCAACCTCTCAAGAACACACAACACCCCACGCGAGCTCGAATTCTTCCGACCTTCAAATCGTGGTAAGATCGTTTAAATATATGTTTAGTTGGATTATCTAGGCCTTACAAGGAAGATTGCGAAAACTGAGAAAGAGTGATAAGGAAGTTTTAGCGATGCGAAAACCATTTTATAATATTTAAGCTTAAAAAGGTTTTCGATAAATTTGGGCTTAAGTTTTCGATATGTATAATTTGGGCCGAAAGTAAAAAAATTGATGAAAGGGCCCAGTACCAAATAGTTATGCGAAAACTTGTCTTTGCGAAAACCTATTTGACTTAAACATTTTGCAATGTTGATGCTCCCCTTCAACAAGATAGCATAAAATTTAAGTCTTACTCCCCCTCAATATTATATACTTAATATTTCTCCTCCAACATTAGACATATATATATATATATATAAAATTTATGAAATACTCCCCCTTAAATGGTGCGCTCGCAAATTTTTGAAAAATTTTAGTACAACTGCCTCCCCTTTTTTTTTGAAACATTGCGAAGCATAATCAAGGTTGCTCCCCCTAAATTTTAGCATATCTATGGAATTCTCGCTAAGAGGATTCGGGAGGACGAGAGATTTCGGTATCACTGGCGCTGTGAATCCACATCTTTGTTTATGCTCATATTCGCTGATGATCTGCTCCTGTTTAGCCATGCTGATGTGGCGTCGGTTGAGATCTTCAAGGGGGCACTTGACACATTCACGGCTCTTTCCGGCCTTCAGGCTAACCCGACGAAGAGAGACATGTTTGTCTCCAAGCATGCGGCGGGACTGACGCAAGTGCTACAAGGGATCATGGGCTTTCCTGTGGGGTCTCTACCGATTCGTTATCTAGGGATTCCCCTTATCACATCACGCCTTACGAAACAAGATTGTGCGCCACTTCTGGCTTCTGTGGATAGACGATTGGGTTCATGGCTGAATCGATCCCTATCTTATGCAGGGCGATTACAGCTTATCAAGTCTGTATTATCGGCTCTGTATATCTACTGGGGGAATGCTTTCTTTCTGCCCAAAGGGATTATTCGGGAAGTGGAGTCCAGGCTCCGTAAGTTTCTCTGGGGGGGCTCTTCGTCGAAGGTGGCGTGGTCGGACGTGTGTCTGCCGGTACGGGAAGGAGGCCTTGGGGTACGATCTATCCTGACTGATAACCGGGCACTCATGCTTAAACATCTTTGGAATGTTATCACCCGACAACCTTCTTCTATATGGGTATCTTGGCTCTATGGTACACGGTTGTCGGCCACGTCTTTTTGGCATATTCGTCCTTCTATGGTAGCAGCGTGGGGATGGCGTAAACTCCTGACTCTTCGGCCTGCGCTGCGCTCCCTTATCTCATTTAGGATAGGGAGTGGCACATCGATTTGGCTATGGCATGATCCATGGGCGACCACTACACCTCTTCTTGAGCGCTATCCCAGGGCCACTATCGCCATGGGGATCCCTCGTGAGGCAAAGCTGAGTAGGGTTGTGGGGGCTGATGGGTGGCAATGGCCGGGACAATTTACGGTGTAATACATGGAGATTACACGACTGTTACCTGAGGTTCACCCCGGAGAACAGGACTCCTTTGTATGGCTTGCGTCTCATTCTGGTGTCTTTTCGACGACTTCTGCATACGAGGCATTACGCCCACGACAGGTTCCGGTGTTTTGGGCAGCCCTATTTGGGGGTCCTTTGCGCATCCCCCGCTTTGAATTCATTCTTTGGTTATCAATACGGGAACGTCTGTCGACTAGAGACAAAGCCTGGGTGGTGGCGATTGCAAATTCGACATTTTGTCTTCTTTGTGATGGACAGAACCTCGAGTCGACCAATCACATTTTCTTTGATTGCCAGTTTACCCGAAGGTGCCAGCAGCTCCTACGGAATAAAACGGGTTGGAGATGGCCGTTTCGGGAGTGGCGACGGGGCTATTCTTGGGCGGCGCAGAAGTGGCGTGGGAGGCATCTTCACCACTCGGTGAATAAGCACCTACTATCCTCTCTGGTTTACCACATCTGGCTCGAGAGGAACTGGCGATGGCGGGAAAATATTCAAAGAACGCCGGAACAGATAGTGGCTGAGGTTCTATGTATTGTTTGCATGCGCTTATTTACGTTACCTGTGCGATTTTCTTTACAACTTGTTGCATTACGTAGAATTTGGAAAGTAGCATGGTAGGGTATTTTGCCACGCAACAGGAGTATGTTCATGAGCGTCTTTCTTTTTCGTCTATATATATATATAATGAAACTTCCCCAAAAAAAAAAAGGTTTATTATTTTTGAGCTTTTATTCTTAAAGAAGAAATTTAACCAAAATAAAATAAATAAAAGAAAATAAATAAAAGAAAATGCACATATTGGAAATATTTATGCCACATAGACTTAATAATTGTGTTAGGATCATTTTCTAGTGTTCATCATATAATTTGTATTGATGTATTTCTTATTGGGTTATTAGCTTAATGAGTTTGCTAGTTGGGGGCACTCTTGTAATTATACCAAATTATGTTTGGTATAAATAGTGGGTTAGGGCTTATTTTAATGTAACACTTCCCATTTTGAGAAAAGAAGTCTATTTTTGAGCTAAACCTAGAGAAGTGTGAACTCTCTCTCTCTACACTAAACAGCCACCACCTTCACATAAAGCACGCATAAACACACACTCGAAGGTGTGCACTATTCCATTGAGTTTGAGAGCTCTAGCTTGGATTAGGGACCTACAAATTGAGATTCAACATGCCCAATTTAGAGACTAAGAATTGGAATCGTTTTTCATCCAAAGCTTTTGTAAATAAATCGCAAGTTGTAGCTCTGTGCATATGAAGTATAGTTCAATTGTACCATTTTCTACATGATCTTTTATGAAGTGATATCTTAAATCTATGTGTTTTGTGCGAGAGTGATGAACAGGATTGCAAGTAATTACAATGGCACTTTTGGAATCACTATAAATAGAAATTCGATTTAAATCGAATCCGTAGTCCCTTAGCAGCGACATATTCTGCCTCTGTAAGTTGGCCAATAAATTTGTTGGCCAATAAATCCGAGTTCCGCACGTAAGTTGGCCAATAAATCCGAGTTCCGCACGTAAGTTGGCCAATAAATTTGCATGCATAATATGTGTTTATACGACTACATATTATGTGTTTATATGTATATGTTGGTGTTTATCTGATAACTAACTTATTGGAAAATTTGACTTGGGACTTAGAAGAATTTCGAAATTAAATAAGGGATTTTCAAAAGACTGAACATGGTTGAAAATAGAAAATTTTGAGATATGAAAGTGCGAGTATTTGGATTTTAGAATTTTCGAAAGAACATAGATTGTGAAAACTTAAAGTTTTCGAAAGAAGATTTTCGACAAGAGTTTCGAAAAAAAAAAAATGGATCAAAAATATTAGCATGAGAGGAAAGTAAATAAAACAATAAAATAATATAATTTATAGGTTAAGATAAGTATTAGTTAAGTCCTTGTAATTTGTTCACTATTACACGCAACATTAGGATAAGAAGAAAGAGACTCATTCATTTTGGCAAAAAACTTTCGAAACAAATGAGAGAAAAGAAGAGTACAGTGAGCATCTTCAACCTTGGGAAAAGGTATAAATTCTTACCATGATATTTATGTTGTTAATTATGATTTAGCGTGTTCTAAATATTAACAAGCATGAATATTTCATGTGTTCATGTTCTATATATCTAAGTTTTGATTTTCAAAAGATTTGAGCATGTTTTAAAGTTCTGATGATGCTCATCATGTTCTAGAAAATAATAGGTTTGGATCGAAAGTTTAGAGGTTTTCGTATGAATAGTGTGTTTTTCGTATGAATAGTGTGTTTTTCGCACGGTTTAATGATTTTCGCAAGGTAGGTTTTCGCCAGCTTAAGTGGCAAAAAAATAAATTTTTTTCAAAGTAAAAGTTTTCGCTAGTTACTGTTCAAAGAAAAACCTTTCGCCACTTAATGTAAAATCTTTTCGCCAGTTACTGTGTTCGCTAGCTACAGTACAAAGTAAACTTTTCGAATTCAATACTTAGCGAAAAAGAGTTTCGCTAATTTTACTTTTCGCTAAGGTTTTCGCCAAAAAGGTTTAAAAACTTTTTCGCCACCTTTCGCGAAGTGGAGCTTTTCGCCACTCTTTATTTGGTTTCGCGAACCAAAGCTTTTCGCCACTTAGAAAAGTTTTCGCCAGGTTCAAAAAGGTCTTTCGCAGGTCAGTTTTCGCGAGCTTTTCGCGGGCCAGAAAAGTTTTCGCACCTGAGACAACCTCGGGCCGAAAATCTATTTTCGCGGGCCAGAAAAGTTTTCGCACCTGAGACAACCTCGGGCCGAAAATCTATTTTCGCGGGCCGAAATGTAGTTTTTCGCGGGCCTGGAAGGAAATTTTTGAAATTAATTGATTTTCGAACGAAATTTCGAAAACTTGCATATTTTCAATATAAATGCAATTTTTGTAACATTTAGGTAATTCGAAAACTTTTATAATTATTTAACTTAGCTAATGCACTAACATAATAATATTTTCATGATTAAGGATCAAAAGGTTAGGAAATTCACAATGTTAGGATCATTTATTGTGTTCTTTATATCTTAGATGCTTCCGTCTTTAGTGTATTTAGGTCTTTGGTTTAGATGTTATTTGGGTTTGTAATTTACTTTATTATAAGTATTAGTTGTTTGGGCTAAATGGGTTTTGGGCTTGATGGGCTTTAATATACCAACTAATGTGGTATATAAAGACCCACCAAGCCCTAGTTTTAAAAGAGTTCCTTTTGCAAGTATTGTGCCTCCTTGAACAAGCTAACCTAAACACTCTCAAGCTAAAATCATTCTAGGTTGCTTTTTTGTTGCTTGCATTATATTAGATGAAAAGGGATTTACAAGTGGTATCAGAGCAAGCGTGAGGGAACTTTGAAGCCATTTTTGGAGTTTTTGAGCTTTTTTCGTCACTTTTCTTGGGCTGTTTTTGAACTACTTTGGCTGTTTTTCTGCCTTTTCTGAGCTGGTTTTGGGGTTTCTCGGCCATTTTCTGGTATTGGGGAACTTATTCCAGCAAAAACAGCATTTCTGGGCAGATTTTGGGCATTTACAGCAAGATTTTCGGATTTTTCTGGGTTTCAGCTTGAAGATCTTCATCCTGTTCATCATTCGCGGAACAGACAAAGAATTCGCGAACCTCCCTGCTTTGCGAACCGCCACTCTCGCGAACTTCAATTCGCGAAGTGTTCCGCTACATCCGCGAACCTCAACACGCGAACAAGGATCACGAAGCTCAGGCCACTTCACGAACCCCGCTTCATCCGCGATCTTTCGATTCGCCAACCGTCAGTTCAGCTTCGCGAATCAATTTGCCAACCTGTGATCTCACTTCGCCAAAGTAGATCACGAACCGATCTTCAATTCGCGAACCAGCCATTTCGCGAACCCTTCGATTTCACGAATCCAGCTCAAGTTCGCGAACCCTTCGATTTCACGAATCCAGCTCCAGTTCGCGAACCTCACTAACTTCAAGTTTCAACACTTCAAAGTTCCACACACGTTTAAAGATCACCCACATCTAATATAGAATGGACACACTCGCCATGGGAAGCGACGTCAGACCACCAGTGCTGCGAAGAGGCGAGTTCTCTATCTGGAAGAACAGATTCCTTAACTTCCTGGAGATCAAAGAAAACGGAGAGGAAATGATCAGATCACTCCAAAGCGGCCCCGAAACATTTACGACCACACTCCCCGGGGACAACACCGTGACTCCTCCCGTCCTTCCACAGATAGTACCCAAGTCTCCAGCCGACTACACTGATCTGGAAAGACGAAGCATTAGGGCAGACCTCATGGCCAAGACCTACCTCCTACAAGCCATGCCAAATGAAATCTACATTCAGGTAGATAGCTTCCAGACTGCCAAGGAAATGTTCGACGAGATCTCTAAGTTGATGCAGGGCACTGATATCGGCTTAAGAGCCAAGAAAGCCAACACATTGGCGGCTTACGACTCCTTCAAGGCTCGACAGGGCGAGCCAATTGGTGAAACCTATCGTAGGTTTATGATCCAAACCAATGAACTGCGGAAGATCAGCATCATGAAGTCCAACTTGGAGCTAAATGTAAGATTCCTTACATCATTACAGCCTGAGTGGAAGAAGATTGCCACAAATTTCAGGCAGAACAAGGACCTCGATGAAATTGACATCCACAGCATCTACGAGAGCCTCGAACAGCATTCAGATGACGTAAACGAGGGGGTGGAGGAGCAGAAGAATAAGGCTGTGGCCGACTCACTAGCCTTAGTGACGGATAAGAAGAGCGCAAAGCTGAGTAAAGGCAAAACCGTCAAGATCCCGAGCCCCTCCACCTCCGAAGATGACTCAGGCTCGGACTCCGATCCGGAGATGAAGGAGCTCCAGAAGCACTTGGCTCTGGTAACGAAGATGATGAACAAAAAGTTCTTCAAGAAATCATCATCCTCGTCCAACAGACAAAGGATCTCGTCAGGACCCAATCCTCAGACCCGACCATTTCAGCCAGCTGAAACCAAGGCCCCAGCCGAACCAAGAAAATGCTACAACTGTGGCAAACCAGGGCACTTTGCCAATGACTGTCCCCTTCCGAAGAAAAAGAAGGACGAAGAGTATTATCTCAGGAAGCTGCAGTTGATCAGGCAGAAGAATCAAGGCAAAGCACTAGTGGCCGAGCAGGACCACTGGCTCGAGGACTCCACGGAAAGTGAGCCCGAGAACCTTGCCCTGATGGCACGGCTGGATGGAGACGGATCAGACGAGGAGGAGCAGCCGGAAGCTAGCACCAGTACCAGCACGAATGAAGTAGATGAACCGTGCAACGGCGAGGAGGTATACTCTTTCAACGATAGTATGCTTTTAAAATTACAAAATAAAGTAGAGGTCCTAAGTAAAGAACGTAAAAATACTAGGTCTTTAGAAAAGAAATTAGTAAAAACTCAAGCTATCCTAACCATGACACTAGAAGAGGTAGAAAGGTTAGAAAATAGCTTAAGTATGACAGAACAAGACTTAGGAAAATCTAAGGATAAAGTTAGTGAACTGACAAATAGGATAGCGATCTTAGAATGCAATAAAAACGAAGCTTCTAGCAATAATTCTAGAATTACAGAACTAGAAGCCCAATTAGCTAACAACCGTGCATCCCTCATTAATCGACTAAGCGATATTGGTTCCCTGAATTGTCGATTAGAAGCTGCAAATCTTAGGGTAGCTAGTCGAGATGAGGAAATTATTAAACTAAATAAAAGACTTGAAGAGTTGACGGCGAATTATAGGAAGAGTGAGAATGAGCGAATAAATAAAACTAGCGAGTATAATCTGATGAATAGCGAACGCGCTGGGCTATATGCGAAGATAAAGAGCCTAGAAGACATTATCACGAAACGAGGGCTATCAGAACTGGTATTAGAACGAACCATGTTTCTCAGTCAGCCCAAAGATACTAGGTTCTACAATCCACGAGGGGGGTTAGGCTTCGTTAAGACCATCATACCTGAAGCCAAGAAAACTCCCATTCGCTACGATGATAGTTATCTGGATCTATCGCTCATACGCTTCTTTCAGTCGTCAAAAAGCGAACCAACGACAGGAGAAGGGAGCGATCGGGCCGAAAAACCGTTCGATTACCTTAGCCTGAACGAAAGTTACAAGACAAAGGAAAAACCCTCGATTGATAACTGTCTCCAGGCTAGTGCACCGCCCTCTCAAAAGGTCGTTGAAGAAGCACCGAAGAATTCGAAGCATATGGGAACGTTGCCTAGAGCTTACATCCCTTTTTCGCATAAAGAAAATTTCAAATTACGAGCATCGATGGAATCACTCGAGCAACTCTCTCAACTAGAGAAAGATATTTTACTCGCAGTAATTTCATCATTTAAGGATCAAATAAGCACTAGACCCCACACGATCCCTACACATACTCCTTTCATTTTGACAACGTCACACACAAAACTCTTCAAGAATAAAGAATTAAATAAGCCGGTTATAGGTCGCACAACGAAGATCACTAACAAGACCTCTTCTGCATCGACAGGAAAAGCATCTTGGGAAAAGAGCGTGAAGTGGAGGGCAAGACAAGACGAGACAAAAGGAGACGTTGCTGTTCACAAAAAGGAGCAAATGAAAACGAAAACTAAAATGTCTCCCTTTTTGTTTTGTAAGAATCGTCTTGAGTGTGTTAATGTGTTGAAAAATGCTGCTAGTTTTACTTCTAAGTCTAAAAGGATTTCTGACCCGAAACTTAGCAGGCAACTTATTTCGCAAACCCACACACACACACTAGACTCGCAAACTAAAAGGCACACATCAAAGTCGCGAACTCTGATTTCTATACCTAACTCGCGAACTAACCCTCTCTTTGCACACTTCCCCGAAGTAAAAGCCAAGAAGGTCGCAAGCTCAAATCCCCAACCAAAGGCGAGACCACAAAATGCTTCAAGGCTCGAGAAAAAGCCAGATCAAGTATCTCGCAAAAACGAGAAGAAAACCAAGCCCAAGCATTACGTGCCCAAAATCAAAACGCAACCGCTCAAAACGAAACAAATTTGGGTCACAAAAAGGGAACTCGAATCCATCACGACCAAATCAGGCACACGCCAGATTTGGGTTCCCAAAACAAGTCCAAGCATAGTAGACTACTTAGCTGATTCTCTATTTCATCTATGCTTGCGTGTCGAAAATAACCAAGGGGAACCCGACCGTTATCGGGTTACTGACCTCTCTTGATTATTTTTGCAGATCTGTCATGTGTGGTATCTCGATTCAGGTTGCTCCACACACATGACAGGGAGAAAAGAGCTGCTGAGCAACTACAAAGCCCGCTTTGGCGGTAACGTGCGCTTCGGAAATAATCACGCGGCTCCGATCATAGGACACGGAGACCTCATCCATGACAACCTCACAATCAGGGATGTCTCGCTCGTCGAAGGACTTGGACACAACCTCTTCAGCATTGGCCAGTTCTGCGATAGAAGGCTGACGGTCACCTTCCAGTCTGACGACTGCACCATCAGCAACGAGCAGGGTAGGGAACTCCTCACAGGCACGAGGAAGACAAATCTCTACACAATCAATCTGAAGACCCTTCGACCTTCATCCGCCATCTGTCTGATGACAAAGGCATCACACCAGCAAAATGACCTTTGGCACAGACGGATGTCCCATATCAACTTCAAAACGCTGAATAAACTTTACAAAGATAAGCTAGTCACAGGACTCCCAGCATTGAAGTACCACAAAGAGCATCTATGTTCGGCGTGCGAAATGGGAAAGATGAAGAAGGCATCTCATTCATCAAAACACGTGGCCTCGACCTCTCGCCCACTGGAGCTGCTACACATGGATTTATGCGGGCCAATGAGGATACAAAGCATAAATGGAAGAAAATACGTATTAGTCATTGTAGATGACTACTCGAGGTACACATGGACGAGATATCTTAAAACGAAGGACGAGACCCCTGAAATCATCATCTCTTTTGTGAAGACGACTCAGAACCTGCTTGAGAGCAACATCCAAGTGGTCCGCACAGATAATGGCACTGAGTTCAAGAACAAGTCCTCAGTGACTTCTACACCTCGTTAGGAATCTCTCAGCAGTTCTCGGCCGCAAAAACCCCTCAACAAAATGGAGTAGTGGAAAGGAAGAACCGGACCCTTATCGAAGCAGCCCGGACAATGCTAATTCAATCAGGACTTCCACACTTTCTATGGGCCGAGGCAGTAAACACGGCGTGTTACACGCAAAACCGAACGAGCATTCACAAGAGATTTGGGAAGACTCCGTACGAGCTAATCAACCAAAGGGTCCCAAACATCAAATATCTACGGATTTTCGGCTGCAAGTGCTTTGTAGCTAATGACCGAGTTGATCGAGGGAAGCTCGACCCGAAGGCCATCGAAGGAGTGTTCATTGGATATTCGGCTACTTCGAAGGCCTATAGAGTCTATCTCAAAGATAGAAGGACTGTTATGGAAAGCATAAATGTTACTTTCGACGAAGCGCTTGTGGCTTCTGAATACATCAGTTCAGGACCCGTACTACAACAGAACGCTTCTGTCCAAATCAGGCCAGAACCGGGACTAATTAGAGTGCTGACAGACGATCAGCCCAGTCCTACATTCGAGGAGGTAGCATCGACATCCCACAAGAGCGACGACGCATGGGAGCTGCTTTTCGAAGATCTAGCCATCCACGATCGTCGATCAGCTCAACCTCCTCACCAACCCCAAAATAGTGACGCACCAGCCTCTCCCGTAGGCCAACACGAAGCTGATGCATCTCCCTCAACGTCACAATAGAAGTCACTATTTCCCCTGAAGCCTCAACTGAAGAAGACGATGAAGACATTTCCCCAGACATAGAGCCTCACTCCCCGATCGAAATTTCCAGCACTCCCGAGACAACAGGTGAAGAACCCGCACAGGACGAGCAAGAACAACCTCTCCCTCATCAAAGGAAGTGGACTCGAGCCCATCCGATGTCTCAAATTATTGGAAATCCAGACCAAGGAGTTAGTACAAGATCATCAACAATAAATGAAAATCTATATGCCTGCTTTCTCAGCCAGGCTGAGCCGAGCAAAGTTGGAGACGCGCTAAAAGACCCAGACTGGGTAAACGCAATGCAAGAGGAAATCCATCAGTTCGAAAGACTGAAAGTGTGGAAACTCGTACCGAGACCTCAAGGAAAGACGATTATCGGTACGAAGTGGGTATTCAAGAATAAGAAAGATGAAGACGGTGTCGTAATTCGCAACAAGGCAAGGCTAGTCGCGAAGGGCTACAACCAGCAAGAGGGAATCGACTACGACGAGACCTTCGCACCCGTAGCGCGAATCGAAGCAATTCGGATTTTCCTAGCCTTCGCAGCCCACAAAGACTTCACGGTGTATCAGATGGACGTCAAGACAGCCTTCCTCAACGGCGTCTTGAAAGAAGAAGTCTACGTGGCACAGCCTGAAGGATTCGTAAGCCAAGTCCACCCTGACTATGTGTACTTCCTCGAGAAGGCACTTTACGGACTTAAGCAAGCACCCCGAGCATGGTACGAGGTGCTATCTGACTTTCTGATCGAGTCAGGCTTCACTAAAGGGCAAATCGACACCACCCTCTTCATCAAGCGACGCAAGTCTGAAATTCTACTTATTCAGATTTACGTTGACGACATTATTTTTGGATCCACAAACCCCATGTTGTGCAAGGAGTTCGGGGAACTGATGAAGACAAAGTTCGAAATGAGCATGATGGGAGAGCTCAACTTCTTCCTTGGACTGCAAGTCAAGCAACTCCCAGAAGGAATCTTCATCAGTCAATCGAAGTATATTCAAGACATACTTAAGAAGTACAACATGGAAAATTCCCCATCTAAAAGCACCCCGATGTCGACTTCATGCAAACTAGCCTCAGATCCATCGGGCAAATCAGTCAACCCGTCTACATACAGAGGAATGATAGGATCGCTTCTGTATCTGACAGCAAGTCGGCCTGATATAGTCTTCTCCACCTGCCTGTGTGCGCGCTTTCAAGCCGATCCGAAGGAGTCGCACATGCTTGCAGTGAAGAGGATCTTACGCTATCTCAAGGGAACACCGACACTCGGACTCTGGTATCCCAAGAACTCTAACTTTCAATTACTTGGCTTTACGGATGCCGATTTTGCAGGTTGTAGGATGGACAGGAAGAGCACCTCGGGTGGAATACAGTTCCTAGGTGACAAACTAGTAAGTTGGTCGTCTAAGAAACAAAACTGTGTGTCCACGTCAACCGCCGAAGCAGAGTACGTTGCTGCGGCCAGTTGCTGCTCTCAAATCCTGTGGTTGCGAACGCAATTGCAGGATTACGGGTTTGTTTTCAATAACATTCCAATTTACAGCGACTCGAAGAGCGCTATTGCCATTACCTGTAATCCCGTCCATCATTCCCGCACTAAACATATAGACCTTCGATATCACTTTATAAAAGATCATGTCGAAAAAGGCACAATCACAATGTACTTCGTCAACTCCGAAGTTCAACTTGCCGATCTTTTCACAAAGGCTTTGGATGAAAAACGTTTCATGTTTCTCGTTTCAAAGTTAGGCATGTTGAATCGGGAAGCATAACGTGATTTTTGCCTATTTCAACCTTTTATAAAGTTTAAAAGATGATCACCATTCCAAAAATTTAGGGGGAGTAATTTTTAGTCTTCTTGTTATATCTTAACTTGAAATGTATTTTCTAAGAGTGCATATTTTGAGGGGGAGTCTAAGTTAAAAATTGAGCCCACAATCACTAAAGCATTTGAGCCAATTCGCAAAATTCAAAAACCAGTATTGGGCCTTCTTTTCTCATTTTTCGGCCCAGTTTTTTCCACTTCATTTTGATTCGTGAATTTAGGGTGATTCGCGAATTATCAATGGTTCGCGTACTCAATGCTACTTCGCGAACTCACGCACGCTTCGCGAACCTCAAACGGGCCCATCTTTCTTACGAGGCCCAAACCTTTTTGAGCCCGCGAACTTCTTCCCTCTTAAAACCCTAAGTTTCACGAAGAAACAGTCGCCGCCAATTCAAAATTAGGGTTTACACTGTTCAAAATTCTCTCGATCTACTGTTCATCCGCAAGATAAAGCCACTCAAATCACGACGAAACCTGCTCCTTAGCTTCCAAATCTTCTTCTCTCGTGCGTTGCTGAGGTAAGAATAACGTTGAATCTTCATTTTCAAGCAGTTCTATACCTATCTGATGATGATTTTGGCGAATCTGGAACTTTCTGCACTTCGCGGATGATGAACACGATGAATCTTCATGATTCGCGAACTCAGCCCTTTTTGATCTTTAAAGCGCGACTTTCGAAGTCTCCAACCTGTTTTTCGCACATTTGTCTTAGCCCACGAAGTTCTCCATGATTCGCGAACTCTTCAAAGTTCGCGAACTTGTTCCGCATTCGCAAAACTCAAAATCGCGAACCTCTTTCAAATTCGCCAAACTCTCACGTTCGCGAACCACTCTAAATTCGTAATCATTTTTAAATCGCGAACTTTTTTCTCAATTCACAAACTTCCAGATCGCGAACCCCATGGTCTTTCGCGAATCCCTTCATGTTTCGCGAACTCAATTTCACTTCAATTCGAGAACACAATCTCAATTCGCAAAGTATTTCAGTTCTCGAACCCTTTCTAACATTCGCGAAACTAGGATTCGTAAAGCTTTTAGCGAACTTACCAAACTCTCATATCGCGATCCACACTTAATTGTTTTTATCATCTGTTTCGCGAACCTTTACTTAGAATTTTCTTAACGCACTCTCACTTTTCACTTCGCGACATAAAGACTTAGAAAATTTTTAACTAATGCGCGAACTCTCCACTTAAGAAATTTTCTAAGTATCAAACTCATGATTTAAATGGGCTGAAACTGTTTTTGGGCCCAAAATCAAACATTGAATTTTTAAAGCCCAAAACACTTGAACAATTTTGAACTCTAACTTGTTTTCAGCTATTCAAATCATGTTACCTTCTGCTTCTTATTACTGTATAAACTAATGGTTACTCTATCATCGCAGGTTTAACGAATCCAGGTGTTCGAAAAAAAAAAAAAAAAAAAAAAAAAAAAAAAAAAAAATGAATACGACACCAACAGATCTGATTTACCCAACGTCCAAATGGGTCATTCCGAAGGACAATAACTTCCAACTCGACTTGGAAGTCTTCAAAGGGAAGGAACCCATTATTCCTGCGATATTGAGACACCATCACCTCTGGTACGCCTTCTCGGCCGCTGTACCAGTCCCCTCCGTTTACCTTCAACAATTTTGGGGGACGCTGCAGACGAAGGTGGCACCAGACAATAGCTTTTACTACGAAGCAAAACTCGCGGGCCAGACGGTCGAGGTCACCCGCGAATTAATCCGCCATGTTCTCCGCCTGCCCAGCCGACCGGAGAATGAGTTGAGGCTTCTGAGGATGAGCTTCTCGAGGACATTCAAAGAATGGGTTACTTCACGCCCGTCAAAGTCCTCTCTCAGATCCAACAATCCATGATCCCGCATCCATGGCGGACACTTTTTGCGCTTGTCAATAAGTGCTTCTCACCAAAGCACTCAGGGCACGACAGGTGCAACATCACAATACTGCGGATCTTCCACGGCATTGCCTTCAACAAAAACGTAGATTATGCCAAGCTCATCATGATGGACCTCGACGACCAAATGATGCAGCGAACGAAGGGCAAGAAGACGCAGTACCTGCCATATTCCAGGTGGTTCGGGCTAATGATCCACCACTTTATGCAATCACTGCCTGGGATACCAACCCGGCCCGCCGACGAATATGTCACCCCGCCAAAGCTCAGGTACCTTCAGAAGGGGAAGGTCGATGAGAAATACGCACGGCGGCCGATGCCCATCCCTTCATCCCTCTTGTCACTGGCGGAGCAGCACATGATAGAAGACTACTGCCGCCAGTACAATGTATACGCCCCCATGGTTCGAGAAAACCCCCTCGAACCTAACCCCGGGGCCTCCCAAACTGCCGATGAAGGTCCTAGAACCGGGCCGGAGGCAGCTTCCTCATCCATTCCTCAGTCATACACTCACCAACCAGCCATTCCATCAATTACCCAATCATCCACACTACCAACACCTGTCGAACAACAAATACCCGTTCGACAGCCCTCACCACCACTTATCACACCCATCCCACCACATCTCCTGTCAGCCGCACATCGCCGATCCCGCCGACGTCGCGTGCTCTTCAACGACAAATGTTGAGCGACGTCTCCGACTCGGACGGCGAAGACGGGATGCCCATACTCCGCCCACCGTCCCCACCACCCTCCACGAGGCAGCCGTCGCCCGCTCCTCAACGCCAACACATGAGCGACGACTCCTCTGACGACGACGATGACAGCACGCTTATCCATAGACGTCGTCGTATTCCTCCAATCCCCACTCCACTACAAGCCGGGTCACCCCTTAGGATAGAAGACGCCGACATCGACCCAACGGCGCACACCACAAGCCTTAGCCATTCGGCCGGTTCCCAACAACCGGTCGTCTCAAAAATCCCCGACCCTCAACCATCACGTCCTCCGCCTGTCACCGAACAGGCCACAACGTCCATAGATGCGCACATGATTGAGGCGCTTCTAGGATTGGACGGAAGTCCCGATGACGACGACCCCACATCGTCCTCGTCAGAGGGCCACCGTCCGAACATCACGATCGGACGCGTGCCAACGGGACGCCTAAGTGGCCCCGGTGAGAGCTCCACCTTCGCCCGTCTGTGTGACGTGGCCCTAACGACCGGAGCGGTCCTTCTTCGTGAGGAACCGCAAGGACAGGTCGGAAGTCCAGTGCCGCTCGAAGTCCCATTGATTTCCCGCGAAACTGGCCACCCCACCACTTCGGGGGTGCAAACGGAAGGCCTTCGTGGCTCCGGCGGTGATTCCCCGTACGTGACGGCGACATACCTTGAACGGAGACTTGCCGAATTTCTCGAGCAAGTGGCTGTCCCGCGCATGCAGTCACTCATTACGACTGCTGCCCCGGACAGAGGCAAAGCTCCAGTTGTCGATGAAACCCCGTCACGTTCCCCACTACCCCCACCTCCTCATCCGAACCCCCACACCATGCCACTGCTCGACCTATGGGACATCTTCACTGCCCGTCTCATAGGAGTGGACCCGAAGCACCCCGCGCTCGTGACGGTCCAAAAAATGCTGCTCGCGCAACAAAACATACCGTCGACAGATACGTGCCGAGACGACACCTCAACAATCCGAAGACGGCACGACGATCCTGACGACCAGGATCGCCGTGAGGGGGAGAAGCGTCAACGCCTATCCTCCTCCGGAGCATCTGTACGACGAAGCACACCATCACAGGGCAGAACAGCAGCAGGCCCTACAACACAAACCCAACAACCAACACGAAGAGGTTCTCGAGGAAGACAAGCGGCGCCAGGGCCGAACCAGACACTCTTCCTTGGCGAAGCAACGTCGACCTCGGAAATCCCTACACATACAGTCCAAAGAACCACCACCCCAAATCCTCCTTCCACCACCCACGAAGCCAGAAAAAGCCGAAGCCCACCTCTTTCGCCCTACATTGCTACACAACCGGACTTAGAGCCATTCAACCTCGAAGATTACCTCCAACCACACACTGAAGTGGAGGCGTACATTATGAACGAAGGATGGCTCAAAAGACCGGTTACAGAACAGTTCTCAAAGGCTATGTTTGATAACGCTCGACAGCTCCTAAGGAATGCAGAGGTTGAACTTGTCAGAATAGAAGACAAGGAGCTGGAAGAAGGGGAGGACTACGAAGCAGAAATCCCCGAACTTCCTGTTCTCTTGGAGCACGCCAACCGATGGTACGACATGTACAACCCTCCGCCAAGAGAAACCCCGAAGATTCCGGAGCTCCCGTGGGAAAATGCCAAAATCGTGGCACCTTACCAGGAAGAGTTTCGGAAACGAATATGGAGGAAACCCGAGCGTATCACCAAGCCTGATGAACTGGAGCTGAGTGGGATGACTCATCTGACGGGACGAAGGGCAAGATTCTATGTCCTAAGTCTGCGAATGATGATGAGTTTCAGAGGACGAGGCGACAATCTGGATCGCCTTCGAAAAGACGAATCAAGGAAGAAACTGATCAAAAGGGTGACGGGAGTCAGAGTCGAGTACTTCAACCAAATTCCCTATCCAGTTTACAAAGTTGAAAGGGAGGACGGGAAGGTTGAAGACATCAGCGAAGCGGACCTAATCTACATTAGACACCCTGATGTCGAGAGAATATTCTCGACGTACAGGTATCTAGGACAGCTGAAAAAGGACCCTGCTTTGAAGATAGGCCTTGCTACACTCAAAAGGTTCATGTTGCGCCAGATCAACTATAATGCTTCCCACGACCTTCAGATGGCACTGGAAAGCAATATGAAGAAAGTGAACCTCACAAAGCCTAACTTCGAAGTCCCGGATGACCCCAACATCTCTGAAGGAAACGTCTTTGAAGGTGAGGACCCCTCGATAGTCTACGTCAACTACAAAGGTGAGAAGAGATTGATGAAGACCTCGGAGATCCCAAAGTTCTCCGACGGGACTCTTCTAATTATTTCAAGAAAGTTGACAAGGATTATCCAGGAGATGGAAGAAGAAGACCTCGATAGCCAGATGAAGTTCAGATTACTTCGAGGGAAGATCGATGAAAGACTGGCTCTTCGAAGGTGGTTACGTAACTACGAAGTCAAGCTCGGACTTCGAAGCTCTACGTACAAGACGGTGGACCCCAAGGTCGGAGCATCCAAGCAGAAGACTTAAAAAGAACACAAAGGGGGAGATTGTTAGGATCATTTATTGTGTTCTTATATCTTAGATGCTTCCGTCTTTAGTGTATTTAGGTCTTTGGTTTAGATGTTATTTGGGTTTGTAATTTACTTTATTATAAGTATTAGTTGTTTGGGCTAAATGGGTTTTGGGCTTGATGGGCTTTAATATACCAACTAATGTGGTATATAAAGACCCACCAAGCCCTAGTTTTAAAAGAGTTCCTTTTGCAAGTATTGTGCCTCCTTGAACAAGCTAACCTAAACACTCTCAAGCTAAAATCATTCTAGGTTGCTTTCTTTGTTGCTTGCATTATATTAGATGAAAAGGGATTTACACACAAGACTGCTAAGAAAAATAATCAAGGACTCCAGGTAAGTGGGAATTTCAACTACAACACATAAATAATTGACTTACGTGACTATGTGCTTTGGTTTATGCTGTTACGTGAACTATGTGACACACCTGAATGGTATGTATTTTCAGTATTACTCACATGGCATAATCATGCGCATGCACGAAACATTTGTGAGGGTTTACGTGAGATGAGTATGCACTGAACTTATCGCCTGAAGGCGAATGATATTTGCCGATATGGGCATTTGATGTCGACTCGCAGTTGAGTCAGGGCTACTTCTATGGCACCATGACGGCGTGGTGCGTCGTCGGATATTTTATATATTGAGGCAGGAGGAGCGACCTAGTTACGACTAGCGTAGGCTAACTGGCGTAGGCAACTGCCCTGTTGGCGGTGAGGAGCGACCTGGAAGGGGCGACCTGGGAAGGAGCGACCTAGGAAGAAATCCTAGCGTAGGCTAACCGGCGTGGGCTACCAGCGTAGGCTACCGCATGGCAGAGGGGACGACCTGGGAAGGAGCGACCCAGGGAAACCTGGCGTGGGCTACCCAGCGTGGGTCGCTGTCATATTTATCCATATGGGATATGAGCTCTGTATGGTGCATAGTAAGATTAGCCGAGGGCCCTGAGAGATGTGAGATGTGAGGTGTGAGATTGAGTCTGACTCTACAAGAGTAGAGAGGCATTGGCGCGGATGCCTTTGCGGGGTTTTACACGTACACGACATTGCATATTCCTACTTACTGAGCTTCATAGCTCACCCCTTATATTATGTGTTGTAGGTACTAGCGACCACGGTACGTGATCGCCTTGTTGGCAAGGCTAGTCTTTTGAAAGCTTCCAGCGACTTTTGAGGGGGTGTGTACATGGATGCGACCTGTGGGGTGGGTGCTAAAGTTTACCTGGCTGCGTTATTTTACAACCCGTATGTAATTAGGATCCCAACTATGATTTTGGCTTGTATGGGATGGTTTTCATATGTATATAAATAAAAATAAAAATTTATACGCATTTGTGCGTGCTTGATATCCTATAGTCACGTAAGCTAGTATCGTAAATGAGTAGTAGAAGGCGGGGGTCGCCACAATGACGTCGTTAGGGTGCTGCCCAATCGCTCCCAATATCTTCGTCGCAGCCTCCTGATCAGCCCCGGAGACGACCCGCTCAGCCACCACCCCAGAATTCGCTATCCTGCTAGGGTTTTGATCAGGCCCATCACATCGCCCCATTGCCGTGATCCTCGCCGGCGAATTTCCATCGCTGATCTGAGTCAAATCACAATCCGCTGCTGCGTTCGCCCAATCAACAATAGAGTTGGTAGATCCCCCTCTTCGCTTCGTCACTAGTGAGTCGAACGCATCCTCCTTGAAGGATGAGCCATAACCCGGGAATTTTTCCAATTCCGGCGTTAACAACGTCGTCCCTCGATCCGGCATGGATGATGTCGACGATCCACACATCATACTCGATGTAGCCATGTATCAAAGCAAGGAAAACCCAGAATTTGAAAATGTGAATCGCAAATTCGAAAATCAACACCGTCCACCGCCGTTTGATCCCGGCGGCGGCTGGCCCACGGAGGTAGCAACAGTCGAGGAGACCGCCTTTGACGGCTATGAATGGCCGAGAAGGTTTTAGGGTTTTCTAGGGTTTCGTGATGATGAGAGAGAAGAGAGAATTCGCGCGCTACAAGATACCTTTGTATATATATTCCGTTTTACTACGTGCACGACCTAGTACACTTACTAGTATTCGAGCGTGTCAAGTTTTTGGCGCCGTTGCCGGGGACAGCGGTATTATTAATTTTATGATTTATTCTTATTTTCTGTTTAGATTTTTTTTATTTTTATTAGTATTTTTATTTTTAATATTTTTTTTTGTGTATTGTGATACTCTCATCTTTCTCGTTTGTGTTTTGCAAGAAAGACGATGCAGCGGTACTCACGATATTCGCCCGAATCCTATGAGACATATGATGATGAGTGCGAATGCAAATACAATCAATACAAGCCTCCAGGATCGTGGTATGCTGGGCAAGTGGAAAATAATCACTTTCAAGCTTGTTATGTAGAAAACATACAAAACTGGGATGATCGGTATTACTCAGATGATGTCAACCATTCTAATTATCTCTCGGTTGATTACATTTCACCACCTCAAAAAGAGAAGGCAGCATGGGAGATAGCGCTCGAGAAGATGGCAATAATGCAAGGAGAGCAAAATCGTCAGTCACATGAGCGACTCCAGAATATAGAGACTACGATGCAGAATGTGATGGTCAAACTGGAAAAGCTAAGAAATACAGTATATGAACTTCCGAGTAACACCAAAACAAATCCAAGAGAGAATTCGGAAGACATTCAGATGAATTGTGAGACGGCGAAAGATCTGGTGCTGGAACCAAGTGATGTTGAAGATGAGATCGAGCAAGAAAAAGGCGATCAACCCGCAGAGGCTACTATAGATCCCGTTCCAACAAAGTCAAGTCATCTAGAAGTCATTGAGGATATTCTTATTCAAATGGAGTTGAAGGAAGAATCTGCATCAAATTGCACAACTCATCAAGAAATAACCAAGCATATTCTCCCCAATGATAAGACTGCTGTCAAGATTGAGTGGTGCGATAGCTTTAGAGTTTTGGATTGCAAAACTAGTGAGCATGTGACAAGACGTGAGGAATTCGCAGCATGTAATATTGTGGAGAAGAGAAAGATGGAGCCTGAGACTTTCGATCCGATTCTACAAGCTTTTATGAAGTCACCAGATCACTCAGCTGGCCTATTCGCGGAGGAATTCACTAAGACATCGATGATCATGGGTTTTGACATTATTTTGGATCCGAAAGTCGATCTATGGAGAGAATTTAAAGATTGCAACCACACGAAGCTATACCATTCTGAGATCAAACTTCTCTCCAAAAAGAAGAAATCAAGATGTTCCGTAGTTCTACCGAACATGCAGATTTGTGGACATCACACAAACAGGAGTCAAGCTAATGACTATAAAATAGTGCTTCTTGGGAGGCAACCCAAGTACTATCGATGCATATATAATATTTTATATTTCAGTTCTACTTTATCATTTATTATATATCTGGAATTCGTTATCACGGTGTTCGTTTAGTCATGTTTTCTCACAGGATTGTCGCTAGTTTGGGGGTGGTCCGTCATAAAGAGGAAGCTCGTTTACTGTGGAGCAACTAAAGTCCTCTTACGTCCCACCTACATCGATCAACACATCATTCAGGGAAGTGTCACTTAAACTCTCTCTTTCCTTTAATTTTTACACATTGAGGACAATGTGATAATTAGTTTGGGGGTGGGGTGACACATGCTAGATTTATATGCTCACATGTTTAGGTATCGATGTATGTGATTGATGAAAGTTGAGATTGGAACATCATTTGTGAAAGCTCTTGTCCGTGATGAAAATTTTAAAATTTTTCTTGTGTCGTGATAAGATTCAGCGAGTTGAATGTGAAAGTCTGACATGTTATGTGTTTTGATTTTAGCATGACTATCTGGCTACATTGATTGCTCTAGGAAGATAATGCGTATCATGATACACAAATCCAGCGTTATATGTGAGTTTTTGAGCCTTCAGAAAAAATTATTAGAGCAACTCATTACATGCTCAATGTGTTTTTCATGAGTGTCACACATGGATTGAATATTTTCGAACTTGCTCTGTTATGCATGTCAACATTACTATGTGGATTTTATGCGCGAAAATGAGAAGGGCACCTAGGATTGAGTCACTGGCCTAAATATCTCCATGCCTTACATGTTTATCACTTAGTGAGCCCCTTTGAGCCTTATTTGACTTATTTATTGATGTGGAGCCTAGATATTAAGCCATGTTAGCCTCATACTTAGCCTTACAACCCCCAATCAACGTGTTATTTACTGATCGTTTGGTGGGAGAGGAGCGAGAAAATGCTACGTCAGTGCACAAAAAAAAAAGAGCTATGAACTCCTCCCTCGATAATCTATCATCCTTAAAAGGATTGAAAGAAGAAGAGCATAGTATCTATATATAGAAAAAAAAGTACTAAGAACCCGTCCTGCGATAATCTCTCATTTTGAAAATAGGAGAAGAAGGGCTTAGACGAAAAAAAAAGCAGAAAAAATAGAAAAGAAAAAAAAAAGAAAGCAGGGCTGAGAAATGAATAAGCACCGGCGTGAGCAAAGTGAGAAAAGTATGAGGAGCGATTCAGTGATTAATATGCTTGATTCTTTTAGCTCACTTATCATATATGACATACCTCTTTAACCCGAGCCCCATTACAACCGTTGATAAAAGACCCTTTGATTCGTGCATGGCTTCTAACTAAGTGATTGCGACGTGATATATTTGCAAGCTTAGAGTAATATCTTTCTATGATGTGAATTGAGCGTTTTGATACATATCCCGTAAAACATTTTGAGTGACTTGAGCGATCCACGTGAGAGTTGTTGAGTGATACGTGTTAGAATTCTGGAAATATCTTTGTTGCTATGATATGATTACGAACTATCACTTCATGTTTCGTGTTTTGCTTGAATCATTCATTAGTTGATGAAGATCTCGACCTACTGCGCCTTTATTTTCTGAGATAAAACAGGAGTGACTCATTTGTTGATGTTGTACAATCCTAACTTGATTTAATCTTATTTCGCTTTTATGATCGAGGACGATCTAAGCTAGTTTGGGGGTTGTTGATAAGTTAGGATATTACGCGATTTTTATACCCGTAAATTTGCATATTTGGTCGTTATCTATTTAAATATTCTCGAATATCTTATGTTTGCATGTTATTTCTTATTTGATAAATATTGGAGCAAAAGCGAGAAAAAACAGGGAGTTATGATCATTTTGGGAGTCTTGGGGATCCTTTCGCAATTTTCAGGAGTATTGAAGTAGCTTTATAATTTATTAATTAGTGAAATATGGAAATGCTTTAAATATAGAAGTAGAAGATGAGAGAATAAAGTGCATGATCCTTATTTCTTTAAATCAAGAAGAGGATATTTTCCATATTAAGGTTCAAGGATACACACATGGAAAAGGAGAATCTCATGCAATCTCCCATAAAAGGGCAGCTCTCAACCCTAATATCAGCTGTCACCTCCTACACGCAGCCCATCAACCCTCAAGGCCATCACCTAAGACATATACGGCTGAGGAGACACGCTTGACATCGCAGGCCCACAGCCCTCCAAGCAGCCTGTAATACCCGTGGGTTATTATAATTAGAAATTTTGATATATTATTTAGATGAAGAATTCGAAAACTCGGATGAAGAGTATGAATAATAATAGGAACACCAGAATTTTGATAAGTACTTGAAAACAAAAGAGGCCAAAATTTGGGTAAGAACAAAGGGAAGAATTCGGGTAATGACAAAGTGGAATTCGGGTGATGATAAAATGTGAGTGAAGCCCGAAATTTTGGGTAAAGCCTAAGTAATATTCGGGTAATACATTTCTTAGCCTAAGAGGAAAAAACTCGTCACCTCCTTGTCACCACTTATCCTTAGTTACTTCAAAGTATAACTATACCTTATTAAGTGAAATACAAAAAACAAAAAGGGGCAGAGGATATTTTCGAAACAAAGGAGAACTTGGCTAACAAGGATCGAGAGCTCGGGAAAAATCGTAACCCTTTAAAGCTCGGACGTGAGGTAGGTGAAGATTTCACCTACAATACGTAAATGAATTTGGTCTTGTGTTTTAATTGATATATTTGTATGTGAATTATGTGAAATATTTGTGTATAATATGTATGTGTTTGAATATCAATTATTTCTGGAATTATATTCATGTGTATGAGATGCGTAGATGAATTTTTCGGATGCATGAACATTTCGGACGTTTTGAAGATCATTCGGGCCTATGAATAGTTTCGGGCACGAATGAAATTCGGGCCTTGAAGTTAATTTCGGGTCTTTTAAATAAATTTTTGAGTCAGGCGAATTTCAAAATCGGATCTTTTAAATAAACTCGGCGAATTTCCAATTTTCGGGCCTTAGAATTTGAAAGGATTTTTGGGTGTTGACTCGATATTCGGGCCTAAAACTTTCGGGCATTGACCCTATTTTCGGGCCCTGAACTTTCGGCGTATGCATGCTTTTTTTCGGGTAAAGATTTTCGGGCTTTTAAAAGAGATTCGGGCCCAAAGACTTTTGAAATATAAACACACTTTCGGGCAGTAACTTTCGGATTCAAAAAAACGTCTTTTGGAGGAAAATTATTTTTACATCATTGGATGAGAAAAATATTCTGAGTCCAACGGGCATAGTCTATTCTAACGCCCGATTAAAAGTTTTCAAAATAAATTTTCCAGATTCAAAATAATATTCTCGGGGAAGGTAGTTTTAATGTGTACTGTGGCATTTCATTTGCATAACATACATGCATTTCATACCAGTGCGAGAGATGAGTACCATGTTGATACGGTAACGCTTCGATGTATTGATGAGCGGGGTAGATCGTGATTACTTTGATTGATGGTTCGTAGAGGAATCGAGGTTAGTACTCACATGACACCTGACGGCAGACAGGCGTGATCGATCTGTCTACTCGGACGTGAACGTCCCGAGGTGCAAAACCGTCTTTTATGGTATTTTCGCGGAAGGAGCGACCTGGCGTGAACGTCCAGAGTAGGCTACCGTGACTTTTATGGGCTCGCGAGGTGTCGAGTCTAGCCTAGGGCCCTGTGTTGAGATATGGTAGGATGGAGTGAGAGGTAGAAGTCGAGCGTGCATTTATTGTGAGATATCTTGGGGTGATGATTGAGCGCACGCTGGATTCATGCATATTTTCACCTATTGGGCAATCGCTCAGTTTTACGTGTTGTAGGTATGACGAGTCCGACGTAGAGATACGTCGTGACTGAGGTGGGCTGATGGCGGTGACTCCACGGACTTTTGAGGGCGAGGCGGTACATGGATGAAGACCTGTGGAGCGGCGTTAGGGCATTTTGATATTTTGATAGTTTGGGGCTACGGCCTTTGTAAATATACGACTTTGTAACCCATGTTTACTATAATATATTTAATTTTACGAAAAACGTTTTTGTAAAATGGGTCTTCCGTGGCTTTGGTTGCGGAAATCCGCCACTAATCTTAATTAGAATATGAGGGTCGCCACACAGCCACCTCTCGAAGCACATACACGGCTGACCCCCTTCACGCTGCCTCACCTCACGCAGCCCTCACCAAGCAGCCACCTCTCAGCCCTCACCAAGCAGCCACCTCTCATCACCTCACGCTGCCATCTCTCACCAAGCAGCCACCTCCCGAAGCAGCCACCTCTCAGACATCATCACGCACACCTCCAAGCAGTCACCTTCCATCACACACGGCTGGGAGAAAAACGGATTGGGGGCAGCGTCGCAGACGGCTTCTATGGCAGAAAGCTGCGATACTAGATAGGGAAGGGCAGCGAACACCCACACGCGACGACTCGACACCGTGAGGGGAAGAATTCTATCTCTTTAATATTTCGTTTTCAACAATATTTTCTTTTGATTCGTTGTTGATTTCGTTTATTAATATGCTAGGCTAAGTTCTTTTGTGATTAAGACCATGTTAGGCCGAATTATGACTACGTCTTAATGCTATTCGTATTTTATTTAATCACACGAGTCATGTTATGTGTTTTTTGCTTGGGTTTAATGCTTGCATGTGCCTGATCAACATACGCATGATCTTTGATTGGTTTATGAGACGGACAAAGTGATTAGACCGGTTAGAACAATAAGCATCGATCACCACTGCGTAAAACCGACCAGACATGGAATTCGATTTCGTATGTGTGGTTTCTGCGTAAAACTTGGGGAATTTCATAGAGATTGAATGTATGTGTGGAAACTACAGTCATATAGACATATAGGGATTGGTTCTCTATCGCATAGGATCGCTATTGCGGGACAAACGAGTAGCGATTGTTTTTGGAAATTTTACCTTGACTTAGATTCATGTTGATTAGATAGAATCGATTGCATGACGACGTAGGAGTAATTTGTGCCGAGCATGTGTCTTGATCACGTTTTCGTTAATTGATTTCAAAACCCGTTATCTTTATTTGCTTTTATTTCTTACTTGCGTTTTTATTTATATCGCTGCAAATCAATCTTTAAAAAATTCATAAAAATTATCTTAGTCTAAATTAGGAATATTTTCTTAGAATTAATCGAGCTGTCTTCGTGGATCGATACTCGGACTTCGTCCGTTTTACTACTTGCACGACCTAGTACACTTGCTAGTATTCGAGCGTGTCATGGTTCTCGCAGCTTCAACTAGTGTTCGATTTCGTCGTTCGACCACTCCATTTTGTTGAGGGGTCCAGACAGCAGCAAATTGTTGAGTAATGCCAGAAGTCTCATAGAATTTACTGAGTGTTTGATTTTTGAACTTAGTGTCGTTATCGGACCGGATCACTTGGACTGTACACTCGAGTAGATTCTGCGTTGCTTTTACAAAGATCGGAATTTGAACTGATGTCTCATCTTTTGACCTTAGGAAGTGGACCCATGTAAATCTTGAAAAGTCGTCTACAATGACCATCATGTACTTTCGTCTGCTTAGGCTTTCTGTCCTCATAGGGCCGCGTAAATCAATGTGAAGCAGCTCCAGTGGTCTTGATGACGAAGGTATTGGTTTAGATGAGTGAGACGCTTTCTTCATTTTCCCTCTTTCACAAGCTGAGCATAAATGATCCTTTGATATTTCAAGGCTGGGAGTCCGAGAACCAGCTTGTTGATGGTTTTGAGTTTTAGATGAGACAGTCGACAATGCCAGAGCTCATGTTGTGAGAATGACCCTTTACTAATGAGGCAAATCGTCGTAGATGGCCTGATTGATCGCACGTCAATGGTGTAGAGATTTGTCCTCGAGTGCCTATCAGGAGTGCTTCGCCCATTTATAATTGTGCACCTCTTTTGGCGGAACTATACTTGAATTCCTCGATCGCAGAATTGCCCGATCGAAAAGAGGTTGTGCGTCAATCCTTCCACATAGGAGACTGCTTTGATGGTAAGCCCGTTGCATATTAGATCTCCATAACCATGGATTGCGGCTCCATCACTGTTTCCGAAACGGACTATCCCACCGTATTTTTTGATTTAGTTGCTCAGCAGTTCCTTGTTTCCCGTCATGTGTGTGGAGCAACCAGAATCTAAATACCACACATGAGAGACCTGCAAAACAGGAACTAGAGGGTTTTAGGTACCCATTTGAAAATGGGTCCGCCTCCTCTATCATTGTTAGTTTTAAAAGACGCTTTACCTAGCCTAGTTTTTGTTTGAACTACAGCGGAAGAATTTTGTTTAGGCTTAGGTACCCATTTTTTTGTCGTGGAGTAACAACCAATATGGAGAGAATCGACTACGCACGTGTATGCGTTATGAAAAGTCTCAGCGAGCCTTTCCCCGACAAATTTAATATTCATCTCCCCACAGCGGACGGCGGACGGGCAAGAGTTGTCCAAGTCAAAGTTGAATACGAATGGCGACCCACGAAGTGCAAGGAGTGTGAGTCGTGGATGCACTCGTCGGCCTTGTGCCCGCAGCTCAAGCAGGCCTCGGCTTCACAACCTTCGCCCCGACCTCTCTCGAGGAATCATCAGGATCGACGCAATGGTGACAAGTCTAAGTCTCGGCCCACTTTTGAATGGAGGCTGGTGGGATCGAAAGGAAAAGAGGTTGCAATGGAAAAACAGGTGAACCTCAAACGAACCACGGACTCGGTGGAAATCCCCCGTAGCGCGCCTAATGTCGGGATGGTTCAAAACACCCCGCGCAATTTCAGCAGCATGCCTCATGGCTTCGCAAAGTTTTCTGATGCTACTGGTGGTGATAAGAACCCGTTCTCGGTTCTTCAGGCACTTTCTGAGTCGGGCGATATGCCCTCTACTTCTTCTTCGGGTCCTACTAACGCAGCCCGCACGGATGTTGATCCATGATCAATGTCGGAGTATGGAATGTGCGTGGTCTCAATAAACGAGATCACGGAAGGGGAGTGGAGGAGTTGATTTCACGTTATGGGCCGAAAATGGTAGCTCTCTTGGAAATACGAGTGTCGCTTATTAATGCGGCTTCTATCTCGGGACGTATTCGGTCTTCATGGAGTTGGTTCTTTGATTATGATGTTGGTCCCGGGTCGAGGATTTGGGTGGGTTGGGATCCCTCGTTTCTTCAAGTCTCTATTGAGGCAATGACGGCGCAATCTATCCACTGTAAGATTCTTTCCTTTGCTACCAATGAGACCACCTTTATCTCTTTCATCTATGGGAAAAATCGGCGGGAAGAAAGAAGTGAGCTTTGGGAAGATATCGTCCAACTTTCCGGCGAACGCATCGAGGATCCTTGGGTAATCATGGGCGACTTTAATGCGATCCTTGATACTGCGGAGGGGAGGGGAGGCGCGATTACTAACCGCGACACGCAGGACCTACGCGAATGTCTTACACGCGCTGATTTGGTGACTTTACCAGGCACGGGGCAGTTCTTTACTTGGTACAATCAACAGCGGGCTGAGGCGGGAATCTGGCGCAGATTGGACCGTATGATTGGTAACCCGGCGTGGTTTACCAAGTATCCGGACAGCTCATACCATGCTGACCTCCCAGGGACATCGGATCATAGCCCTCTTTTGCTGGGAAAAGCCCAAAGGAGCCCGCGGATGACATCTTTCCGGTTCGATAATTTTCTGCTCCGCGATTCTTCTTTTTTAGCGCAGGTTCAAAGAGTATGGGATACACACATGACGGGCTTTCCGATGTATCTCTTCACTAAACGACTCAAAAATCTGAAGCCTATCTTCAGACAGATGCGCCGCGCGAAAGGGGACCTCACGGCGAATGTAGTTGAAGCCAAGCGGTTTCTTGACATCAGCCAGGACTATGCGAGCAGATTTCCTAATGAGGCATGCTTTTATAATCTGGAGCGCGTCTGCCGAGAGCTCTTTACGCGGGCAGTTGACATAGAGCAATCTGCCCTGTCCCAACGCGCTAAGCTCTCGTGGCTGAAGGATGGCGATCAATGCACCTCGTTCTTCTTCCGGAAAGTGGCTATGCGGCGTACTATGAACCGAATCCTCACTTTGGAGACGGAGAACGGGGAGATGATTCATGGTGAGGAGGCGGTCCGAAACGAGTTAGTGCGGTTTTACCATGCATTATTGGGACAAACGGCGCGGAACACACCGGTTCTCTCTTCTAATATTACGCCGTTTGTTACTCGTTCACTTTCGACCGAGGAAGCTGCATTTATGGTGCGGCCTATAGAACCTTCCGAGATCAAACAAGCGCTATTCTCTATGGGGGATGAGAAGGCACCGGATCCAGATGGATATTCAGCGGCGTTCTTTAAAGCTGCTTGGAGTATCATTGGTGATGACCTTATCACCTCGGTTCAAGACTTCTTCCACACAGGGCGGCTCCTTAAAGGTCTTAACAGCACCTCGATTACACTCATTCCCAAAGGAGCTTCACCACGGCGGGCGTCGGACTTCAGACCTATCTCGTGCTGCAACGTATTATTTAAAGTGATCTCTAAGGTTATTGCGAACCGGTTGAAGCCTATGCTTGGGGACCTAGTTCATCCGACTCAGACGGCGTTTATTCCTAGAAGAAAGATCAGCGATAATATCTTATTGGCTCAGGAAATCTGTCTTGGGTATAACAATGCGAATCGACCGCCTCGAGTCACCTTCAAGGTTGATTTGGCCAAGGCATATGACAAAGTTGAGTGGAGTTTTCTGCTAGCTGCCATGGAGGCCATGGGATTTCATCATACCTTCATTGGTTGGATCAGGTGTTGCGTCACTACCCCTACTTTCTCTATTAATCTGCACGGATCGCCGGCGGGCTACTTTCTTGGGAAACGGGGACTTCGACAGGGCGACCCGCTCTCTCCGTACCTTTTTACTTTGGTAATGGAGATCTTACGAGGGATGATAACAGTTCGCATCAGCCAGGAGCCGCGTTTTCATTTTCACTGGCGCTGTGAAGCGACCAGACTTGCTATGCTCGCATTTGCAGATGATCTTCTTCTGTTCTGCCATGCAGATGAGATATCGGTTGGTGTTCTGAAGTCCGCCCTTGACGACTTTGCGACGGCTTCAGGACTGCAGCCTAGCCTTGCTAAGAGCGAGATGTTTGTGGGCAAGCGAGCCGAGGGTATTTCGGCGCGATTTCAGGCGATCATTGGCTTCCCTCGTGGGCAGCTACCGGTACGTTACTTGGGTGTTCCCCTGATTACGGGGAGACTGTCCATTGCTAACTGCGGGCCACTGGTACAGAGGGTCGACAAACGCTTGGGTTCATGGCTGAACAAATCACTTTCATATGCCGGGCGGATCCAACTGATCAAATCTGTTTTGTCGGCTCTTCACGTCTATTGGGCTGGAGCTTTTCTCCTTCCTAAAGGCGTCATCAGAGCATTGGAGGCGCGCTTTAGAACCTTTCTCTGGGGAGGCTCTCCGGCACGAGTTGCGTGGGCTGAAATTTGTATCCCGGTTAGTGAAGGAGGGCTTGGGATTCGATCTCTCACAGCTGATAATCAGGCACTATTTATACGACATCTCTGGAACGTGGCATCGAGAGTGAAGGAGTCGCTTTGGGTTGAATGGCTGTATCACAATCGATTGAGGACGCGCTCGCTGTGGGAGCTAAGGCCTACCAGCAATGATGCCTGGAGTTGGAAGAAGCTACTGAAGCTGCGTCCACTTCTGAAGAGATTCATCGAGTATAGGGTGGGCAATGGGGAATCCATATGGCTCTGGAAGGACCCATGGCTAACACATGAGCCTCTGCTTGAGAGATATCCGCGTGGGCCCGTGGTGATGGGTCTACCCTCTGATTCTCGACTTAGTGAGGTTATTTCAGCCCAGGGATGGAATTGGCCAGCTCGTACATCCACGGAATTTCTCAATATTGGCCCACGATTACCTTTGGTGGATCCTACTTCCCCGGATACTCTACGATGGCTCCCCGCATCGGATGGCAAATTCTCGACATCGTCTGTCAGAGATGCTATCAGACCTCGCCGGGATAAGGTTAGTTGGGCCTCCCTCTTTGGAGGCGCCTTACGAATCCCTCGGCACGATTTCATACTTTGGACAGCCATCCGCGACCGACTCCCGTTACGCACATTACCTTGGGTGGCACAATGCGCGGGTACGGATACTTGTCTCCTATGCGATACAGGTCAGCGAGAGATGCTCAATCATTTGTTCTTTGAATACACTTTCTCGAAACGTTGTGAAGGACTTCTACGAGACAAGATAAAATGGCGATGGGCGCATCGAGACTGGAGATTGGCTATACAGTGGGCTGCTCGACGATGGCGGGGATCACATCTCCTACATATGTCGTACAGACACATTCTGGCCTCGCTTATATACCACATTTGGATGGAGCGAAACCGTAGATGGAGAGAGAATATTCGTTCGTCACCGGCTCATGTCGTTTCCACGGTCCTTGGGATTTTCTGGGCTCGACTCGATACTATTGATGAGAGGTAGCACATTTATTGTTCTTCGTGCGTGGTAGCACATTTATTGTTCTTCGTTTATTCGTTTTTCGTTGTTTTCCAGTAGCATGTTACTGGTTGCTTGTTGTGAGTTCTACTCACACCCATCATGTAACTTTCCACCATTATTAATATAAAAGGGACCGGTTCCAAAAAAAAAAAAAAAAAAAAAAACCTACTAGTAAACAGATGGTTTTCCACCATCCCAAGTCTCTTTCGACTCTCCTGGGTTACTGCACAATCAATGCCTTCTTGTTTTTGGGGAAAGGTTCACTAATATAAATGAGGAAAAGGTACATCAGCGTAAAAACGCAACAACCCGTAACAGGCTACGGGCAAACAAATGGTCAACCAAACGACCAAGCAATTCGCCACAGACGGCGCAAAGCAAGACGTTGCAACGTAATCTAGAAGAAATAGTGCTCAAGCGCATATAAAGGGTGCTGACAATAGTGTCAACAATAAAAAGATCATCACGCTCATTCCCTTCCTTCCAGCGTCGATTCCGTTCCTGCCATATATGGTAAACGATCGACGCCAATGCATGGCGGTAAGCACTGTGCATCAAGTGGCTGCCTCGCCATCTCCGGGCAGCCCATTGAACACCCAAAGCCCACTCTCTATAGGGCCACATGAATCTGAGCTTGTGGCGAAGTCGCATCATGCAACGACTAGAGAAAGGACAGTCGAAGAAGAGGTGGTCAATGGTCTCCGTTGCCCCAGTCCGACATAAGATGCATGTCGTTTCCCCAGCTGCCGCCGCAATCCATGGTTTATCGCGTGTCGCAAGTTTACCCCGTATTGTCATCCAAAGTAGGAACTCATGTCGGGGCACGCGAAGAGGTCCCCCAAATAGGGCAGCCCAAAGCACAGGGTCATGCCGTTGTCGTAACGAGTTCCGCGCCAAGGAGTTACTAAAAAGGCCATTGGATTCCCCAATCCACGAATAAGTATCAGTCGCTAGATAATTAGTCGCTGGTAGATCCCGGCTGATCTCCAAATACTCTGCGGTAAATTGACCGGGCCATCTCCAACCCACCTCATCAATGACGCAACTGAGGCGTGAATCGAGCGGGAGGCCCATAACGACAGGACCTCGTGGAAAGCGATCGATAAGTGGCCCTGTCGAAAGCCACGGATCCTGCCAAAGTAGAAAAGTCGCGCCGTTACCAATATGGCACTGGATCAATGATCGGATAGTTGGGCGCAATTTCAGCAGCTTGTTCCAACTCCAGGCCGCCGTTGCTGAAGGTCGAATCGTCCAAATCGATTTGTGCGCCAAGCGGGTATGATGGATCCATTGGACCCAAATTGAAGACTCATTCCTCCTAAGCAGCCTCCATAACTGGCCTAAGAGAAAAACTCGATTATCCGTCTCGATGGATCGGATGCCAAGTCCTCCTTCCGCGACCGGACGGCAAACATCCGCCCAAGCAACCTTGGTTGTGGATCCTGCCCAAAGAAATTGGCAAATCCGCATCTCGAGCTCCCGAATAATGCCCTTAGGCAACATAAACACCCCAGCCCAGTACACATGAAACGTCAACAGCACGGACTTGATCAGCTGAACCCGTCCGGCATATGAGAGAGACAAATTCAGCCAGGACCCAAGCCGGCGATCCAATCGTTGAAGTATCGGAGCGCAATCTAAACGAGGAAGCCGCGAGGTAATGAGGGGGACACCGAGATATCGCACAGGTAGAGTACCTTCTGAGAAACCCATAATCTCCTGAAAAGCAGAGGAGAAGCGTTCGGCACGGCGGGATATGAACATTTCACTCTTGGTATCATTCGCTCGAAGACCCGAGAGTGTCGCGAAATGTTCCGAGCCTTCCTTTATAACTCCAACTGAGGTAACGTCGGCATGCGAGAAAAGTAGTAAGTCATCCGCAAATGTAAGCATGAACATGGACGTGGCTTCACAGCGCCAATGATATTGGAAACCGCTGTTAGCCATAATAAGCTGCTGTAGAAGACCGTGGAGAACATCCATGACCATAGTGAAGATATACGGTGAGATAGGATCTCCCTGGCGCAGTCCCCGCCTCCCAGCGAAGAATCCTTCAGCTCGGCCGTTTATATTAATGGAGAAGCCAGTTGTCGTGAGGCAGCTACGAATCCATCCAATATACGTCGGATGGAAATTCAGCGCTTCGAAGATAGCGAGGATGAAGTCCCATTCGACTCGATCATAGGCCTTCGCAAGGTCGACCTTAAAAGCCACCCGTTCGGGAAGATGTTTGCTCCTATACCCATGGCAGATTTCCTGGGCCAAAAGTATATTGTCAGAGATGCGCCGCCCCGGTATGAAGGCCGTCTGTGTGGGATGCACCAGATCGCCCAAGTGGTCTTTCAGGCGTTCAGCTAGTATCTTCGATATGATCTTGTAGAGCACATTACAGCAGGAAATGGGCCGATAGTCCGCTGCCCGTCGCGGTGAGTCGCCTTTGGGAATGAGTGTAATGAGAGTGCTGTTTAGCTCCTTCAGAAGAAGCCCTGTGCGAAAGAATTCCAGGATAGCATGCGTAACATCCCCTCCCACGATGTCCCATGCGGCGCGAAAGAAGGCCGAGGTGAATCCGTCTGGGCCTGGTGCTTTATCCTCCCCAATGGAGTGGAGCGCGGATTTCACCTCACTTGGGGTCACTGGCCGGACCATGTGGGCCGCATCAGCCATGCTCAATCTCCGCGGCAAGAAGGCTGCCACATCCGTCGCGCCAATGGGGATGGCACGTGTAGACTCGTCAAGCATCGCCTGATAGTATCTGATCAACTCATGAGCCACCTGTACTTCACCTTCCACGAGGCCGCCATTGGCATCCTCTAGCGAGAAAATACGATTAGCCACTCGTCGCGTCGCAATCTTCTTAAAGAAGAAGGACGAGCATCGATCACCGTCCTTCAGCCAGAAAATCTTTGACCGTTGCCGTAGTAGTGATTGCTCCATTTCCACCGCATGCGCGTAAAGGTGACGGCACGATCGCTCAAGGTCATGGAATCGACGTTCACGAGGATACCCCGTGGTAAACTCCTGGGCCAAGTGCAGGTACGACTTAGCCATATCAACATTCCTCGTGAGATCTCCTTTCGCCAGCCGCAGGAGCTTCAGACGTGGTTTGAGCGACTTCAGGCGCTGAAGCACAGAATACATAGGGTAACCTGGAACAGTCGCTTGCCATGCATGCTCCACGAGAGGAAGAAAGCGCTCATCAATGCCTTCTTGTTCCGCTACTACCAGGTTCATTGATCACCTACGAAATTACTAGAACCCGCTAGCGAGTTCGATTGATGGTTAGTTGTTTAAGTGAGGTAGTGAGGGTGTACAAGTTAGATGGGAATCGCCTCTACAAAGCTTGTTTTACTTAGAGAGACTTAGTCAACTCATAAAGTTGAGGCCCGAGCCCTTCAGTGGTAAACAACTATAGGAAGTATCCTCGGGACTGATCAAGGTTAGACTTTCATTGCTTAGTAGATGGTCTGAGGATAGACTGGAGCAAGAAAAGACCGGATAAATACATAATTAAATATAGCATGAGCTACGGATACGCTTTCGAAAGAATAGAATAAGAAAGAATCGCTGAGCGGAGCTTTAGATTAGTTCGATCAGCAACACCTGTCTCTGCAGCATTGGAACAAAGATCGGGCTTGGCATAGTTAAAGTCTTTGAGGTCGAGGAATAAGCCATACCATTGAAGAAGCTCTTAGAGGAGCAATTCCCTGTGTTAGCGGAACCTCGTAGAAGGAAAAAAGAGTTCAGGCCCTGTTCTCAAGTCTAGTTGACGAAGCCGAGAGGGAAAGAGATTCAGAGGAGTGAAAATCGAACTAGTCTGGCTCATCAAAGAGAAATGCCTAGTCGGGAGAAAGACAGACAGGGCCGAATAGCAATATAGGTGAGTTGCCTTCACTTTCCTTAGTGTAGGAAGATCTTTCTTTTTATCTTCAAGCCTTTCTAGTGACGTGGACAGAGTGATGAATCTTGAAAAGGAGGCAAGAATGGTGAATCCTTGGACACAGGGGGATAATAAAGCTTCTTATCCTTAGAAAACAGAACATAATAAGAAAATGAATTAGCCCCTCAGCTCACATCAAGGGGTCGCCAGCTTCATATCTTTCTTTAAACCCATGCTGTCAAGTCTTCTTTATCCTACTCCCCGATCAGCTTTCTTCCTCATATTCATCATAAGAAAAAAGACAAGCTTAGCATTGGCAATCCACATTCTTTGATCTTTGATCTCGTTTTATGATCATAAAGTGTGGGAATCTGCAGCTCTCGCTCTTCACCGGGACTCGATTGAACCCCCTTAAACCATTTATGACCGTCATCGGTAGTAGAGTAGATTGGTCTTCCATCTTTGGCAAAGGAATAGCCTTTTCAATGAAGCTTTTTCAAGAAGAATCAGAATTTGATCGCGAAGTAACCACCGAGTCTTGACTTTCTTTTTTATCGCCTTGCACCTGCTACCTTCATAGAGCGGATTCGTGAAAAGACTAAGATCGGATTCTCGCCATCTAAGAATAAGAGGGCAAGTCGAATCCCGTGCGGGTACGAAACTAGGCATTCCAACCTTTCAATAAAAATAAGTAGAATAGGCCCTTGCCCTCCCTACCAAATCTTTCTAACTAACTACTGAAGGAAGCGGATCGATCGACTTATTTCAAAAATTGGATTTCTAAATCATCTATTTGTGCCGGGGTCAACCCTTGGTTTATTCTTTCGATCTCGTTACGCTCCTCGTCCATAAAGTCTTTCAAGACTTCCCCCGGATGGTAAATGTTAGCGGCATTCTCGAGCAAGGCAGGATGCTCATTAAGCAATTGTTTATAAATGGTGTAACACGAGTGTTTCAGCTCCCGGATCTGGAGATCACGATTCTCGAAATCCAGGATTTGGTTATATTCACGCTGAGAGGGAGCTTTCTTAACAGCCAGTGGAATGACAGCAGGTTTGAACGAAGAAGTGGATTCCTGGTAAATGAATAGTTGAAATTCCATAGGAGGTAGGTGGAAAAGGAAGCAAACCCTTTCTTTTTAGAGAGCTCGAAAAGAAAAGAAGTAAGCTAAGAATGAGAGACAATGGGAGAGCTCACCGGAGTAAGGAAGGCAAGATAGCGCTAGATAGAAAGCCAACAACAAAACTGGAAGGGAAGAGGCTAGCGAATACCATTATCTCAGGATAAGGTTAAGGGTGGGCTTAAGGCGGCTTACAGGGTAAGAGAGAGGATACAAATTCAAAATATGAGGCTGAAAAGAAAGAAGAAGTTGTTTTTTCCAATCAAGCCAGATCCCTAAATTAGCTGTATTCTTTGATTCC
The DNA here is from genome assembly GCA_028392965.1 of Lindernia subracemosa. Taxonomy (NCBI): domain Eukaryota; kingdom Viridiplantae; phylum Streptophyta; class Magnoliopsida; order Lamiales; family Linderniaceae; genus Vandellia; species Vandellia subracemosa. The sequence continues at coordinate 386,395 of JAQPCC010000127.1, read as the reverse complement.
GCTTTCTCCGCTGGGTCTGACACTTAACAGGAGTTTACCAGCGATTTTGATTGCTTACGAGCTGCTTACCGATTAAGAAATCGAATGAGGGATTGGGCTGCAAGCAACCCGGATCTTCTTTTTCATTTATATATACTATATTATACGATACGCTCTTTTTGAATTTCATTAACAAGTAGAACTACGAGACATGGGGTTGACTGAATAGAGTTTGACTACTAATCGAAAGCGTAGGGTACCAAAAAGAAAGGGGAGGCGAGGCGGATTATACCATCATCCACTTAATGAGTTTCCACAGCGGACAGAAAGAAAGGCTTGCTTCGGGTGAGGACTGTTTCGAAAGGCATTGAACTGATGGAATGGCTAGACTGATTCGAATGCTTACGGAATGGACCCCGAGAAGGAATATAATAAGAGACACACCCAATAGGCTAGAAGCAAAGCGAATGAAAACAACATAGGCAAATGCAGTTCGTAAGAACTGAAAAACTCGTTATTTTACCAAAAATGAAACTGATTCACCAATCGCTTCTTTCACTGCTTCTTCAACTTGAGTGAACGCATCGAAAAGAAGATCCCCTTTCCTTTGTTGAGGAAAGCCCGTCTTTTTCGCCTACTTGCCTCGGATCACTGAACTGGGTGACTCAACTTTCTTTCGAGAAGACAGTAAAAGCAGAAGACTAACTTGAGGATGTTGTGATCTTAGTAGAAGGAGCAGGGGCACTGAGAAAAGATTCAATTGATCCTGCTCTGGTAACAAAGCAGTAGGCAAGCCTTAGTGGGGAGCTCGGATTACCTGAGTGAGTGTGAGACTCAACCTATGGAGAGTGACTTCCAGCCGAGCATTTATTGCTTTCTTTCTCGACGAAGGAATGGATAGAGGGCGGTTGCGAAGAAAAAGAAGGGGAGATCCGTAGTAAGAGTCGACTCCTTCGGTGCTTTGCTATTCTCTCAGATTCTCTCCTGAAGTGACGTCTTTCAGTACTGGGACTCAAGTAAAGTAGTAGAGAGAAGTGATCTTTGTCAGGTGCCGTTAGTGAAGTTCCTTTTGTCATATATAGATATAGGTTCGCTCTAAAGTTCTGTGGAAAAAGTCAATAAGCGAGGAGGTCTGTTGGCACTGCACAGAGAAGAGTCACTTGCGGTAGTTTCGGGTTCAAAGAAAGATTCCCCTTTTCGTATGCTCGGCAGGTCAGTTCGGTACTAGCGGATCATAAAGATAAGCCAGGTCAGCTGCGGCTTCCAGTACCAGAATAACTCATTTTTGGAGATCGCCTTTTTTTCTTTTGCTTCTAGAAAGCCGGAGATAAAGGGCTACTTCCAATCCATTCTATCGCAGTCGAAGAACCCGGCTTAACACACCCAACTCGTATAAAGTCTACTCGGAAGATACCTCTAGAAAGAAAGAGATGGCAGCATCTAAGGGCTTCTTATTGGTGTTTTGGTCTAGCTTCTTAGAAAGCCATAGGGAGATTGCGGACCCATCTTTCTTCTGTTATAGACTTGTCTTGTGCTGTCAGAGAATAGTCCGGAAGAATTGAGGCAGTCTTTGAACTCTGTTGGATTCTAATGGGATTCAGGATTCAAATAGGAATTCGAAAGAACGAGAGATGGTCGAGCAATCAACCATCTGCCAATAAGAGGACCGATCCTAATCGATCCCAGTCTTTCCTCTCTTCTTCTAGCTCTGCCTCTAAACTCTAAAAAAGTCTCAGCTCAACAGTGACTTCCTATGCCCGAAGCCTATCACATTCAAAGGGCTAGTAGGATGTTGCAAAAGCGGTCTACCTCACTCTAAGGCCTACCTGCCCGCACACTCTCACTTATCTGTAATCGGTTAATCGTATTCCCCTGTAAGCTAGCCTTACACACTTCGCAGCCGATCCTGTGTTCCATGCCCGTTCTAAGCCTGGTCTGGGATCGAGATGGAGATGCTCCTGTGCCTAGTCACTAGTAAATAAATAAGCTTTCGCAATGGTGGGTCGATTGTGGATAGAGAGGTAGGGATTCGTATCTGGTCGGGATGCCGCTGTTACTGTGGTACCTCTAGGGCTGGCTGCTCTCGAGCACTAAGGAGAGGTAAAGGAATGCTCCTCAAATTGGTACCTAAAACCTAGTTAGTTCCTGCCACCTATCCCGTAGTTGGGGAAGAACCCTATGATACCCTATAATGTATATAGTATTCTAAGATGATCTAGTGTCCCCTGCAGCAGATGAGGTAACTGTACCCGGAACCTTTACCTATTCCACGTCCAGAGAAGCAGTTAACCCTGAAATGGAAGCGAGGAATGGAACTCTTTTCGGAAATAGAGTCTAATATTCGGAATCCACTGATTCGATAGAGTATGGTTTTGGGCCGACCGACCTCTAGCTAAGGCAGTAGAGTAAGCCCCGAGTTCAATAGAATAGTTATACCTGACAAAGAGGGATGAGTTGCTACGGAAGGACTTCCTGATGCTGAGGTGGTTCCTTTACCTTTTTCTACTGGAAAATTTCTATTCTATCTATCACTAGCAGTTAAAGCTATTCCTCTGAGTAATGAGGTGAGGGTACACCCGGTTTTTCTTACTAGTCAGTTTCAATTGTGTCCTGCCCGCAATGGTTCGATTCTGATATGGTAAGTTGATACGCTGCTTAACCAGACGGGTAATCAGTTATGAGTGTTAGCAAGGAACGAAGTAGCTCGACTAAAAGGAGAGGAACGAACTAATATTCCTAAAAACCATTTCAATTAAAAGGAATCCCTCACTACAGAACCAGCTGCTCTAACTATTCCTTGGCTTGTTTAAAGGAATATTGTTTTCGGGCCATCTGCCGTGAAGGGATCTAATGCTCCTAGAGAGGAACTTCTATCCCAAGAAAAGAAGAATGGGAAGCCCTTATCTAATGATATCCCGCGGGTAAGCCGTTAAGTGAAGAGAATGCTATGAGTTCACAAGAGTAACTAGAAGGTGAATGAAAAGAATCCAGCCCTGAGCAATAAGGGGCCGGAAGCAAAGGTTATTCCAATCCCGGCTTTTGTGTTGGGAAGTAAGCTCTTGCGTCCACTGCTGCTAATGAAGTTCCAGCTGTAAATGTGGTTATAGAAGTTATACTTCCCCGACTAGTGGGTATCCCCATCATACCAACTGTGAGAGTATGGATGTCATCTGTAGTTATTGCAGTGTAAAATTCCTTTTCTTTCTCGGTATCTGACCTTGTAGCAGCAAATCAAAATGATCAAAACATACAATAGTAGTAAAGAACAAGAAATGGTAACACTGGCGTTTGAAGAGGTAGAATGGTTTTTTCCACTGTAAAAAGTCATAGTGTCAGCTGACCTCGAGCTAGCTACGAAATTGAGTATAAAGCAGCAAAATGAGTTTAGGAAGCAAGTTTAATAACCCACTGAAAAATCAAGAGAAGCTGTCGTATCAGCTAATGAATCTCTAGTGTCCATTACTGCAAGGAATGCAATTGTTTCTGTCCACTCGAATATTGCTAAGGATGCAGTGGTTATAAGGGTAAGAGTAAATGGGCACTCCTGGTTTAATGAAATAGCTAGCAAGACACTAAAGCAGGAAAGGATGAAGTCAACAAAACAGAAACCTTTTTCGCTCTCTTGCTAGAGCTGGTTCTAAGCCTACCTTTTACTTACCATCACCCGCTCTTTACTGTAGGAGTCAGCCTATGATCAAGCAAACCAACTATCCTAGCCTTGTAGTAATGGACTGGGTTTGAGAATCATTTCAGTCCCACGGGATATTTTATTGAATCAGAAGAGAAAGAAGAAGGTTAGTCAGGTGAGACAGAAAAGAGAGCGCGAAAGGTTATAGATCTAGAAGTTAAGGTAAGCAAGTAGTGAGTCAGGAAGGTTATGGGATAAGTAAACTTTCAAAGGCTAGGAGTAAGGGTAAGTCAGTAAGAGCAAGGTCTTGAGAGTCAGCTCGTCCCTTAGCGAATAAGTCCCTTTTGCTCTTGACAGAGCCTCTATCAAGTAAGCTAGTGAATAAGGAAGGTTCTAGTCGGAAAGCGGTTTGAAGACAGGGGGGCAAAAAAAAAAAGAAGACCCATATGCACCCCAACCATTTCTTGCCGACCTTTCTCTCATAATCGAACCTCAAAATAGGGCGTATGATACCGTTTGGAGCCATCTAGAGTTGTAATTCAAATGGGTGTGCTAAGCTAATACAATCTTGATAGTACGAAGTTTTACACCCCTCATTCCAAACCATCCTGTTTCAGTTGGACTGGCAGAGAGAATGAACCGAACAATCACTGAAAGAATCAAGTGCATGCTCTCTCATGCCAAGTTACAAAAATCTTTGTGGGCTGAGGCAATGAGAACTGCAGTTTACTTGATCAACCTTCTCTTTTAAAAGCACTCGCCATTCTTTTGGGATATGGGGCCAAACCCTCTTCTCTCTTTCGCCCATCTACCTCGGTTGCCTTGTCTTCTTCAGTTGGAACATAACCCAGCCTATAAGTTGCCTTGTGATTCAAAAAGTTTGGTGACCCCTTGCTCTTTCTTCCCCAAGCCAAGTCCAGGGAAATGTCCCATCTCTATATGAGCCACGTAATGATTTACATAGGATAAAAAGAAAGGGGCACCCTTTCTATAGCATTAACAAACTGGAACCCGGTTAGATTAAATCCTGCATTGTCATCCTTCACCTCGAAGAAAGCGTCTCCCTATCAGCATCTCCATGGATAGTAAGAATTCCCCTATCTCTTGGCATCTTGATCTTTTGTTGTAACGAAGAAGGAACAGCACCCAAAGGCATGGTTACATGGCCTACCCAGTAACAGATTCAAAGAAGCAGGGATATCTAGCACATGTAATTCAATATTCGCAACCACTGGCCTTCACTCAACCCTCGACCGCTTCGTAGCCTCTTTCTAGGATGCGTTTGACTTTTTCAAAGACGAAAGACAACCGGAGTCTTTGCTCCCTGGATAAGTCTCATTCGATGTCGAAACCGATGCAACAAAGATCTTCTTCTATCTTCTCAGTCTTCGATCGATCATTCTCTGCTTCATAGAGGAGGGGGTTCCCAGCTAAAAAGGAAACGGGATTGAAAATGGAGGTCAATTCTAAACTGGACCGAGATGGCCTATACACCAATTGACCGGCACCATTCCTGAAGAAACAAAGATCGTTGCAAGAAGACCCCCCACCAAGACGTGTAAATGGCAGAAATTTTACAGCAGTAGAACGAACCTTGGGCTTGACATGACAGCACCTCGCGGCTCCCTTTCAAGATGAACAATGCGGCTAAGCGTGCATCTGGGGCGGATGTGCCGATGGATGGAGGCGGCTGCATGCTGCATCTAAGAGTTTAGTTCCCATGAGACTGAATAAGATGGCCTGACACGAAGTAAACTCACTTTACTTAACACAGGGCAGCAGAGCAGGACTTCTACATACCAAGATATCAATTGTCTATAAAGACAAGATTTTCTCTCTCTATAAACACACAATATAGGGCGAATTTTCTCTCTCTAGGCGAATTTGAATTTTCTCAAGTTCTTTACGTCCGATCATCGTCGTCTCCGGCCGAATCCGTAAGGAGGAGGCCGGCCGGTGGTTGGGTGATAGGGCAGACACGATTTACGGTTTGACGTTGGGGTTGGTTTCGGGTGGGGTTGGCTACGTGATCCATAACGGATTGCCATGGCGTCAACATCCGATGGTTCTGGCCCCGCATCTAGGGGCCTGATCGACGGTGGCCGACGTGCTGGGGTGCCGACTGGGTCTGGTGTGACTGGTCACGGGGCGAGGATCGGTGATTGTGCGACAAACGGAGGTGGCTGCAAGCTAGGGTTTGGCGCTTTTGCCACGGGCGCATCTGGGATGGCGGCGATCGGTGGTTGTCGAGGGTCTGAGCCGATCGGCGATGCTGCCGATCCTTGTACGAAGGCGGGGATGACCAGAGCTGAGTCGACGTTAGGTACCACCCTATTAGGGTTTCATGAGCGCGAAACGTGTTCAGCGACGGGATCCGTCGCGGTGATTCAAGGCGGCGGAACGATGGGATCTGGAGATGCTACAGCGACGGGATCCATGGTGGTGATGAAGGGGGATGCTGAGACAGCGCCATGCCGTGGTGATACGGGGTTGCCAGATCGTGACAGCCCAACGACGAACCCTGGTGCAACCGGTAAGGTGGGTGCGGACTTGAGGGATCGGACTGTGACGGCGGCTGGACCTATTCTGCCGGACCTGGACGCGCTGAGGGTAGCGTACCCGGCGTTTGCAGAGTCGTTTGACATTGATAAATTCCGGGACCTAATGGGCCGGCTGGATGAGACGAGGGCGGACCCGAGGCCACAGATTCAGGAACCGGTGGCTCGGCAGCCGGTGGTGCAGCAGGAGACGGTGATGCAAACGGTGCAGCCACAGGTCCGGGTTGGGCAGGGAGGCAGCTACACGTTTAAAGGAATCCTGCGAAACGCCTCGCCTTTCCTAAATCGTCGGACGAGATGGGGTCGCGAAGATACGCCGCCACCTCAGTTGAAGCCACGACGTGCCTTACTTCTGGGCGGTGATGTACCCAAAGATGATATTGAAGACGGGGCTGGTAATAGCCAGGAGGCTGAGGATAACGAAGTACGGGTCGATGTGGAAAGAGCCCGTGATTGTGAGGAGGAAGGTTCGGGACAGCCAAAACACGGACCTGTTCACCGATTTGCACTAACATATACTCTGCCGCTTGTGATGGGTGAGGTTCCCGTGGTGGCACCCTAATGGGAAGTCGCGAAGAAGGGGTTTACCCGATGGGAGAATACGTTAGTGGGGTATTTCTTAGGAAAGAAACCCTATTTTGTTTCTGTCGAACGTTTCTTACGAACTACGTGGAAGGGACTAATTGAAGTGAAGGCTACCATTAACGGTTTCTTCAAATTCCGGTTCGGCACGGAAAATGCGATGAACGAGGTATTGGAAGGGGGGCCTTGGCTCATGCGTGGTCAACCACTACTTTTGGAGCCATGGCGTCCGGGCATGTCGTTTGAACGGAAGGAGTTAAAAGAGGTCCCGTTATGGGTCAAGCTGTGGAATGTACCTGGAGAGTTTTGGACGCGTGATGGCTTGGGGGTGGTAGCAAGTGGGATAGGTCGGCCACTGTTTGCAGATCGGGTCACTGCAAAACGAGCTCGTATCGACTACGCCCGGGGTTGGCATCATGAAGGCCTTGGACACCTCTTTTGTGGACCGCCTGCTTATACGCCTTCCACAAGATGGGGGCGGGACGTTGGGCGAGGTGCCAGTCCGTGTGGAGTATGAATGGAAGCCTACCAAATGCATGGACTGTTCCACCTGGGCGCACGGTGATGGACAATGCCCAAAGAAGCAAGGTCTGCCACGGCCAGGGTCACGACGTAATGCACGGCGAGGCACTGGGGAAGACGATCGGGCTGGAAGATGCGGGAAAGAGGCTAGGGCTGGTTCGACCATGGGGAAGGGGGAGGAGGCTCGTGTTGCCCTGATCAATCGGCAAGTGATTGATGCGAGGCGTGGGAACGGGGTACACACCATGCCGCGGCCTTTAATACGACAGGATCAGCAGCAACGAGGGGTTGAGTGGCGCCAAGTTGGTGCTAAAGGAAAGGTGGTGAGGACTTGTGGGACGGTAGACCAGCCACCCATTGTACTAGCCACGCAGCCATCTCGAGGGGAATCTAGCACGGCTCGCGATGCGACACAGGGGCAGCGAGAGGGCGAGGGTGGGAGCGGGGACCATAACTCGTTTGCGGTATTGGATGGACTGGAAGGTAACGACATGGCAATGACTCTATATACGGGCCCTGAAGCACACGCAGCCCGACCCTGGGTTGCTCCATGATACAGCTCGCCTCCTGGAATGTGCGTGGTCTTAATAAGCAAGACCACAGGGTAGCGGTGGGGGAGTTGATTGCACGAGAAGGATTGAGCATGATAGGACTTTTGGAGACACGAGTATCGGTTGCCAATGCGGGGAGAATTTCGAGTGGCGTTCGTTCGCGTTGGTCTTGGTTCTTTGATTATGATGACGGGCCAGCTACTCGCATCTGGGTGGGATGGGATCCATCTCTGGTGAGTGTTGAAGTGCTCCAGTTCTCGACGCAAGCCATTCACTGTCGAGTTCAGGACATTGCCACGAAAGAGGGGTTATACATTTCTTTCATCTATGGTAAGTCACGGCGGGAGGAAAGACAGTCCTTATGGGAGGAGCTGACGAGTTTCAGCGCCTCACGTACGGAGGATGCATGGCTAGTCCTCGGTGATTTTAATGCGATTCTACATGATGCTGAGGGCCGGGGCGGAATGCCATCTACGCAGGACATGACAGAGTTCCAGGCATGCTTGGTCAGTGCCGATCTGGCTACAATCCCGACGACGGGCCAGATCTTCACATGGTATAATCAGCAGCGATCGACTGCGGGCATTTGGAGGCGATTAGACCGGATGCTTGGAAACCCGCAATGGTTTGCACGATGGCCAAACGTACTTTGTCGGTGTGGCCTGCCTGCGACGTCTGACCATTCGCCCGTCATACTAGGGACGGCGGTGCAGCGACCAAGGAAGTTGATGTTTCGCTTTGACAATTTCCTTACAAAGACGGGATCGTTTATGGAGGTGGTGGGCCATGCATGGCAATCGCCCATAATAGGCCATCCGATGTATGTTCTGACTCGACGACTGAAGTTACTCAAGCCGGTTTTCCTACAGATGAAGAAGGCTAAAGGCGACTTACGGGCGAATGTTCTGGAGGCACGTCACTTTCTTGATCTCGCGCAGGACTTCTTGGCGAGATTTCCGGAGGAGGCAGGTTTTTTCGAACTGGAACGCATCTGTCGTGAGATATATACTCAAGCCGTGGAGGTAGAGTACATGGCACTGTCGCAACGGGCTAAGATTGCGTGGCTCAAGGATGGTGATCAATGTTCGTCGTACTTCTTTAGAAGGGTGGCCATGCGTAGGGCCACTAATCGGATACTTTCACTGGAGAATGCGAGCGGTGACTTATTGGATGATGCTGAACAGGTGGAGGCGGAGCTGCTGGGATTTTATCAGGACCTTCTGGGTAATACTGCCCACGTAACACCGATCACTGTGGATGTTGTCCAGCCGACCATCACAAGGAAGCTCTCCCCAGCAGATGCGCAGAGGATGATTAGGCATGTGGGGCCAAGGGAGGTGCGAATAGCGCTGTTCTCTATGGGAGATGAGAAAGCGCCGGGCCCAGATGGGTACACGGCCGCTTTCTTTAAGGAGGCTTGGTCCGTTGTGGGTAGTGATGTTGTGACGGCTGTTCAGGATTTCTTTGCGACAGGCAGGCTGCTTAAGGGACTCAACAGTACGTTGATTACGTTGATCCCCAAATGCGACTCACCTCGGCGGGCGACAGACTTTAGGCCCATATCATGTTGCAATGTGTTGTACAAGCTTATCTCGAAAATCCTGGCCAATAGGATGAAGGATTGCTTACCAGGGCTAGTCCATGGCACCCAGACGGCCTTCATTCCTGGACGACGCATTAGTGATAATATTCTCTTGGCGCAGGAGCTTTGCCTAGGGTACAATGCCATGGGCAAACCACCGAGGGCGATGTTTAAGGTGGATCTGGCCAAGGCTTATGACAAGGTTGAGTGGAGCTGCGTCCTTGCTGTCCTCGAGGCCATGGGCTTTCACGACACGTATATAGGTTGGATACGTGCATGTCTTACCTCCACAGCATTCTCGCTCAACCTTAATGGGCAGGCAGTGGGCTTTTTTCCGGGTAAGCAAGGGTTACGTCAGGGCGACCCCATATCTCCTTATCTCCTCTGGTCATGGAAATGCTACACGGATTGCTAGTGTTGGGTATTTCTGGGGAGCCGCGGTTCCACTATCATTGGCGTTGCGAGGCCTTAGGCCTAGCGTTGCTTGCTTTTGCCGACGACTTATTGTTGTTTAGCCATGCGGACCCAATTTCTATCGGGGTCCTGAGGGAGGCATTGGAGAGGTTTGCGACTTTATCTGGGCTCTATCCTAATCCGACGAAGAGCGAGATGTTTCTCTCGCGGCGGGCAGAAGGCATGACAGCCCAGATTCTTGGCTTGATGGGCTATAGAGTGGGACGGCTACCGGTTCGGTATTTGGGGGTCCCCCTCACTACATCACGGTTGTCCATTGATGACTGCGGCCCTCTGCTTAGGCGAGTTGATCAGAGATTGGGGTCATGGCTTAATCGCTCGCTCTCTTATGCAGGTAGAGTGCAGTTGGTGAAGTCGGTACTGCAGGCCATACATGCATACTGGTCAGGGGTATTTCTACTCCCTAAGGGGGTTATCCGTGTGCTGGAGGCGACATTCAGGAAGTTTCTATGGGGAGGCTCGGCGAAGGTTACATGGGAGGTGCTATGTCTACCCATATCAGAGGGAGGACTTGGTCTACGATCTATTGCAGTGGACAATCGGGTCCTCCTTATGAGGCACCTATGGAGTGTACTTGTGCGCACGCGAGATTTGATTTGGGTTGATTGGCTTTACAGGACGAGGTTACACTCTCGCTCGGTGTGGGACCTTCAGATCTCGGCCACTACCTCATGGACGTGGAGAAAGATACTGCAGCTGAGGCTAGGGGTGTTCATTGGACGGTTCGGTCCGGTTTTTTCAAATTTCGGTTCGGTTTTTCGGTTTTCGGTTTTACAGATGCCTAATCCGATATCCGAACCATTTTAATTTGGTTCGGTTCGGTTTTTTACACTTCGGTTCGGTTTTTTCGGTTCGGTTTTTCGGTTAACCGTTAAAGATTTTAATTCATATATGTGCATATATTATATATGCAAATATATAGGAATTAACTCGTATAATATATATATATATGTTATAATTGCATTACATATATATATGAATTAAATAGTAATGATATGATAATTGCATTACTCATATGTGTGCGTAATTCGTGTATATACCTTTTATAACATCTATATATATATATATATATGAATTAAATGTTATAACATAGTGCGTTATAAAATAAACATTGTACTTTTAATTATTTTTTATGAAAAATATAATTATTTTGTTGGACTTTATTATCATTATAACTATTAATCACTTTCATAAACTACAATATTTTAAACTTGTCTAAGATAAATGATATATAATTAAATATATTTCGGTTTTTCGGTTATTTCGGTTATTTTTTCTGAAATCCGAAAATCGAACCGAAAAACCGAAATTTTCTAAATACAAAACCAAAACCGGCCGAAAAACCGAATTAACCGAACCGAAAAAACCGAAAATTTCGGTTCGGCCGGTTTTTTCGGTTTTATCCGAAATTTGAACACCCCTAGCTGAGGCCATTGCTTCGGCCTTTTCTTACATTTAGAGTCGGGGATGGGGATGCGTTTTGGCTATGGAAAGATCCGTGGCTGATGACGACACCTCTTCTTGAGCGATTTCCACGTGGCCCCATTGCGATGGGATTACATGTTGATACTAGAGTGAGTGCGGTCATCCATGACAAATCTTGGGCTTGGCCTGGACAGGGATCGGTGGAGTACCTTGAGATACGTGGTATGTTGCCAGTAATCGCCCAGGGGGGGGGGATGCCATTCGATGGACAGGTGCAGCTGATGGGATCATGACGACTGCATTAGCGAGGGAAGTGACGAGGCTTCGTAGGCCACAGGTACCATGGGCGACCCTTTTTGGAGGCCCGATGCGGATCCCGAGGCATGAGTTCATATTATGGTTGGGACTGCATGATCGACTGTCGACGAGGGATAAGCCATGGGTGGCCAACATAGCGGGTACGCCAGCGTGTATGCTATGTGATGAGCTCCATTATGAGACGCGGCAGCATCTTTTCTTTGACTGCTCATACTCGCGCCGATGCCTTCGGCTCTTGAGACGGCGTATACGGTGGCCCTGGTGTTATAGAGAATGGGAAGTGGGCGTTCGATGGGCAGCGGCTCGATGGAGAGGGTGCCATCTTATGCATGCGGCTGCGAGGCATGTACTTGCCTCACTGGTGTACCATATTTGGCAGGCGAGAAATAGAAGGTGGAGGGAAGGGATTGTCGATACGCCAGAAAGAGTTGTGGGAAGTGTGCTCGCATTGATTGCCTTGCGACTGCGGGGTCTTGCACCACAATATGCATTACAGCAGGCGGCCATTAGGCGGGCTTGGCGCATAGCTTGGTAGGTTATAGCTTGGCTTTTTTTTTTTGTATGTCGGCTCATAGGCCGAGTGCTTGTGGGGGTATGCCCCTACTTATTCTGTATACTCTCATTTATATTTATATATAACTCGGGACCATTTACCAAAAAAAAAAAAAAGAGCAGGACTTCTTTCTCACCCTCCCTCCCTTTTCTAAATAGCAGAGTTATCAGACGGAGGAACAGCTTCTCATTCCCACCCTGGTAGTACGAAAAAGCCCTGGTTTAAAGCGTTGAGACTTTGAAAGTTTGAAAGATAGAGCTTCCATCTGTCTTCAAGGTAAAAAACAAAAGAGTTCGCCCTCGAAGTATTCGCCTTTTGAACTTGCCATGGGCCAGCAGCCCTTGACACCGGACGCTTAGCTGCTGATTATGAGGGGAGGTGTCTTCTGCCCATCGCTTTGCCAAAGAGTGGCAAGAAAGAATGGAGTTGGCCAGAGGCTACATGGATCGGGCTTTTGTAAATACCTACCCACAGTTTCCTTATATTTGTTATGCCCATGTTATCTAGATAGCATTACCATTAGGGAGAACAACTATTTCGAGTCTAAGGGTATGACGTCCCCCTGCTTTTCCATATATCTAAAAAAATAGAATGGATTCGGTCTTATAACCAGCCGAGAAGAAAGGAAAATACGATCGAAGCTTTCCAAGGATATATTTCGACGAAATGCAATCGTTTGTACAGAAAAAAACGAGCGAGTTTTTAGGATATCCATTTCCGTTGCATACTTGAGTGAGAAATACTAGGCCTTCTAATTAGGCCCTCTAATGTTGCGTGAGGAAAGGGCCAGCGATCTCAGACATATAACTAAAATGAGGAGGAAAGCCTAAGCTAATCTGTATAAAAATCCTATTTTATGTTTATGTGATAAAGGGAAGGAGAACGCTCTAAGCTCTACAGGGTTATTCTTATGCTTCTCCAAGGAGCTAACGAGCCTGGGAGATAACAGTACTAGAGTGCTAGAAATCCTCCACTCGAGATTGCTTTTCTATAGCTGGTGGGTGGGACTCCTTCTCCAAGCGAGCCTGTTCTGTTGGAGTGGTAGTTGGTTGCTGTTTGGAAGGGTTTCCCTACCATTCATTCAAAAAGGACTATTCTGTTAAAGTCCTAAAGGCAAAGGTATCCAGTGCCTTACTGTAAGGCATATAATGTCTCTCTTACTCTCTTTTAGAGTTTTAGTGTAAAAAGCCTATCCAATTTTTGTCCCTATTTCTTTCCTTGGATGTGGCATTTGAGTCTACTCGATACCCGGAGAGTGCCCTTTTTCTTCATTCTCCTTTAACCGCGGTTTTAGGAAGAGGGGCAGTTTACAGACACCCAGTTCCCAGTCCCAGTACTATTCCCGGTATAAGTAGTTTATCTACAGCAGAGGGACTTTTCCGAGATCAAGAAATCGGTACTTTCAGAACTCAAGTAAGCAAGCGAGTTGCCTCATTCCTCTCAGCCTATATTACTTCTCTTTCATGTATCAATGATAGTAAGTAGCTCACCAGTCAAGTGAGAAGAAAGGGGGGGAGGTAAGCTCAGTCTCAGTCAAGTAATTAGGCAATGGAGTGAGGGGACTCGAGGAAAAAGAAGAAAAGGAATGAGAGATGGGGAAGTAAAGGGGAGGAAAGCGAAGCCTTACTGTACTGATAGTTGAGTAAGGACTGAGAAGCTTCAAGTTCCGGCCCCTTACGCAATTCTCTCTGACCGGGGTAGGAAGGTAGTGTATAACTCTCGCAAAGATCAGAAGTGGTTTCCCCTTTCTTCTTCTTCCCACTAAACAGAAACTTAAGAATTCCTTGTAGGGTCAGCTTACCAATCGCTCGATTTTATCTTTCCTGCCTACAGCTCACGACGTACTTTCCTTTCTTTGAGCCACTATGTATTGTTTTATTTGACTGAAGTTTCTCCTTCAGCTGCCTTATAGTGCTTTCCTTTCACATTCAATCTCCTTGTAGGAGCCTGAACCTCTTTCCCGTGAGAATATTACATATTTCCAGCGCCTATTTTCAGTAGCGGATGAAGCGGCAATCTTCCTTGCTTCGTTGTCAGCTAATAAAGTTTCGTTGTCAGAAGAAACAAATGTACAAGAAAGCAATCACGAGACATGCCTCGAGAAAGCCAAAGGCAGCAAACTGCCAGGACAAGCACCCTGCAGACACAAGGACGCACACAGTGCACAACAAACAACACAAACACAGCCCCAAGCATGGCCAAAAAAGACACACAACCAAGGGCAACAAAGCCAAACCAAGCAACAAACCAACAAGCAACAAGACAGCTACCAAGCAACACGCCAGAGCCTCCGAACAGCACAGACCTGCAAATCCCACTTCGAGGGAAGCGTGGAGAGTCTCATCACAACAGTATGAACCACCATCTGGACAAGCCGCTCCGGTGTCCCAATCGTCCCCTCCCAGCATCTCCTGTTGCGCTCTTGCCAAATATGGTAGACAAGGGACGCAAACAAGTGACGATACGCAAGATGGCAAAGATGGCGGCCTCGCCACCGCCTAGAAGCCCAAGAAATGCCCAAGCTCCAACTCCGGTACGACCAGCCCCACCTAGTCTTGCGCCTCAGAGCCTGCACACAACGCCTCGAGAACTGGCACTCAAAGAATAAGTGCGGAATAGTCTCAACTTCAGAGGAATCACAAAGGCAGCAATGCATCGACTGAGCAGTAGACGCAATCCAAGCCTTATCCCTCGTTGCAAGCCTGTCCCGAACAGCCAGCCAAAGGATAAACTCGAACCTTGGGATCTTCAGCGGACCCCCAAAAAGGGCAGCCCACTGGACCTGAGGACGCTTCACCCGGATCGACTCCCTAGCCGAGGACGTAGAAAACTTACCATCCAAATAACTAATCCAGCGGTAAGAGTCGTCATCAGAGGGAAAGCACTGAGGAAGGTCATCGTGAAACTCCAAGTATTCCGCTGTAGTCTGAGCCGGCCATTGCCATCCCGAAGAGGAGACAACAGTGCTCAAGCGCGCGTCAACGGGAATACCCATCACAATAGGCCCGCGGGGAAATCTACAGACCAATGAGTCAGTGTAGAGCCAAGGGTCCCTCCAGACCCAAATGTCCCGACCATTCCCCACTCTGAACTGTATCAGAGGCCGAATCTCAGGCCGCAGCTTAAGCATCTTCCTCCAACTCCAAGAGGTATCCGCCGAAGGCAAACACTGCCAAAACTACTGCTACCTTCCCTGAAAGGATAGTGATGAGAGACCCTGTTCTTGCCTAAAGAGATGCGAATGCGGAATCAAAGGGTGTGGTTCCAAAGCATAGCTGACAGATGGGCAGTCAACCATATGATAGGGAGGGGGGACCTAGGGCCGAAAGAGATAGCCATAACTAAAGTAGCAGAGTTCCTCAAAGTCTAAGAGCTAGAAGACGGGTTACAGCGCTTACTTCCTGTAATCTTCCAATAGTCATTACCTCATGGTCAAGCCAGAAAGGAAAGCACAAAACAAATCAAGCCCGCAAGCAAGAAGAGTAAGAGGCATACTATTAAGTAAGGTAATTTCTTTTTATAAATAAGGAAGACGCACACAAAGAATTTGAATAATATGTTGAATCAGGACAGGCAACCATCATATTAGCCAGCCAGCTAGAATAGGAAGAAGGAAGCAAACAAAGGACCAAAACAAACGAGTGAAAGACTTTCCACCGAGAAGGCGACCACAGGGAGATCGACTGTTAAGGTTTACGAAGATAGCCTCAACAGCAGAGGATGTAGTGATTCTGATTAACCTTCCCGATTGTTGGGACAAAGTCTATCATCTGGAGAAGGCTTTTCCTATCGTCTTTTCCAAACTCCCTTACTCAACTAAGTACTCCGAAGCGATTGAAGTTCCTGATTCTTCTTGGTCTATAAGGTTCAGTCCTAAATCCATATCTAGAGGGCAACGATAGGGCCAGGGAACTCTAGCATTTCTATTAAAAAAAACTCTACCAATCACTAAACTAAACAAAGTCGCTTTAAGAATAAGAGATAGCTTTCTTTTTTTTTGGGGAATCGGTCATATCATAACAGAAGAGAAAAACGAATGTACAAAGCAGCAATCACGAGACATGCCTCGAGAAAGCCACAGGCAGCAAATTGCCAGAACAAGCACCCTGCTGAGCAATCAAACAAGGAGCACCAACAAGGCCAGCAGAGCGAAACAGAAACAACAACAACCAATCAAGCCTCGAAAAGCACAAAACAAGGACACAACCAAACTACCAAGCAACACGCCAAAGTCGCCGAACAGCACAGGTCTGCAACTCCCACTTCGAATGAAGCGTGGAGAGTCTCAGCACAGCAGTGTGAACCACCGCCTGGGCAAGCTGCTCCGGCGTCCCAATGATCCCCTCCCAGCATCTCTTGTTGCGTTCCTGCCAAATATGATAAACAAGAGAGGCAAGCAGATGGCGAAAGGTGAGGTGACAGAGATGACGACCCCTCCAGCGCCTCGAAGCCCAAGCAATACCCAAGCTCCAGTTCTGGTACGGCCATCCCCAACGGGTCTTGTACCTCAGCACCTGCACACAACGCCTCGAGAACTGGCACTCAAAGAATAAATGTGAGATCGTCTCCACCTCCAACGAGTCACACAAACAGCAATGCATCGTCTGGGCAACAGCCGCAACCCAAGGTTTATCCCTAGTAGCAAGTCGATCCTGAATCGCTAACCAAAGGATAAACTCAAACCGAGGGACCTTCAGCGGTCCTCCAAAGAGGGCAGCCCACTGAACCCGAATACGCCTACTCCGAATCGACTCACGAACCGAGGCAGTAGAGAACTTACCATCCGAAGAGCCCAACCAGCGGTAGGAATCAGCATTAGTGGGGGAACAATGGGGCAGATGAGGATGAAACTCTAAATATTCCGTCGAGGTCTGCGCCGGCCAGTGCCACCCCGAAGAGGAAATAACAGAACTCAGGCGTGCATCAATGGGAATACCCATAACCAACGGCCCCCGAGGAAATCTGCTCACTAAGGGGTCAATGTACAACCAGGTGTCCTTCCAAACCCAAATATCTCTACCGTTCCCTACCCGAAACTGAATCAGCGGACGCATCTCACTACGCAGCTTGAGAAGCTTCCTCCAACTCCAAGAGGTGTTACTCGACGACGTGCACTGCCAAAATGACCTGCGATGAAGTCTCTCATGATAAAGCCAGGTCACCCAAATAGACTCCTCGTCGCGCGTGATGATACTCCAAATGTTCTTCATCATCAAACCCTTATTGTCCACCTCAATAGAGCGAATACCAAGTCCCCCTTCCACGACAGGCAAGCAAACCTCCTCCCACGCCACCTTAGCAGCTGAGCCCGCCCATAAGAATGAACGAAACTTCTGCTCAATAGCCCTGATGACACCCTTGGGCAACAAGAACACGCCGGTCCAAAGGGCGGTGATAGTAGTCTCGTTGGTCAGTTCAAAGGGGCGAGGGAGAGCTTCTGTAGGAGCGTGATGGCATAGAGTACCAAAAGAAATGCTACAAAAGAAAGAATCTCTGCGTGAACAATGCGTCTTCCATACCAAATTAATCGATTACTGTCTTTGGGAGTGTAGAAGCTCATAGAACAATCAATGTTTAGCTTGCGGGTAGCCACAGGTAAGACTGTAGATCAAAAGAAAAGGGCTAGGAGCACAAAAAGCTGGTAAGTAGTCGTTTGATTTGCTTTCCTGAATCGGTACCTAAGAATTGTTTCCAAACATTTTCAAAGATTAGACGATGTAAAAGAGCCTTCCTGATCGGGGCAGCCGCCAGAGCTAGTTTCGAATAGAAAGAAAGCTCATATTCAGCTTTAGAGGCAGGGTCCAGTTCAATAGCTAAAGCGATGATCATGCACTAGATAAATCGATTGCTACGAAAGTCGTTTCAAGGAGGGTTCTCTCGTAGAGTGATAAAAGGGTCATTCATTTCATATCGATATGCTTTTGAGGCTCGAGCAGACTCAAGATTGATTCATGCAGAAATTGAATTAATAAAGATAATGAAAGAGGAAGGAAAGGATGCTGCATGCAAACGGTTCTTCTTCCTTTAAGTGCTTCTGGCGAATCCTGATAGACTTGTATTCGAATGATTCAGAGATTACGAGGATCGACGAAGTTGAGGAGAGTGAGCATTGTGCACATAGTAGACATCTTTCTTGCGAGAGGTAGGCCCTGGTCAACCGATAGAGGGAAGCAAGATTGCATACCCTGGGGCATCCACCTATGTTGTTCAAATTCGAAAGAGAAAGGACGAAGAAAGCACCGGTAAGGTTGTACCTAAGCCTAAGGGCTGGCCTTTACTGGATCGAATTCCCGAGACACCTGTAAGCTCGCCTCAATCTTAGACTTTGCCTTTGTTTGCTTTAGCGTATCAACACGAAAGGCTTGAGCTATTCATCAGGCTGCCCCTTATATGCTTCTTTCTCATCTTTAGCGATAAGCACAATTGATCAAGAAGTTGGTCAACTTTCGCATGAAAGAAGGTAAAAGAACGAGAGTTCGTGCTATTGTTTATCAAACTTTTCATCGCCCAGCTCAAACTGAACGCGATGTAATCAAACTTATGGTTGACGCCGTAGAGAATATAAAGCCCATATGCGAAGTGGAAAAAGTAGGAGTCGCTGGTACTATTTATGATGTCCCTAGGATTGTAGCCAGGGATCGTCAACAAACCTTAGCTATTCGTTGGATCCTTGAAGCAGCTTTCAAACGACGTATAAGCTACAGGATAAGCTTAGAGAAATGTTCATTTGCTGAAATACTGGATGCTTACCGAAAGAGGGGAATTGCACGTAAGAAAAGGGATAATCTTCATAGACTGGCTTCCACCAATCGAAGTTTCGCGCATTTCAGATGGTGGTAAGGTAAAGTGAGACCAGATAAAGAGCTCTTCCTCATTCAGTCAGATTGATTATTCAGTAAGAGAGAGGTTTGAAAACGCTGGACTAGTTGGTTATATAATACACTCGACCATAGGGTTAAAGAAATGAATCTCTACCCAACCCAAGATCAGGTCTACTGCTTCTACGCTTGCGTATTATCACGCGCTACTAAAGGGAAAGACTCCGCCTTAAGAGATAGGATTCTCTTAGGTTAGGTCTACGTCCTAAAGGCTAGGTGGTCTATAAGATATAAGATCACTATCACTCAACCAGCTTGGGTGATTCAATAAGCTACGATCATAGAAAGTGTTCAGAAAAGCAGCTGTTAATTGAGCGGGGAGCTGGGACTACGTCTATTCCGAGTGCTTAACCACCCGACAGCTAAGCAGTCCAACTAGAAAGTCAACTAAGACAGAGCCGTTATGATCTCCTTCGAAAGGTCAGATCTAGGCCTAGCTGCGCCTCGCCTTTCTTACGTCACTAGCGTTATGCTTAACACCAGGTTCTCTAGGAGGGGAAAAGAGATAGTCCTGTAATGAGGTGAACAAGAATTGGACGTAGAAAGGTAATTTCTTTCTTTTTTTTTTTTGGTAAACGGTCACTAAGAACAGAGAAAAACCAGGTACAAAAAACTGTGCAGTCGCACAGCACCAACTGGTAACAAACTACCAGCTCACAACCAAAAGAAAAGACAGATAAAGCGCAAGAGAATAATTTCTTTCTTTCCAACAGCTTCCATTCCTCTGCCAAGCAAGAGAAAGCTGCGGGCATTCCTCAGATAAGATTCTTTACTCAAAGCTCCAATAAGCGGGGGTTTTTTCCCTTAGTCGATCTTGCTCTAGGGTGACTGAATAGCTTCCCATTAGTAGTTCCACTTCGACATCTCGGAGAAGTTCTAGCTTCCCTAAGGCTTACCAGAGACCAGAAGACCTAAGATGCGGGATTACCTGTTTATGCGGTAGATGAGGTCTTTGCTTTTCCTGTTAAAGAATGAGTTGTTAGCCTTACTGAATGCGCTGAACATCTATCATTCTATAGTCAGAATGTGGGCTCTCCCGCTGTTGGTGGTTTAGTTGTAGTAAGGGTGGTAGGATTAATCTGCACGGATCGCCGGCGGGCTACTTTCTTGGGAAACGGGGACTTCGACAGGGCGACCCGCTCTCTCCGTACCTTTTTACTTTGGTAATGGAGATCTTACGAGGGATGATAATAGTTCGCATCAGCCAGGAGCCGCGTTTTCATTTTCACTGGCGCTGTGAAGCGACCAGACTTGCTATGCTCGCATTTGCAGATGATCTTCTTCTGTTCTGCCATGCAGATGAGATATCGGTTGGTGTTCTGAAGTCCGCCCTTGACGACTTTGCGACGGCTTCAGGACTGCAGCCTAGCCTTGCTAAGAGCGAGATGTTTGTGGGCAAGCGAGCCGAGGGTATTTCGGCGCGATTTCAGGCGATCATTGGCTTCCCTCGTGGGCAGCTACCGGTACGTTACTTGGGTGTTCCCCTGATTACGGGGAGACTGTCCATTGCTAACTGCGGGCCACTGGTACAGAGGGTCGACAAACGCTTGGGTTCATGGCTGAACAAATCACTTTCATATGCCGGGCGGATCCAACTGATCAAATCTGTTTTGTCGGCTCTTCACGTCTATTGGGCTGGAGCTTTTCTCCTTCCTAAAGGCGTCATCAGAGCATTGGAGGCGCGCTTTAGAACCTTTCTCTGGGGAGGCTCTCCGGCACGAGTTGCGTGGGCTGAAATTTGTATCCCGGTTAGTGAAGGAGGGCTTGGGATTCGATCTCTCACAGCTGATAATCAGGCACTATTTATACGACATCTCTGGAACGTGGCATCGAGAGTGAAGGAGTCGCTTTGGGTTGAATGGCTGTATCACAATCGATTGAGGACGCGCTCGCTGTGGGAGCTAAGGCCTACCAGCAATGATGCCTGGAGTTGGAAGAAGCTACTGAAGCTGCGTCCACTTCTGAAGAGATTCATCGAGTATAGGGTGGGCAATGGGGAATCCATATGGCTCTGGAAGGACCCATGGCTAACACATGAGCCTCTGCTTGAGAGATATCCGCGTGGGCCCGTGGTGATGGGTCTACCCTCTGATTCTCGACTTAGTGAGGTTATTTCAGCCCAGGGATGGAATTGGCCAGCTCGTACATCCACGGAATTTCTCAATATTGGCCCACGATTACCTTTGGTGGATCCTACTTCCCCGGATACTCTACGATGGCTCCCCGCATCGGATGGCAAATTCTCGACATCGTCTGTCAGAGATGCTATCAGACCTCGCCGGGATAAGGTTAGTTGGGCCTCCCTCTTTGGAGGCGCCTTACGAATCCCTCGGCACGATTTCATACTTTGGACAGCCATCCGCGACCGACTCCCGTTACGCACATTACCTTGGGTGGCACAACGCGCGGGTACGGATACTTGTCTCCTATTCGATACAGGTCAGCGAGAGACGCTCAATCATTTGTTCTTTGAATGCACTTTCTCGAAACGTTGTGAAGGACTTCTACGAGACAAGATAAAATGGCGATGGGCGCATCGAGACTGGAGATTGGCTATACAGTGGGCTGCTCGACGATGGCGGGGATCACATCTCCTACATATGTCGTACAGACACATTCTGGCCTCGCTTATATACCACATTTGGATGGAGCGAAACCGTAGATGGAGAGAGAATATTCGTTCGTCACCGGCTCATGTCGTTTCCACGGTCCTTGGGATTTTCTGGGCTCGACTCGATACTATTGATGAGAGGTTCACGTTGCAGAAGATTGCTATTAGACGGATATGGAGAGTGGCGTGGTAGCACATTTATTGTTCTTCGTTTATTCGTTTTTCGTTGTTTTCCAGTAGCATGTTACTGGTTGCTTGTTGTGAGTTCTACTCACACCCATCATGTAACTTTCCTCCATTATTAATATAAAAGGGACCGGTTCCAAAAAAAAAAAAAAAAAAAAAAGATTAGGAGATTGATTGAGTGAAGTAGGGTTCGATTAAATATTAAATAGAAGTAGGATTTTTGGGGGGACGTTGTATCTGCGAGGTAAGAACCCTAGAGAGAGAAAGAGAGGATTTTTGAATTTGTATCTGCGCGGGACGTTCTTGCTCGGTCAGCCACCGTTGTTTCTGGCCAACGCCCTACGGTGACGGCCGGCCGGTGGTTGCTGTGTCCTCAAGGAGGAGTTCGGGAAGCTTCGAGTAGGTTTTCGCAACCTAGGGTTAGGGCTTCGCCGTCCTTGATTGGATGGCCTCTGAATCGGATGGAACTCCGGCACCGGCGCTCCCTGTGGTCGCGGTTCCGCTGGGGACGACGGTAAGTGCGGGGATAGGGGTTCTTACCTCTGCGGCGTGGGCTGATGGCGATCGGAATCGTGATCGTATTGATCGCGGCAGTGGCACGCGATCGGTGGGCCTTCCCGGATCTGACAAGGTGCTGAATTTACCGGATTTTGAGGCACTGAGTGCGGCATACCCGGCGTTTGCGGCTTCCTTTGACGCGGACCGCTTTAGGGTTTTGATGGGCCGTCTGCATGGGCCAGGCCTGGTGGGCGGGGACGCTGTCGGAATCGTCGCGCCGGTGGATCAGAATCTCGTCACAGATCCGCGGGGGTCACCGAGTCATCGCAACGGAGGGGCTGTCACGCTCCCAGGTATTCTGCGCCACGAGCCACGGCTGCTACGTCGTGCTCAATGGGGCAGGCCGGATACGCCGCCGCCTACGCGCGGGCTGCTGGCTCGCCGACGAGTGGATTTGGCCTCGGCTGATGACGAAGAACGTGTTGATGAGGAGATTGTCGTCGAAGATCTTGACGAGGGTGATGTGGTGGGCCGCGTTGCTGTGACGGCTAGGGTTCCTGAACCTCGAGACACCGGTCCTACCAAGACTATGGCAGGTGCCGTGGCGGAACCTGGGGCGATTATCTCCTCGGGACGGGATGTTGCGGTGGCGCCGATCGTACTGCGCGGGGCACACTCTTCTGGGCCCTCGTTGAGTCCTCAACATGTGGCTGCCCCGACCTATACTTCGGTCGTGCAGGGTCGTGCGACGGCGGTGAAATCAGTACCGCGCCGGCTTGCGCTTGCGTACACACCACCTACGGTGGTTGATGGTATCCCAGTGGTGACACCGTCCTGGGAGGTGGCGCAACAAGGGTTTGCCAGGTGGGCGAATACCTTGGTTGGATATTTTCTAGGAAAGAAACCCTATTTTCCATTTGTCGAGCGATTTGTACGCGCGACGTGGCAGGGCGTGCTGGAAGTCCGAGCTACAATCAATGGGTTCTTCAAGTTTCGCTTTGAATCGGCTACGGCAATGACTGCAGCCCTAGAGGGTGGGCCTTGGCTCATGCAAGGCCAACCGCTACTTCTGGAGGTCTGGAGGCCGGGCATGTCCTTCGAGCGGAGGGAGATTACTGAGGTTCCCCTTTGGCTGAAACTTTGGAACGTGCCAAGTGAGTTTTGGACCCAAAATGGGTTAGGGGTGGTTGCGAGTGGTGTAGGTCGGCCACTTTTTGCTGATGGGATAACGGCAAAGGGCGATCGTATCGACTACGCACGCGTTTGCGTGATGAAACCGCTTGGAACTCCCTTTGTCGAGTTCTTGCATATTCGGCTACCGCAAGCTGATGGGGGAACAGCTGGTGATGTACCTGTTAGGGTGGAGTAGGAGTGGCGTCCGACTAAGTGCCACGCGTGTGAGACATGGGCTCATGGGGACTCTCACTGCCCCAAGCGAGAGCAGCGGCAGAATCGGCCAGCTTCTCGGCCACGGCCACGAGCGTCTAGTGAGCCACAGGTTGGCACACGATTCACACCGACTAATGATACAGGTCGGCCTCTTACCAGTGGAGGTGCTGATGGGGAAATGGTCTCTACGAGGCATCGACCACGGCGCAATAGATCTCATAGGCAGGGGTCTAGCATGACGAGGGAATGGCGTCAGGTGGGCGCTAAAGGCAAGGCGGTGATGACTGCGCCGCAGCCGTCTTCACCATGCATGGGTCGGGTGAACGAGTGGGGCCAGGAGAGGTGAGTTCCTCGCATGCACCGGTCCTCACACGCCGTACGGGGGACGTGGGGCACTCTGACCATAACTCTTTTGCGTTGCTTGGGGGATTGGAGGATGCTGATGATGCTGCTATATCGACTACTTTCATTGTGGGCCCTGAATCGACTGCAGCCCATCAAGGGGTTGATCCATGATAGTGATGGGTTCGTGGAATGTACGTGGTCTTAACAAACAAGACCACAGGAAGGCGGTGGGGGACTGGATTGCTCGTGCTGGTTTACGACTTGTTGGGCTTCTTGAGACTCGGGTTTCAGTTGCCAATGCGAGCCGAGTGTCTGAGAGTCTCAGGGCGCGCTGGAATTGGTTCTTTGACTATGACGATGGCCCTGGCACTCGCATATGGGTGGGCTGGGACCCGTCTTGGGTTAGTGTGACGATCATTGCGAAGTCGAGTCAGGCTATTCACTGCCAGGTGAAGCAGCATGGCACAAGCAAAAATGTCTTTGTCTCTTTTGTCTATGGAAACTCCAGGCGTGATGACCGGCGCCCTCTATGGGATGAGCTGATACAGTTCTCTGTCCTTCGAGTGGATGATGCGTGGGTACACTAACGCCTGTTTTCGTTAGGTACACTAACGCCTGGCGCAAACTGGATCGAATGCTGGGGAACCCCCAATGGTTTGTTAGGTACACTAACGCCTGTTTTCGTTGTGACCTCCCCGCCACATCAGATCACTCTCCCTTGACCTTGGGGACGGCGCCGAATCGATCGCAGGGACTGAGTTTTCGCTTCGAGAATTTTCTTATTAAGGACGTGTCGTTCCTGGAGAATGTAAGACGTATCTGGGGTCTTCCTTTGGGGGGTTTTCCCATGTACGTGATGGTGCGTAGGCTGAAGCTACTCAAGCCAATCTTTATGCAGATGCGTCGTACCACAGGGGATCTTGCGGCTAATGTTGCTGAAGCAATGCACTTTTTGGGGATCGCGCAAGACTTCGCGGCGCGATATCCGCTTGAGGTATTATTTCATGACCTGGAGCGATAGTGTCGATCACTGTATGCTAGGGCAGTGGAGGTAGAGCACACGGCGCTATCTCAACGGGCGAAGTTGGCGTGGCTGAAGGATGGGGATCAATGTTCCTCATACTTCTTCAGGAGGGTTGCGATGCGCCGTTCTATAAATCGCATTTATCTCTGGAAAGCACGAGTGGGATCTCTTCGACACACCTGACGCAGTGGAAGGGGAGCTTCTCGGGTTTTACAGGGATTGTTGGTCAGTCAGCACGAACATCTCCGTTACATGGCTGAGGTGCAGGGTGCTATTAAGCGTACGCTTTCCCCAGCGGCGGCTTTTGATATGGTCCGGCCTGTGGATGCGGTGGAGGTACGTCAGGCGCTATTCTCTATGGGGGATGAGAAGGCGCCTGGCCCTGATAGCTATACGGCTGCTTTCTTCAAAGCGGCTTGGGAGATAGTGGGGCCTGATCTGATCATGGCGACTCAGGATTTTTTCGAGACTGGGCGTTTACTAAAGGGGCTAAATAGTACCCTTCTCACTCTGATACCGAAATGTGAGTCACCACGCCGCTCAACAGATTTTAGGCCGAGTTCGTGCTGCAATGTCCTCTATAAGGTCATTTCGAAGATTCTGGCGAACCGTCTGAAGTCATCACTGTGTGGTCTGGTCCATGGATCACAGACGGCATTTATTCCTGGGAGGCATATCAGTGATAACATACTTCTGGCTCAGGAAATATGTCTTGGGTACACAGTAAGGGGAAACCACCTAGAGCCTTGTTTAAAGTGGATTTGGCCAAGGCATACGACAAGGTGGAATGGAGTTTCTTGTTGGCGACGCTTCAGGCTATGGGATTTCCAGACGTATATTGAGTGGATTCGGAGCTGTTTGACGACGCTACTTTCTCCATTAATCTTAATGGTCGCTCGGCTGGGTTCTTTGCTGGCAAGGGGTATTCGTCAGGGCGATCCCATCTCGCCTTACCTGTTTACACTCGTTATGGAGGTCCTTCATGGTCTAGTTGAAGACCGTATTGGGGCGGAACCGCGTTTTCGCTACCATTGGCGCTGTGAGAATACGTCACTCCCTATGCTCGTTTTTGCGGATGACCTTCTTCTGTTTTGCCATGCCGATGCTGTGCCTATGGGGGTTCTAAAGGACGCATTGACGAGTTTTTCGGCACTGTCAGGGTTGTATCCCAACCCTGATAAGAGTGAGATGTTTCTTTCACGGAGGGCGGAAGGCATGTTGGCCCAACTACAGCCTATTATGGGATTTCGGGTGGGTCGCTTACCCGTTCGCTATCTGGGGGTGCCGCTGATCTCTTCACGACTGACGATTGGTGATTGCGCTCCTCTTCTGCAGAGAGTAGAAAAGCGATTGGGGTCCTGGCTGAATCAGTCCTTATCGTATGCGGGAAGGGTACAGCTGATTAAGTCCGTCCTTCAGGCATTACATGTCTATTGGTCGGGGGTTTTCTTGCTGCCGAAGGGAGTGGTTCGTGTTTTGGAGTCGAGGTTTCGCCAGTTCTTGGGGGGGTTCATCTTCCAAGGTAGCATGGGAGGATGTCTGTCTCCCCGTTTCTGAAGGGGCCTGGGCATTCGTTCGATTACCACTGATAACAGGTCTCTTCTGGTCCAGTTATTGTGGAGGGTTCTTACCAGGTCACCAGACTCTATCTGGGTGGAATGGCTGTACAGTACACGGCTATGCTCGCGTTCGCTTTGGGCTATTACCATCTCCGCTACTACATCCTGGAGCTGGCGGAAGCTGATGCTTGAGGCAGGTGATCCGCCCATCATCACTTTTAGATTGGGGATGGAGTGTCACTTTGGTTGTGGGAGGATCCTTGGCTCCTGGCTACGTCACTACTGGGCGCGCTACCCTAGGGGCCCGCTTGCGATGGGGCTTCCTGTGGGGACCCGTTTGCGCGCTGTCATTGATGTCAATGGTTGGAATTGGCCAGGAAGATCGGCGGCTGAGTATATTGAATTTAGTCGTCATCTTCCCCGGTGGATCCGAGTAGACGTGACACTATTAGCTGGAATGGGTCGATGGATGGCCGTGCATCGGCTCGATCGATTAGGGAGGCACTAGTATCATCGCCAGCCTGTGAAATGGGCGGTGCTTTTTGGGGGACCTCTAAAGGTTCCCAGGCATGAGTTTATACTTTGGTTGGCCATTCGTGATCGCTTGTCAACTAGAGATAAGCCTTGGGTGGCCCAGAGAGCAGGTACAGTTGCTTGTGTTCTCTGTGATGCGTTGCACTATGAGACAGTTCAACACCTGTTCTTTGATTGTGGGTTCTCACGCCAATGCCTACGAATACTACGACAAAGGGTACGTTGGGCGTGGCCTTATCGGGACTGGAGAGAGGGTATCTTGTGGGCGGCAGCGAGATGGCAAGGTCCACATCTCCTACAGGCGGCGTATCGTCACGTTTTGGCCTCTCTTATATATCATATTTGGCAGGCACGTAATAAGCGTTGGAAGGAAGGAATCATCACGACTCCTGATTGCCTTGTGCCTCGTGTGCTCGACATGGTTTGTATGCGCCTAAGTGGTACTCCTGCTAAGTTTGCCCTTCAGCGGTTGGCCATTAGGCGAATTTTGCGTGTTGCGTGGTAGTTCGAGTTGGTTTTTGTTTTTGATTTTATTTGCTTTGACTCGTTTGTGGGTCGTTGTTACCAGTAGCCTGTTACTGGTTGCTTGTGAGAGATAATTCTCTCACTTTTGTACTTTCAGTTTTATATATATACATGGTACTTTCTCCAAAAAAAAAATTGCGTTTTTTGGCCGGATCGAGAGAACTTTCCCGGGAACTGCCAGTGATACACGTAGTTATAGTTTACCTGCTTGCCTACTACGGTTAAGGGAAATGTTTCTGTCGAAAGGCAAACAATGTGGGTAGTATGATTCTTCCTCTTTATGTTAGGCGGGCCTATAGCCCTTTTAAGGTCTTTTTAACTATGTAGGTATCCTCCCACGGCATATATAAAGAAGACCCACGATTCGACCTCTAACTTTAGAATGGATATTTCCGGGTGTTCAAAGTACCGTTCACCTTATTTTGTGTTTTTTGCGCAATGCGCCCTTTGCTTTGCTTGAGTTGAAAAACTTCTGACCCGCATCCAGATCCCAGAATTCGCTTTCTTCTTTGATTCCGCTTTCTCCACTCGATCTTACGCTCGCTTAAAAAAAAGGAGTTCACCAGCAAAAGACGATTAAATATTACTTACGGGCTGCTTATCGATTAAGAAATCGAATGAGGGATTGGGCTGCAACTCCTTTTTTATACGCTCTTTTTAATTAGCAAGTAGAACTACGAGAAGGAAAAAGTACTAACTCTTCGCCTTTCAAAATATTGCGTATATAGAGATAGTCAGTCTTGACTTATCTCAAGCAATGTCCAAAGACTCCCATGCCTTTCTTGGTGGAAAAAACCACCGGCGATTTCCAAAAAGTCTTTATTGCATTTTTAGAGCAAGAAGCAGAACATAAAGAAAAATGAAAACAAAAAACCCAATCAAAACTAGAGGTGCTTTGGAAAGATTATAGTGATACAAATGGAAATCTACAATTACCTGAAGAACTAGATTTCAAACACATAGTAGAAAATGTCTTTATTATAGACGAGTCTTTGCAAGAACAAATTCTCGGACTAAACAAAATCTATTTAGATCTCATTAGTCATGGCACAGACAGTAGTTACTTTATTGACATTCTGAATACGTATGGCCCTTTTGTAGGTATGTAGTTAGGACTTGGTTGGGTTTTCTGTTTTCATTTTGTTGTTCAGGTCGATTACTGGTTTTTTTGTTACTAAAAAAGAAGGAAGAATAGATAGCATGCCCAAATTATCTACTATTATTATAAGGGGACCGCCCGTTATGCATTGCATGAAAGAACAGTCACTCACATCGGTGAGGGCTGCGTTATGCCACCTGCCCTTATCCTGGTAGTACTGCTTTAGCAAAGCGAACGGTAGGTCAAAGAGGTCTGGGACCATCCTTCCTTTCATAGGCTGGAGCTGCCTTTACCTTTACATAGCGGTGCCCTTTAGTTGCATGTTCAATCTAGGCAAGACCCTACTTGCTGGTTTTTCCATCATCCAATCCATAACAAATCGGGTGAAAGCCTGATACTTCTCACCTACTCAAACGATATTGAAAACTACCATTCCGTCGAATCGGAAAAGGTTTCGAAGAGCGCGGAAGGTAAGTTCGGTGGTAAGATCTGAAGGGGAGATTCACTGGTCAGAGGGTGGGGAAAGAAAAGCTGGTGCGGCGCGTCAAAGGCCTTCACGCAATGCCGCGCACAAGGAAGGGTGACAAGTGGGAGAAGAATTCCTCCCCTTTCAAGAAGGGTGTGGATATGGTCTATCGCCAAAAGAAGAAGTCAAATCAGAAGAAACTGGGCAAGCAAATGCCGTTAAGTTAAAGGGCCATAGCGTAGCTCGAGCCAGAGCTTTTAAGTTTTCCAACTAAGTTCCAGTTCGCCAAGGAGTGTGAGTCTTGAGCGGAGGCATAAAAAGCTGAATCATAAAGACGCAACACCACCTACTGTTTCAACCTATGAGTCGACCAAAACAGAAGCCTTAGGCGAGATAGACAATGAAAGAAAGCACTGGACTTTTCTTTCTTAAATACAAATCTTTTGTAAAACAAGGTTAAATATCCTTTCAAAAGTAAGAATAGGTCGAGGATTTTTTTTACCTTGAAAAGGTAAGAGGTCAACTTAGAGCAAAGCAAGCTGACAAGCAAGCTTGCGAAGCAACCGAGGCAAGAGCGTGAAGCAGCTTTTCCCGAACCAAAGGATCCAGGTTCTCTTGAAACAAAATATCTTGATTCCTCAGCATCAGGCGATGTTTCAGCCCACTCCACTTCATTGACCGAGACTTTCTATTCCGAACCGGTTCGGTTAAAGACCTAGCCACGAGACCAACTCCGGGTTGTCGTAAAAGATCAATTCCCAGATGCTCTTACTCGACGCCCACATGCAAGCTTGTTTAGAGAAAGAGAGTGATTTTCTTCTTCATCAGGGAAACTGCTCAACCTCCACTATTCCCATAGGCATGATTATGCACTAGCAGACAGAAAGTGCCAAGAAGAGAAAACGCATAACTCATAAGCCAAAGATGTATTTGATCCTGAATTGAACGTAATCTTGGCCGATTGGTGGGGTTAGGTTTGATGAGCGAAACAGCATCCTCAACTCCACTATTCCCATAGGCATGATTATGCACTAGCAGACAGAAAGTGCCAAGAAGAGAAAACGCATAACTCATAAGCCAAAGATGTATTCGATCCTGAATTGAACGTAATCTTGGCCGATTGGTGGGGTTAGGTTTGATGAGCGAAACAGCATCCTCAACTCCCAGTCCCGGGTAACTAAGAGGCTTTTGAAAGGTCTTTCAAAAGTCTCACATTAACGAATGAAAACGGAAACGAGTCAAGTTCATCCGCAGGGAAGGCAATCCAATCTAAGGAAGAAGAATGCTTAGCTTAGGTCGACTTCCCGGTTAGCTTCTTTGCTCTCTGGCCAGCAGTCGCTCCTGTTCTTCCCTTCGGCATTGTCTGGGCGGCTATGACAACATTGTCGCCAAGAACAGCGTATTTAGTAAACTTATCACCTGTTCTGCACACCGCCATATCAATATATGGTGGGTAAGTGCGAAGAGAGGCCATGAGGACAAATAGCCTAGCGGTTGACCAGCCACGGTCTCCATATGGCTCCCTTGGGGAAGGGAAGAGGACTAGCTCTTTAACTTAATTGTTTCCACATCTCTCCAGCTAGCCACATTATCTTAATCTGGTTGATGCAATACTTGACTAGATCTTTTTACTTGTATGACTTAGACGTCTTTCTCTAAAAAGTAATTCGATCGATGAGATTGATATATTCAAATCTTTCATTGAAAGGCAGAATCCAGAGATGGGCTTACTATATTCTAAAGTGGATTCATTACATCCCGCCTGAAGGGGATACCCGACTTCTTTGGCTTTCGTTTAGCCTTATAGTGAATGTCTGAGAAGGGGGCTCTCGTGCTTCACTGGATAAAAACACCAGTCTACCGCTTTCAATACAGCGAGACTTCGCCGATTGAGAATATATTTTGAATAGATAGTAAGAAGAAGGCATTTTGACTCTCTTTCTAGTGGGGTGGGCGTAAAGGCTGTGAACGAATGGTCTGTTTGACAGCGTATGCATAAGAGAAGAGAATCGTCTATGAAAAAATCGGCTGTTAGAGAATGCGCTGCTAGTCTTAGCATGTCTGGGACTTAAGGAATTGAATAGGCAACTTGACTCATCTCTGCCAGGTTTCCCACTCCTAGGTAATTACTTTTCCCCCTCATTCCCCTCCTTCCTGCGGAACAGGATTGTCGATATCGACCGAATTTGTACTAACTGTTGCAGAAAAAAGATCTTTTTTCTGCAACACCGCCTATGTTTGAGACGCCCTATCCATTGTGTTTCCTTCTGATCTTCTTCAGACCCCAAATTCCCTATTCAATTTATTTATTCTTCAATATATGAAAACTTACTAGATAAGGCAGAAGGTTTATTCTTTCCATAGATGCCCGATTCCTTTCGGATATGCGCTTCCGTTCCATCCAACTAGACTGAACTCCTCCTAAAAAAGCGCTAAGGGGCCACCCACCCTTTCCCCTTAGCTCTCTCACTCCCTAAGGAATGAAAGACCACATCTAACTCTGTTCAATTTCATACGAATGAGATCCAAATAAAAGGCCTAGGGCAAAGAGAATGCATTTGATACACTATGCGGTGTCCCACGTCTAGAATACAAAAGAAGTAAACCATTCGTAGACGACTTCAATAGAAAGAGATATATTAAGTATCAGTGGTCGAACATTCGATTTCTATAGGTTGAAGTTTTGCCATGTCTTCGTAGATCGTGTGCAAGGACATTTTTTTAAAAAAGTCGACAAAGGCTTCTTGGGGGGTCTAGGTAAAAAAAACTCCTTGATTGCCAGACGTGCTCCCCGTTTCCGTTTTCTTGCTTAACTCTACTTTGGCTATCTGGGTAAGTCTTTTTTTTTTTGGAGAAAATACCATGTATATATATAAAACTGAAAGTACAAAAGTGAGAGAATTATCTCTCACAAGCAACCAGTAACAGGCTACTGGTAACAACGACCCACAACCGAGTCAAAGCAAATAAAACAAAAACAAAACCAACTCGAACTACCACGCAACACGCCAAATTCGCCTAATGGCCAACCGCTGAAGGGCAAACTTAGCAGGAGTACCACTTAGGCACATACAAACCATGTCGAGCACACGAGCCACAAGGCAATCAGGAGTCGTGATGAGTCCTTCCTTCCAACGCTTATTTCGTGCCTGCCAAATATGATATATAAGAGAGGCCAAAACGTGACGATACGCCGCCTGTAGGAGATGTGGACCTCGCCATCTCGCTGCCGCCCACAAGATACCCTCTCTCCAGTCCCGATAAGGCCACGCCCAACGTACCCTCTGTCGTAGAATTCGTAGGCATTGGCGTGAGAACCCACAATCAAAGAACAGGTGTTGAACTGTCTCATAGTGGAACGCATCACAGAGAACACAAGCAACTGTACCTGCTCTCTGGGCCACCCAAGGCTTATCTCTAGTTGACAAGCGATCACGAATGGCCAACCAAAGTATAAACTCATGCCTGGGAACCTTTAGAGGTCCCCCAAAAAGCACCGCCCATTTCACAGGCTGGCGATGAATACGTAGTGCCTCCCTAATCGATCGAGCCGATGCACGGCCATCCATCGACCCGTTCCAGCTAATAGTGTCACGTCTACTCGGATCCACCGGGGGAAGATGACGACTGAATTCAATATACTCAGCCGCCGATCTTCCTGGCCAATTCCAACCATTGACATCAATGACAGCGCGCAACCGGGTCCCTACAGGAAGCCCCATCGCAAGCGGGCCCCTAGGGTAGCGCTCCAGTAGTGACGTGGCCAGGAGCCAAGGATCCTCCCACAACCAAAGTGACACTCCATCCCCAATCCTAAAAGTGATGAGTGGGCGGATCACCTGCCTCAACTGCATCAGTTTCCGCCAGCTCCAGGATGTAGTAGCGGAGATGGTAATAGCCCAAAGCGAGCGCGAGCATAGCCGTGTACTGTACAGCCATTCCACCCAGATAGAGTCTGGTGACCTGGTAAGAACCCTCCACAATAACTGGACCAGAAGAGACCTGTTATCAGTGGTAATCGAACGAATGCCCAGGCCCCCTTCAGAAACGGGGAGACAGACATCCTCCCATGCTACCTTGGAAGATGAACCCCCCCACAAGAACTGGCGAAACCTCGACTCCAAAACGCGAACCACTCCCTTCGGCAGCAAGAAAACCCCCGACCAATAGACATGTAATGCCTGAAGGACGGATTTAATCAGCTGTACCCTTCCCGCATACGATAAGGACTGATTCAGCCAGGACCCCAATCGCTTTTCTACTCTCTGCAGAAGGGGAGCGCAATCACCAATCCTCAGTCGCGAAGAGATCAGCGGCACCCCCAGATAGCGAACGGGTAAGCGACCCACCCGAAATCCCATAATAGGCTGTAGTTGGGCCAACATGCCTTCCGCCCTCCGTGAAAGAAACATCTCACTCTTATCAGGGTTGGGATACAACCCTGACAGTGCCGAAAAACTCGTCAATGCGTCCTTTAGAACCCCCACAGACACAGCATCGGCATGGCAAAACAGAAGAAGGTCATCCGCAAAAACGAGCATAGGAAGGGACGTATTCTCACAGCGCCAATGGTAGCGAAAACGCGGTTCCGCCCCAATACGGTCTTCAACCAGACCATGAAGGACCTCCATAACGAGTGTAAACAGGTAAGGCGAAATGGGATCGCCCTGACGAATACCCCGCTTGCCAGCAAAGAACCCAGCCGAGCGACCATTAAGATTAATGGAGAAAGTAGGCGTCGTCAAACAGCTCTGAATCCACTCAATATACGTCGGGTGAAATCCCATAGCCTGAAGCGTCGCCAGCAAGAAACTCCATTCCACCTTGTCGTATGCCTTGGCCAAATCCACTTTAAACAAGGCTCTAGGTGGTTTCCCCTTACTCGTGTACCCAAGACATATTTCCTGAGCCAGAAGTATGTTATCACTGATATGCCTCCCAGGAATAAATGCCGTCTGTGATCCATGGACCAGACCACACAGGGATGACTTCAGGCGGTTCGCCAGAATCTTTGAAATGACCTTATAGAGGACATTGCAGCACGAAATCGGCCTAAAATCTGTTGAGCGGCGTGGCGACTCACATTTCGGTATCAGAGTGATAAGGGTACTATTTAGCCCCATAGTAAACGCCCAGTCTCGAAAAAATCCTGAGTCGCCAAGATCAGATTAGGCCCCACTATCTCCCAAGCCGCTTTGAAGAAAGCAGCCGTATAGCCATCAGGGCCAGGCGCCTTCTCATCCCCCATAGAGAATAGCGCCTGACGTACCTCCACCGCATCCACAGGCCGGACCATATCAAAAGCCGCCGCTGGGGAAAGCGTACGCTTAATAGCACCCTGCACCTCAGCCAGTGTAACAGGAGAGGTTCGTGCTGACTGACCAAACAGTCCCTGGTAAAACCCGAGAAGCTCCCCCTCCACTGCGTCAGGTGTGTCTAAGAGATGCCCACTCGTGCTCTCCAGAGATAAAATGCGATTTATAGAACGGCGCATCGCAACCCTTCTGAAGAAGTATGAGGAACATTGATCCCCATCCTTCAGCCATGCCAACTTCGCCCGTTGAGATAGCGTCGTGTGCTCTACCTCCACTGCCCTAGCATACAGTGATCGACACTGTCGCTCCAGGTCATGAAATAATACCTCAAGCGGAAAGCGCGCCGCGAAGTCTTGCGCGATCCCCAAAAAGTGCATTGCTTCAGCAACATTAGCCGCAAGATCCCCTGTGGTACGACGCATCTTCATAAAGATTGGCTTGAGTAGCTTCAGCCTACGCACCATCACGTACATGGGAAAACCCCCCAAAGGAAGACCCCAGATACGTCTTACATTCTCCAGGAACGACACATCCTTAATAAGAAAATTGTCGAAGCGAAAACTCAGTCCCTGCGATCGATTCGGCGCCGTCCCCAAGGTCAAGGGAGAGTGATCTGATGTGGCGGGGAGGTCACAACGAAAACAGGCGTTAGTGTACCTAACAAACCATTGGGGGTTCCCCAGCATTCGATCCAGTTTGCGCCAGATACCAGCTTGCGCCCTTTGCTGATTATACCAAGTGAATTCCTGGCCCGTCGATGGAAGAGAGAGAAGATCAGCCCGTACAAAACAAGTCTGAAAATCAGACATATCATGGGTGTGTGGCGCACCCCCGCCCCCTCTCCCACATGCAAGATGGTGTTAAAGTCCCCAGTCACCACCCACGCATCATCCACTCGAAGGGCAGAGAACTGTATCAGCTCATCCCATAGAGGGCGCCGGTCATCACGCCTGGAGTTTCCATAGGCAAAAGAGACAAAGACATTGTCGCTTGTGCCATGCTGCTTCACCTGGCAGTGAATAGCCTGACTCGACTTCGCAATGATCGTCACACTAACCCAAGACGGGTCCCAGCCCACCCATATGCGAGTGCCAGGGCCATCGTCATAGTCAAAGAACCAATTCCAGCGCGCCCTGAGACTCTCAGACACTCGGCCCGAATTGGCAACTGAAACCCGAGTCTCAAGAAGCCCAACAAGTCGTAAACCAGCCCGAGCAATCCAGTCCCCCACCGCCTTCCTGTGGTCTTGTCTGTTAAGACCACGTACATTCCACGAACCCATCACTATCATGGATCAACCCCTTGATGGGCTGCAGTCAATTCAGGGCCCACAATGAAAGTAGTCGATATATCAGCATCATCAGCATATTCCAATCCCCCAAGCAACGCGAAAGAGTTATGGTCAGAGTGCCCCACGTCCCCCGTACGGCGTGTGAGGACCGGTGCATGCGAGGAACTCGCCTCTCCTGGCCCCACTCGTGCACCCCGACCCATGCGTGGTGAAGACTGCTGCGGCGCAGTCAACATCGCCTTGCCTTTAGCGCCCACCTGATGCCATTCCCTCGTCATGCTAGACCCCTGCCTATGTGATCTATTACGCCGTGGTCGATGCCTCGTAGAGACTTCCCCATCAGCACCTCCAATGGTAAGAGGCCGACCTGTATCATTATTCGGGGTCACTCGTGTGCCAACCTGTGGCTCACTAGGCGCACGTGGCCGCGGCCGAGAAGCTGGCCGGTTCTGCCGCTGCTCTCGCTTGGGGCAGTGAGAGTACCCCATGAGCCCATGTCTCACACGCGTGGCACTTAGTCGGACGCCACTCATACTCCACCCTAACAGGTACATCACCAGCTGTTCCCCCATCAGCTTGCGGTAGCCGAATATGTAAGAGCTCGACAAAGGGAGTTCCAAGCGTTTTCATCACACAAACGCGTGTGTAGTCGATACGATCGCCCTTTGCCGTTATCCCATCAGCAAAAAGTGGCCGACCGACACCACTCGCTACCACCCCTAACCCATTTTGAGTCCAAAACTCACTTGGCACGTTCCAAAGTTTCACCCAAAGGGGAACCTCAGTAATCTCCATCCGCTCGAAGGACATGCCCGGCCTCCAGACCTCCAGAAGTAGCGGTTGGCCTTGCATGAGCCAAGGCCCACCCTCAAGGGCTGCAGTCATTGCTGTAGCCGATTCAAAGCGAAACTTGAAGAACCCATTGATTGTAGCTCGGACTTCCAGCACACCCTGCCACGTCGCGCGTACAAATCGCTCGACAAATGGAAAATAGGGTTTCTTTCCTAGAAAATAGCCCACCAAGGTATTCGCCCACCTGGCCAACCCTTGTTGCGCCACCTCCCAGGACGGCGTCACCACTGGGATACCATCAACCACCATAGGTGGTGTGTACGCAAGCGCAAGCCGGCGCGGTACTGATTGCGCCGCCTTCGCACGACCCTGCACGACCGCAGTATAGGTCGGGGCAGCCACAGGTTGAGGACTCAACGAGGGCCCAGAAGAGTGTGCCCCGTGCAGTACGATCGGCGCCACCGCAACATCCCGTCCCGGGGAGATAATCGGCCCAGACTCCGCCACAGCACCCGCCAGAATCATGGTAGGACCGGTGTCGCAAGGTTCAGGAACCCTAGCCGGCACAGCAATGCGGCCCACCACGTCACCCTCGTCAAGATCTTCGACGACAATCTCCTCATCAACACGTTCTTCGTCAGCAGCCGATGCCAAATCCACTCGTCGGCGAGCCAGCAGCCCGCGCGTAGGCGGCGGCGTATCCGGCCTGCCCCATTGAGCACGACGTAGCAGCCGTGGCTCGTGGCGCAGAATACCTGGGAGCGTGACAGCCCCTCCGGTGCGATGACTCGGTGACCCCCGCGGATCTGTGACGATCTGATCCACCGGCGCGGCGATTCTGACAGCGTCCCCGCCCACCAGGCCTGGCCCATGCAGACGGCCCATCAAAACCCTAAAGCGATCCGCGTCAAAGGAAGCCGCAAACGCCGGGTATGCCGCACTCAGGGCCTCAAAATCCGGTAAAGTCAGCACCTCCAGCGGCCTGTCAGATCCGGGGAGGCCCACCGATCGCGGGCCACTGCCGCGATCAAGACGATCACGAGTCCGATCGCCATCAGCCCCCGCCGCAGGGGTAAGAACCCCTATCCCCGCACGTACCGTCGTCCCCAGCGGAACCGCGACCATAGGGAGCGCCGTTGCCGGAGTTCCATCCGATTCAGAGGCCATCCAAACAAGGACGGCAAAGCCCTAACCCTAGGTTGCGAAAACCCACTCGAACCTTCCCTAACTCCTCCTTGAGGACACAGCAACCACCGGCCGGCCGTCACCGTAAGGCGTTGGCCAGAAACAACGGTGGCTGACCGAGCAAGAACGACCCGCGCAATGCAATATTCAAAAATCCTCTCTTTCTCTCTCTAGGGTTTGTTTGGAGTCTGGTGTTTTTTTTCCGCATCTGGGTAAGTCTTCTTTGGACCATTTATACCAGTTTAAAACTTTAAAGGAACGTGAATATTGTTTTCGATGATGATGGTCATCATGACATTGCAACAACACAAGTATATGACGATTAAAAAAGAGAACCCTATATTTGATTAGAAATAGAAAAATAACAATTACTAGATTCCTATGTAGGAAAATCGTAGGATTTTTTTTCTAATATTGGTAAAATCTTGGCGATCGTAGCAATACAGGCTGCAATAAGGACAGTACCGATGAAGAGATAATAATAAAAGGCAATCCTATTTGGATTCATGATTTCTTTATTATTCAATCATTTATGTTGGTTCAAGAAAGACAGAATGTATTTGAGTGCCAACATCTGTGTTTCTCAGATTCAGAAAAGGGTCGAACATCTCTTACTAAGTGAGCAAAGGGATTTGATTCCCTGTCTTATATCAAGCTCGGACTTTTATCATACGTGAGTGAATGTGCGGTTGTTCCGAATTCACTGGCGCCGTGCGTTTGCTCTTGTATAGTGGGCTGGGGTGCGTTTGAGCGCCGCTCGCCAAGACCACACTATGCGGTAAAACGCATAGTTCAAGTGTGCGGTTAGAGCATAAGTTGATAGGTTGCACTTAGGTAGTTACACCCTTTGTTCCGGATTTACTGGCGAGGGTCACTAACTAAGACAAAGATAGTTTAGACACTCGTGGAACGAGTTCGTGTGGAACACGACTTTGTCGGCAAGGACAGACCAATAACGCGGACTAGCCGAGGTTTGTCTAAGCCTTCGGGGACGTCAACTCTACTATTGAAGTTTTCAACGAGACTTCCAAAACCTCTAATGGGAGTATGGGGTTTACGAAAAAATAGTGGGAGTCAAACGAAACAAAAGTCCTTGTTTGCGTTTGATGAACTATATATTGGTCGGGCGTGTTTTTACTACCCAAAGGGGTCATCCGGTCTATAGAGACTGTGATAAGAAGGTTTCTCTGGGCAGGCTCGCAGGCAAAAGTTGCATGGAATGATGTGTGTTTACCTAAGGCGGAAGGAGGTCTGGGAATTCGTTCGATGATAGAGGTCAATCGTGCCCTAATTATTACACTATTGTGGCGCGTTGTTACGAGGGACAGCTCCTCTATTTGGGTGGACTGGCTATATTCGACTTGCCTTCGTCGTCAGTCCGTCTGGTGCATTAGGAGTGGAGCGCTATCATCTTGGAGTTGGAAACAGATCCTCAAGGTTCGGCCTTCTCTCTTGCCGCTGATTAGATTTCGGATAGGAAATGGGCAATCCCTGTTTCTTTGGCGAGATCCATGGTTGCTCCAGACGCCACTTGAGGAGATGATTCCGAGGGGTTCGCTTGTTATGGGGCTACCGCGTGATTCAAGGCTATCTTCAGTGACCAGCGCGACTGGATGGAGGTCGCCTTTGACCACTACAATTGAATACATGCAGATCTATCCCCATCTTCCACCCGTGTATCCGATGGAAGATGATTCTGTACGTTGGTATGGTTCGTCTGATGGGCGGTTCTCTTCTTGGGCAGTTTGGCAGGCGGTACGTCTTAAAAGGCCGAGGGTACCCTGGGTGAGTTTATTTGGGGGCGTGCTGAATATTCCGAAACTTGAGTTTATTCTTTGGTTGACAATTCGAGATCGACTCGCTACGAGAGACAAACCTTGGGTTGCGGTGGCTGCGTCATCCTCTTTGTGTTTTCTTTGTGATAATGGAGCCATTGAGACGATTGATCACTTATTCTTTGATTGCCCGTTCTCGGCTGCTTGTTTGAGGGTGTTGCGCCTGAGGACGAGATTTTGTTGGCCTTATCGAGAATGGAGGAGGGGGATATTGTGGGCTGCGGCTAAATGGAGACGACAACACCTTCTCCATTACGCGTATCGCCAACTCCTTGCATCCTTGGTGTATCATGTATGGAGGGAAAGAAACCAGCGATGGCATATGGGAGTGAGCAGATCCTCAGCCATGGTTGCGAGGGATGCCATTTACATGGTGCTTGGACGGTTAAACACGTTGGATAATAACTGGCAGCTCCAACTTATGTGGCCTACGTCGATTATGGCATATAGCATGGTAGTTGGGCTTATTACTTGTCTTGTCTTGTTTAGTTTTGATTAGTATGTGGGCCTTACTGGGCTTTATGGGCCTTGTTGGTATATGACATCGTCCCCTCTGTACATACTCTTCATTTATATAATAATAGTGATCTATTCCCCAAAAAAAAAAAAAAACTATACAAACAACCTAATAGGGTCTTTATTTTCTGCAGCATTATTTTCTCTCATCAACATACAAAAATGTCTTCCGCACTGAACATACTGCTCAAAGAAAACCGTTTGATTGGGTCAAACTACGTCGATTGGTTACGCAATCTGAGAATTGTTCTCGGGATTGAATCGCTGACCTATGTGTTGGACTCTGAAATGTTGTCGGCCCCGGGGGCTGACGCTAGCAATGAAGTTCGTGCTGCTTACGATAAGCGGCAAAAGGACGAACAAATCGTTAAATCCTATGTACTCGGGTCAATGAGCAATGCTCTGCAGTGTAGCCATGAACACATGGCGGATGCACGCGAGATATTGCTGCATGTGAAAGAATTGTATGGTACTCCTAGGACTGTTCGATATTCGATATCGGAACAACTCTTTCACTCGAGGATGTCTGAGGGCGAAGACGTCGGAGATCACGTGTTGAAAATGATCAACATGATCGAGAGATTGGAGACTCTCGACTTTCTTATCGATTGTGATCTCCAATGCGATCTGATTCTACAGTCGCTGCCCCCTTCCTTCAACTCGTTCATAGTGAACTTCAATCTAAATGACAAGCAGCTGACCCTGTCCGAACTGTTAAATCAGTTGGTGTCAGCACAGTCTCAGATGAAGAAGGGGAAACAGACGGCGCTTGTGGCAACCACTAAGCCCGCGAAGGGCAAGATGAGGTTGAACAAGCGAAAGCCCTCGAGACTGGCTTCTAACAAAAAGAAGAAGTCCAAACAGACAGGTCCTAAGCCAAAGGATAAGTGCTTGTATTGCGGTGAGCTAGGCCACTGGAAGCGGGATTGTCCAAAGTTCAAAGCTGAGCATACTGCCTCGGGTAAAGAACTATATGTTTTTGAAACAGTTTGTTCCTTATATGTGTATTCCACTTCGTGGATTCTTGATTCGGGTGCTAGTACTCACATTTGTGTGTTGAATCAGGATCTGGAACGAAGTAGAAAGCTGGCGGATAAAGAGATTATGATCAACGTGGGGAGCGGACATAGTGTCTCGGCAAGCCATGTTGGATCGAAGTCTCTAGTGTTATCATCCGGACATAGTTTATTGTTAGACGAGTGTCTTGTACTCCCGAGGGGATTAAAAAACATCGTCTCCATTCCCGTGTTAAGTAGGAATGGTTATGTATTTACTTTCGAAGTGAATAAATGTGATATTTTGTTTAGAAACAAAATAGTCGGAACAACAACACTACTCAATGGTTTATATTACCTAAATGTTCGAGATGAACGATCTGTGAACGTAATCACCAACAAACGTAAGTTCGAATCAAACGCAAGATATCTATGGCATCTTCGATTAGGTCACCGGAGAACACAAAATTCATGAGTTGGAGAAAACGGGCATTATTAAGCCATTGGGATTAGACTCCTATCTAACGTGTGAATCTTGTCACCGAGGTCAGATGATCCGATCACCCTTTACAGGGACTTTTCA
The DNA here is from genome assembly GCA_028392965.1 of Lindernia subracemosa. Lineage (NCBI taxonomy): Eukaryota > Viridiplantae > Streptophyta > Magnoliopsida > Lamiales > Linderniaceae > Vandellia > Vandellia subracemosa. Next base: position 344,597 of record JAQPCC010000127.1, on the reverse strand, counting down.
GAGAGCCACTGAAATTCTTGGTTTAATTCATACTGACGTTTGTGGACCTTTTAACGTAAAGGCTCGAGGTGATTTCCACTACTTTATTACCTTCACAGATGATCACAGTCGTTACGGACTTGTGTATCTATTGAGGTATAAAGCTAAAGCTCTTGATAAGTTCAAGGAGTTTAAGGCTCGAGTGGAAAAACAAACCGGGAAACATATTAAAACCGTTCGATCGGATCGAGGCGGTGAGTATATGAGTCTCGAATTCGATGAGTTCTTAAAAGAGAATGGCATCAAATCACAGATGACTCCGCCCGGTACGCCACAATTAAATGGCGTAGCCGAACGCAGAATTCGAACTTTATTAGATATGGTTCGATCGATGCTAAATTACACAGATTTACCCACTTCACTATGGGGGTATGCACTGCTGACCGCGGCTTATACCTTAAACAGATGTCCCTCTAAGTTTGTGAATAACAACATTCCGTATCGGATATGGAATGGCAAAAATCCAAGTTTATCACATTTAAAGATTTGGGGTTGCCCCGCCTATGTGAAGAAACTAAAAACAGACAAATTAGAGTCGCGATCTGTAAAAGGACATTTCATAGGTTATCCCGAGGATTCCATGGGATACCCATTCTATTTTCACGAGGATCAGAGGATTATTGTGGGCCTCCAAGCTATATTTCTCGAAGATGAGTTCATTCGAGATTGTGGGACAGGCCGAGAGGTGACTCTGGGAGAGTCGACTGAAACGCCTTCACAGGACATATTGTCGGATAGTCCGATAAAAGAACCAACGATGCATTCAGTGTTGCGCATATCAGAAAGAGTGCCACGCCAACCGGAACGGTATGGCATGGTACATGTCGAGCATGGCTATGCTGCGACAAGGGCTCTTCTTAGACATGATCTTGTCACTTTCGATCAGGCGATAGCTGACGTAGACTCAGCAAGATGGCTAGAGGCTATGAAAGCAGAAATGGACTCGATGTACACAAACCAAGTCTGGACTCTGGTAGATCTCCCGAGTGGTTTTAGACGAATTGGGTGCAAATGGATCTACAAGAGGAAGATTGGATCTGACGGACAAGTTGAGACGTACAAAGCCAGGCTTGTGGCGAAAGACTAGAATAAAAAAGAAGGGATTGACTATGAAGAAACCTTCTCGCCTGTTGCTATGATCAAGTCCATACGGATTCTGCTACCAATAGCCGCACACTACGATTATGAGATCTAGCAAATGGACGTCAAAACAGCGTTTCTAAATGGATTCCTCAAGGAGTAGATCTATATGGAACAACGGTTTTGCGTCGCAAACAGATGCTCAAAAAGTGTGCAAGTTAAATAAGTCAATTTATGGACTTAAACAAGCATCTAGGAGTTGGAATCTACGCTTCAATGAAGTAGTTCGGAACTACGGATTCATAAAGAACGTAGATTAACCCTGTGTCTACATAAAGAGCAGTGGGAGTATGATATCATTTCTCGTATTGTACGTAGATGACATCCTATTAATAGGAAACGATATCAGAATGCTCTCATCAGTCAAAGCGTGGCTTTCGACCGAATTCTCCATGAAACTCTCTATTAATAGGATTCCCTTGTTCCGGGATCGAGCGAACCGAATGATAGGCTTATCCCAAGCCCTTTACTTAGAAAAGATCCTGAAGAAATTCAAAATGGATGATTCTAAGAAAGGCTTCTTACCTATGCGGCATGGGATTCATCTTTCGAAATCTATGTGTCCTCAAAGTGAGGAAGATAGACGAAGGATGAGTGGAATCCCCTATGCATCGGCAGTTGGTAACCTGATGTACGCGATGCTTTGCACGCGACTGGACATCGCTTACGCTGTGAGTGTAGTAAGTCGATTTCAGGCAAACCCGGGAGAAGATCATTGGACATCAGTCAAAAATATCCTTAAGTACTTGAGAAGGACTAAGGATTTGATGCTGGTCTATGGAGGTGCAGGTTTAGAAGTAGACGGATATACGGATTCGGACTTCCAGTCAGACGTGGATGACCGAAAGTCTACTTCAGGTTTTGTATTTACGCTCAATGGTGGAGCAGTGTCTTGGAAAAGTTCCAAGCAAAGCACGACTACAGATTCCACCTGCGAGGCGGAATATATAACAGCCTCGGAGGCAGCTAAGGAAGCTGTTTGGATGAGAAAGTTCTTGGAGGAACTTACGGTGATCTCGGTTGCGGACAGACCGTTGACGCTATGGTGCGATAATAGCGGTGCTGTCGCGCAAGCCAAGGAACCACAGTCTCATAGTAAGTCCAAACATATTGAGAGAAAATATCACGTACTACGTGAATTCGTTGAAAACGGCTATGTAGCCGTGCAGAAGATTGCAACCGCGGAAAACATGGCTGATCAATTCACCAAGCCTTTGTCCCAGACGATACTGGAGCGACATCTTGAGAAGATGGGTATTAGATACCACAATGCATGGCATTAGGCGCATCTCATGGCATTGAGTGCAAGTGGGAGACTGTTAGGATGTAGAATGCCATACGAGGACTGGAAAAGGTATAGGGCATATACTTTTGTATAGTTCGAGTAAATAAGTTTGTAAAAACTTTTAATATATACGAGGCATTATTATTTATTTGTCGATTTAAAGTCTGCTTGGCATCCGGTAGTGCGATAAATAAATAAAACCCGTATGCGTGAGTTAAGCGTTTGATTCTCATGGGATGAGAGAGGATGACACCAGGCGCTTTTATTCTATGTATAGAAAATGTTCGTAAGTTTTAGGACTCTAGTAGGGTGACTAGAGTACCGATCATGACTTATCCGTTGACGACTCCAACGCGATGGTGTCAATCGCTCACTTGGGATAGTGGGAGGTCGTGGCGGGAATATGTTGGATCTGAGAGATGAACATATTTGAACATACGGCTCAATAGTCGTTCGATCACATGGCTATATATCTCGAGGATGTCAATGATCGAACGACAGACTATAGTGGCCTTAGACCGATGGCATCATCGACGAAGTTTCTTTTGGGATCTCAGTTTGTCGCTAGTTGGCTAGGTCCGTCTTGTTCTACAAAGGAACATGGGTCAGCGGCGAAACGCGGCTGGGGTAACAGAGGTGATTGCCGGGCTTTAATCGCCACCGGGATTCACAGTCTCATAAGAGATAAACGTCCTATAATATAATCGGGGACGGCAATCACAAAGTCTTCGGCTGAAGCATTTAAACTAACTCGTGTGGGACACGGAGTGTAGTTTAGTGATTGCACCTGTCACGATTATAATATAGTGTCGAGTCCAGTGAGCTTGACATTGACCATGGCTCTCACTCGACCGGGACGTATGTGAAGGGTTTAATCATATGGTGATGATCTATAGTTGGTTCGGCCGAATAAGATTAGATCGCATTCGATCTCAATCGGGATCTGTTCGGTACCGCGGGATTAGCTAGCGAATACCGGACTCACGGATTCCTCCCGTGATGGTTGAGACGAACCAAGGGAGTCGGGCTGAAAAAGGATTACGGACTCGTATTGTAATGGCTAGATTTTTTTTTTTTTTTTTTTTTTTGGTAAACGGTCACTAAGAACAGAGAAAAACCAGGTACAAAAAACTGTGCAGTCGCACAGCACCAACTGGTAACAAACTACCAGCTCACAACCAAAAGAAAAGACAGATAAAGCGCAAGAGAAACAAACAAGTGCAAGTGTAAGGTGAAGGGTCGCATCGCTCTACCAAGCTATGCGCCAAACACGCCGTAATGCAAGAGCCTGCAGCTGGTACTTCCTCGAGAGAGTAGATAGTCGTAAGCAAAGGAGGGTCTCTATATCAGCTACAAGCTGTTCAGGAGGCCGTTGCCTCCCCTCACGCCAACGTCTGTTGCGCTCGGCCCAGATGTGGTAGACAAGCGAAGCAAGGACGTGGCGCAGGCCCAGCCATGCAAGGTGGTGTCCCCGCCATCTATCCGCAGCCAAACGAATTCCCGCATTCCAGTCCCTCAGTGGCCATCCAAAGCGAAGCCTATCCCGCATCAGCCGTAAGCACCGTCTGGAGAAGGGGCACTCAAAGAACAAGTGGCACGTTGTTTCCGCAAACAACAGGCATGATGGGGTCCCCGCCGCCGCTGCCACCCAGGCCTTGTCTCTAGTCGCCAACTTATCCCTAATCGCCAGCCAAAGTAGGAACTCGTGTCGTGGTATAGATATCGGTCCGCCAAATAGCGTGTACCATGGTACCCGTGGGAGCTTCAGTCGCAAGCTTTCCCGTGCCGCGTGAGTAGAAAATCTTCCATTCCCCGAAGCCGTCCACCTTATCAAGTCCATCTCGCCCGGTCGAACCTGGGGAAGAAGTGGAGCAATCTCCATGTACTCTACGTCGTCTGGCCTGGCCAATGCCAACTCAATTACCACACTAACCATAGGTCCCCGTGGGATCCGCTCCACCAACGGGCCTGTGAATAGCCAGGGATCGGTCCATAAACGCGTGCCAGCTCCATTGCCTATGCGGAATTCGACAAGTGGCCGGATATGTTGGCGAAGCTTTAGCAACTTTCGCCAGCTCCATGAAGTTCGCGACGTGGGTCTGATGGTCCATAGTGAAGTGCTATGGAGTCGTGTCTGACGGATGCACGTGGCCCAGATGGAGGTCTCATCGCCACTCAGAATGCTTCAGATAAGGCGCATCAGCAACGCCTTATTATCAGTCTCGATAGAACGTAGCCCAAGGCCCCCTTCCTCTCGTGGCACACATACAGCAGCCCACGCCACCTTGGCGCTAGATCCCCGCCACAGGAATGCTCTGAGTCGCGTCTCAATATTACGAATAATACCTTTGGGGAGTAAGAAGACGCCTGCCCAGTAGGTGTGGAATCCCAGAAGGACCGATCTGATCAGCTGAAGCCTCCCAGCATACGAGAGTGACTGGTTGGTCCATGAGCCAAGGCGCTGATCTATAGATCGAAGGAGCGGGGCGCAGTCGACTAGTGTAAGCCGTGAAGTGATGAGCGGGACCCCCAAGTAGCGCACCGGCAGGGAGCCGATTGGAAAGCCCATGATGGTCTGGAGAGCTCCTTTCAAGCGATCAGCGCGCTTCGAGACGAACATCTCGCTCTTGGTGATATTGGCCCGCAAACCAGAAAGTGAGGCAAACAAGTCAAGGCTGGCCTGAAACACCTTCACGGAGTCCACATCCGCATGCGAGAACAAAAGTAAATCATCAGCAAATGTAAGCATAAACAGTGAAACAGGCTCACATCGCCAATGGTACTGAAAGCAGCCGCTCCGCCTAATCTGGTCCACGATAATACCATGGAGAACTTCCATCACAAATGTGAAAAGATAGGGTGATATGGGATCACCCTGTCGCAGTCCGCGGCGCCCTCTGAAGAAACCCTCCGGACGGCCGTTGAAATTAATAGAAAAGCAAGGCGTCGTGAGGCACGAGCGAATCCAACCGACAAATGTAGGATGAAAGTTGAGCGCTTCGAGTGTGGCTAGGATACAGTCCCACTCCACCTTGTCGTACGCCTTCGCCAAGTCAACTTTGAACGCCACGCGCTCAGGCATCCCCGCACTGTTATATCCATGGCAGATCTCCTGGGCTAATAGGATGTTGTCCAAAATACGGCGTCCTGGGATGAAGGCCGTTTGGGTGAGATGGACAAGGTTTCCCAGGCAGCCCCGAAGTCTGTTCGCGATGACTTTCGAGATAATCTTATACAGGACGTTACAACAAGATATCGGTCTATAGTCCTTCGCCATCCGCGGGTTTGCACCTTTAGGGATAAGTGTGATTAGCGTCGAGTTGAGTTCCCCCAAGAGATGCCCCGTTCTGAAAAACTCCTTAACAGCATGCGTTATATCCTCACCAATGATATCCCATGCGCGTTTGTAGAAAACCGCCGAGAAGCCATCCGGTCCCGGCGATTTATTGTCCCCAATAGAGTATAGCGCTTGTTTGATTTCCCCATCTGTGATCGGCTGAACCATGGCATCCGCGTCAGCCGCGTTGAGTGTTCTTGCGAGGTAGGGTGCAACCGCGGATTGGGTTAACGGTGCCGTCCGAATGGATAGTCCCAAGAGATCCGTGTAGAAACGGATGAGTTCAGCCCGTATACGTTCCTCGCCCTCAAAGATCGCACCGTCTTCATTCTCAAGAGAGAAAATACGGTTCCCCACCCGACGCATGGCCACCTTTTTGAAGAAAAAGGACGTGCATTGGTCCCCGTCTTTTAGCCACGTCACCTTCGCTCGCTGCGCTAATGCCGCATGCTCCATCTCGACAGCCTTTGCATATGCGAGTCTGCATCTCTTCTCAAGGCGCACAAGGTGGGGTTCCGTAGGATTAGTTGCAGCAAGGTTCTGAACAGCCTCAAGAAACCGCATCGCCTCCAGAACATTACGGTTGAGATCACCCTTGTCACGTCGAAGGTTCCTCATCGTATGCTTAATGGCTTTCAGCTTCTTGACTACGGCATACATGGGGTAGCCACTCACTTGGCCTCTCCACGTTGCTGCCACCAGCGGAATAAAGCGGGGGTCCTGAGCCAAAAAATTATCAAATCAAAAAGTATTACCCTTAACCCTCGTGTTAGGGCCAGCCTGTAAGATGAGGGGGGAATGGTCGGATGTAGCCGGTGTGGCACATCGATATGCTAAATCCCCGAACCGGGTGAACCAAATTGGATTGCCGACCATCCGATCCAGCCGACGCCAGATCCCCGCGGTGCCACTTTGCTGATTATACCATGTGTAAAATACACCAAGCCGCGGCAAATCTGAGAGGTCCGATGAGGTCAAACAGGCAGCCATGTCGGGGCATCCTCCCGTAGGTGATCCTCCACGAGCTTCCATACCATCGATGATCGCATTGAAATCGCCCATCACTACCCATGGCAGATCCACTCGTGCTCTCGATATCACCGTAAGATCAGCCCAAAGTTCTCGCCGAGTCGCCCTTAGGTTGTGACCGTAGGCGAACGTGATATAAAAAACCACATGTTCCGCTAAGATATGCACCTTACAATGCACCGCTTGGGTATTGGACGCTTCGATCGTGACGGCTAAGAATTGTGAACCCACCCCACCCAAATACGAGAAGCTGGTCCATCGTCATAATCATAAAACCAGCTCCAAGGGCTAATCGAGTTCGCGAGCGAAGACGCGTGTTGTTCAGATACCCTTGTCTCAAGCAGCCCAATCATCATCAAACTGTGTCTCGTAACCAACTCTTTCACCGCCCACCTGTGGTCCAACCTGTTTAGACCACGCACGTTCCATACGGCGACTGGAATCATGGAAGACCCTCGTGAAGGGCTGCTGTAGGACCCTTAGAGCATATAATATCATCCTCGAGCCCAACTAAAGCATCGAACGGATTGTAGGTCGGAGGCATTCTTTGGTCGTCAGAACTAGTCAAACTCCCATCATAATGCGGCCGAAACACCGAATTGTTGCATCCGAGGTTGTTGTGACATATCTGAAGATCTGAGGGTCGGGCCGCGCCATTATTAGTCGAACATTCAGCATGCGATGGATGCGACGTCCCGTTGTCCTGGTTGGCAACGTCCATTGCGTCCTCGACAGCCACCTTGCCTTTGCCTTTATCATTCACTGGCCGCCATTCGCGTCGTTGGATAGCTTGTCGTGTGTGTGCTGGCTTGGTCGTAACCGGCATCTTGGGTCGGGTGTTCGGACACGCTGCGGTGCCATGACCCCATGACGCACATGTGGCACATTGCCTTGGTTTCCATTCATACTCTACACGGACAGCCACCACTCCCGTAGAGCCACCATCCTCACGTGGTAAACGAATGTTAAAGGAGTCAATAAATGGATCCGACAATTTCTTCATGATACACAGTCGGGCGTATTCGAGCCGTTCCGCACTAGCTGTCATAGCATCAGCAAAAAGTGGTTGGCCAATCACACTTGCCACGACTCCCAGCCCTTCCTGGGTCCAAAACTCCGATGGAACATTTCGGAGCTTTACCCATAATGGGACCTCAGAATGCTGGACCCTCTCGAAAGACATCCCTAGTCGCCATGCATCAAGGAATATGGGCTGGCCTTGCATGAGCCATGACCCCCCCTCTAGCACCACTGCTGATGCCGCCGCCGTTGCAAAGCGGAATTTGAAAAACCCATTTGGTGCGGCGCGAACCTCGACAAGATCCGCCCATATTGATCGAAAAAATCGCTCAACAAACGGAAAGTAAGGCTTCTTTCCCAAGAAGTATCCAACGAGCGTGTAGTCCCAACGATTAATACCCCTGCGCGCCACGTCCCAAGAAGGGCAGGCCTCAGCAACTCCATTAACTATCGTTGGCAGCGTATAAGATAAAGCCATTCGTGCCGGTGATCGTGGCGGCGAAGGTCGAGTGCCATCGTCTCCCTTGGTGATGGATGCAAAAGTTTGCGCAGGTGACACGATGCTTGAAACCCTAGGTCTGAGTGCAGGTAGATCACGGCTGGTTTGATTCGGCGAGGCCATGGGCCCATTCCCAGCAACCCTAGGCCCACTTGCTAGCGTCATGGAGGCGTGATGTGGTCCGGTCTCGGATGGAGCCCGGCTGAAATCGTTCATCGCCGACGGAGGCCCATTCCTAGAAACCCTAAGCCCGTTAACTTGCGAGATGGAAGCGGGACGTTCCAGGCCACCGTTCGCCACCGTATGGGACTGCTCATCATCGGAGGCATCCTCAATGATCGGGTCTGAGTCAGATCGTGGTGGCGGCGGCGTGCCCCGGCGAATGGGAAATCTGCTCGGAATCCGGGAATCGCGGAGCGGCTCGATGACGTCGAAGACGCGTCGTATCCGGTGATGACGATTCGACGGTGCCTGAAGGGGCTGCGGGAGAACCCTGTTCTGATCGGAAACTGGTAGAACCGTCGATGATTGTTGAACTTCCGATCCACTTCGTACGCGCACCACAAGCGCCTCAAACGCAGCCACATCAAATCGCTCCCCAAAGTCGGCGATGTTAGTCCTTAGTATCCCATAGTCCGGCTGTAACCCAATGGACTCCCAATCCATAACTGAAGAACCCATGAAATCAAACGGAGAAGAAAAAAAATATGGAGAAGACGCGGACGTTGAAGAAATATGAGAAACGAAGAAGGATTAAAATCCTTCCATCGCCGTCTGATCCCGGCGATGGAGGGTAGGATGGTGGCCCCGGTGATCAACAAGGCGGTGGGGAGATGCCGGATGTAGAGGTGGAAGGTAATCGGCGGTGAAGGGAGGTGACGTGGTTAGGGTTTGCTAGAAAGATTTTAGAGAGAGATGAGAGCGTTTAGAGAAAGCTCTGAAGGTAATCTGGCTAGATTTTCTCTAAAGAACTAACGCACTCGGAGTTCGTTTAGGCCGTGGCACGTCAATGTCGGATATTGACGCTTAGGTATATCTTAAGAATAGTCTTACGAATAATTAAGACTTAAGATTGTCTTAAGTACTTAAATAATTTATTGAGGGCTTAATTGTAATTAAATTAATTAAGTTGGACTTGATTAATCAATTAACAATTGCTGGGAGGGGATCATTGGGACGCCGGAGCAGCTTGCCCAGGCGGTGGTTCACACTGCTGTGCTGAGACTCTCCACGCTTCATTCGAAGTGGGAGTTGCAGACCTGTGCTGTTCGGCGACTTTGGCGTGTTGCTTGGTAGTTTGGTTGTGTCCTTGTTTTGTGCTTTTCGAGGCTTGCTTGGTTGTTGTTGTTTCTGTTTCGCTCTGCTGGCCTTGTTGGTGCTCCTTGTTTGATTGCTCAGCAGGGTGCTTGTTCTGGCAGTTTGCTGCCTGTGGCTTTCTCGAGGCATGTCTCGTGATTGCTGCTTTGTACATTCATTTTTCTCTTCTGTTTTGATATGACCGATTCCCCAAAAAAACAATTAGTTGGACTTGAATTGAATTGGATTCAAATTGTAAGCCCTTAATAGCAAATAGAAAAAATTTTCCTTAGTGGAAAAATACTACTCATCTTAAGTAAGAAGCTGAAGGCCCATGTTTGTGGTGAGTAAGAAGCTGAAGGCTTTGAAGCGGGAACTCAAGAAGCTACGGCGTGATAAGGGGGACCTCAATCGCAATGTAGTTGAGGCACGCGGCTTCCTCGAATCGGTCCAGACTCTGGTATCACAGTATCCTATGGATCCTCACCTTCTCTACCTGGAGAAGCGGTGCCGCTTGGTCTATGCTAAGGCCGTGGATCTCGAGCATTCAGCCTTGGTGCAACGGGCTAAGGTGACATGGTTGAAGGACGGGGACCAATGCACGGCGTTCTTCTTCAAAAGGGTGGCATCTCGACGGGCGGGAAATCGCATATTATCTCTTGAAACCGCGGATGGGACGTTACTAGAATCCGAGGAACAAGTGAAGGAGGAACTCGTCAGCTTCTACACTGATCTGTTGGGTAAGACCACTCATACCACCCCACTAACCCCGCAGGATATTGCTCCGTACCTGGAGCGCACACTTACTGGGGCCGTGGCGGATGACATGGTGAGATCGGTCACGGACGGAGAAATCAAGAGTGCTATTGACTCCATTGGGAATAATAAGGCCCCGGGGCCTGATGGGTTTTCGGCCCTTTTTTACAAACAGAGTTGGGATACCATAGGGGAGGATATTACACTTGCAGTGAAGGAATTCTTCAGAACGGGTCACCTTTTGGGTGAACTTAACTCTACACTCATCACTCTCATACCTAAGGGCGGGAGCCCACGGATGGCGAAGGACTTTAGGCCGATCTCGTGCTGCAATGTGTTGTACAAGGTTATCTCGAAAGTACTAGCAAATCGACTTCGGGGCTGCCTTGGTGACCTAGTACATCCCACCCAAACGGCTTTTATCCCCGGGCGACGGATATCGGATAATATTTTGCTGGCTCAGGAGATTTGCCATGGATACAAGAGTGCGGGATTGCCCGATCGGGTGGCGTTCAAGGTGGACCTTGCAAAGGCGTATGATAAAGTGGAGTGGGATTTCCTCCTCGCCACCCTTGAGGCGCTTCACTTTCACCCTACCTTTGTGGGGTGGATTCGTTCATGCCTTACCACGCCTTGTTTCTCGATCAATATTAATGGCAGCCCAGCTGGCTACTTCAGAGGGAGGCGGGGGCTGCGACAGGGTGATCCGATTTCCCCATATTTGTTCACCTTGGTCATGGAGGTGTTACATGGCATTGTCGCCGAACATATCAGGAGGAGCGACACCTTTCGATACCACTGGCGTTGTGAGGTCACCTCTCTCTTTATGCTTACTTTTGCTGATGATCTACTTTTGTTTTCCCATGCGGATATTGAGTCGGTAAAGGTGTTCTGCGATAGCTTGGAGGAGTTTGCTAATCTCTCGGGATTGAGGGCCAACGTCACCAAGAGCGAGATGTTTATTTCCCGACGGTCGGAGCGGCTTGCGGACAGCTTCCAGCAAGTCATGGGGTTTCCCCTGGGGTCCCTCCCGGTGCGATATTTGGGTGTCCCCCTTATATCAGCTAGACTGACGATTAATGATTGTGACCCTCTTATCCGGCAAGTGGATAAACGGCTCGGTTCTTGGACCACGAGATCGCTTTCGTACGCTGGCAGGCTTCAGTTGATCAAATCGGTTCTCCTCGGGCTCCACACATACTGGGCGGGGGTTTTCTTATTACCCAAAGGCATTATTAACCTCATTGAGCAGCGGTTTCGATCTTTCCTTTGGCAGGGGTCTAGTGCCAAGGTGGCATGGGCAGCGATGTGTGTTCCCCGGGAAGAGGGCGGCCTTGGATTACGATCCATTGAGGTGGATAATAGAGTGCTCCTGATTCGACTCATCTGGAGCATTCTTAGTGGGGATGGAACATCTGTTTGGGCTGCTTGGGTCCGGCAGACCCGCCTTCACCGGGACTCTTTTTGGACTGTCAGATCTTCGGCCCGAACTGCTTGGAGTTGGCGAAAGTTACTGAAGATGCGCCCTATCGTACGACCACTCATCGAGTTCCACATTGGGACCGGGGCTGCCACGCAACTGTGGCGCGACCCGTGGCTGTCATGGAGCCTCTTATCGCCCGTTTCCCCCGCGGTCCTTTAGTGATGGGGCTACCGAGGGATACTAGGCTTGATGCGGTGATTACCGAGGCGGGGTGGCACTGGCCCGGCCAGTCCACGGTTGAGTACATAGAGATTGCGCCACTCCTTCCTCAGATACACCATGGTATGGAGGATTCGATTTACTGGGTGGCCACGAGTAACGGCGTTCTTTCCACGAGATCGGCGAGGGAAGCACTACGGCTGAAACTGCCACGGGTGCAGTGGTACTCACTCTTTGGTGGCCCGATTGCTGTCCCTAGGCACGAGTTCATCCTTTGGCTTGCCATCCGAGATAGACTTTCTACTCGGGACAAACCGTGGGTGGCAGCTGCCGCTGGGACATCTACTTGCTTGCTTTGTGACGCGGATGTTGGGGAGACGGTCCGGCATATGTTCTTCGAGTGCTCCTATGCGAGGCGGTGCCTTCGACTGATGCAAGCCAAGCTGCGCTTTACTTGGCCCATGAGTGACTGGTTTGAGGGCGTACTTTGGGCGGCTCATAGGTGGCGGGGGAACCACTTGGCGTGGGCGGGTCCCAGGCATGTGCTCGCCTCGCTCGTTTATCATTTATGGGCGGAGCGGAATAGGCGTTGGAGGGAGGGACAGTTACGCCCCCCCCAGCAGCTGGCGAATGACATTGAGACCCTGCTGTGTCTTCGCCTATCTACCTTGTCACCCCATTACCAGCTGCAGACCTGTGCACTACGACGGCTGTGGCGGATTGCTTGGTAGTTAGAGTGCTTGTTCCTTCTCTCTACATTTGCTTGTTTGCCCTACGCGTTAGTTGATAATCCTATATGGGGCTTGGTTTGCATGCGGGTTGATGCTTCTCGAAGGCAATGTATGTTTGCTATTGTGCATACTTTCATTGTACTTTGTTTGATGTGGGGGTATGCCCCCACTGAGGCTGTATTCTACTTTTATTTTATTTATATATATAAGAGGACCCTTTACCAAAAATAAAAAATATATATCTAATTAAGTGCCACTTGCCCCTTATAACTAAGCATATGAGATGACTAAGCTATGACACTTGTCTTAGCATGAGCTTTAAGTCTTAGAGACTTATGAAAAACTTAAGTCATTTTCTTGAAAAAGACAAGGCAAAAACGTGAGAGAGGTAAAAAGAGTGAGATAATCTAGCGAAGCTCACCTTTGGCTTAGAGTCAATTCCCGAGCCCCATTCGAGTTGACGCTAGCTATCCAAGGGTCATTCAACGGGCTCTACGAATCCGGATCGGCGTGACAACCTTGCTCGGGACAGTCCGAGACAAAGAAGGATTTGCTCGAGCGTCGCGTTTTCGAATGCCTTGCTGAGACGTATAAGCCGCACGCTACGAGGGTAAAGTTTCGAACTCTAGTAGGGTGACTAGAGTACCGATCATGACTTATCCGTTGACGACTCCAACACGATGGTGTCAATCGCTCACTTGGGATAGTGGGAGGTCGTGGCGGGAATATGTTGGATCTGAGAGATGAACATATTTGAACATACGGCTCAATAGTCGTTCGATCACATGGCTATATATCTCGAGGATGTCAATGATCGAACGACAGACTATAGTGGCCTTAGACCAATGGGATCATCGACGGAGTTTCTTTTGGGATCTAAGTTTGTCGCTAGTTGGCTAGGTCCGTCATATTCTAGAAAGGAACATGGGTCAGCGGCGAAACGCGGCTAGCATAACAGAGGTGATTGCCGGGCTTTAATCGCCACCGGGATTCACAGTCTCATAAGAGATAAACGTCCTATAATATAATCGGGGACGGCAATCACAAAGTCTTCGGCCGAAGCATTTAAACTAACTCGTGTGGGACACGGAGTGTAGTTTAGTGATTGCGCCTGTCACGATTATAATATAGTGTCGAGTCCAGTGAGCTTGACATTGACCATGGCTCTCACTCGACCGGGACGTATGTGAAGGGTTTAATCATATGGTGATCATCTATAGTTGGTTCGGCCGAATAAGATTAGATCGCATTCGATCTCAATCGGGATCTGTTCGGTACCGCGGGATTAGCTAGGCGAATACCGGACTCACGGATTCCTCCCGTGACGGTTGAAACGAACCAAGGGAGTCGGGCTGAAAAAGGATTACGGACTCGTATTGTAATGGCTAGATTTTTTTTTTTTTTTTTTTGGGAAACGGTCACTAAAATAAAAATAAAAGGGGAACAATTTGTTCAGCAGAACGACTGCGCCAACCAGTAACACAGTACCGGTGAAAAACCAAACGCAAAACGCAAAACAAAGCAAAGATCAGACAAAACAGCGTCTACATGCGTTGCCAAGCAATGCGCCAAACGCGTCGTAGTGCGCAGACCTGGAGCTGATATTTCTTCGAAAGGGTAGATAATCGTAAGCATAAGAGAGTCTCGATATCAGCAACAATCTGATCTGGTGTCCGTCGTCGTCCCTCCCGCCATCTTCTGTTGCGCTCAGCCCATAGATGATAATCAAGTGAAAATAGGACATGGCGAGGGCCCATCCATGCAAGATGTTGTCCCCGCCACCTTTGCGCAGCCCAATGAATTCCCTCGAACCAATCCATCAAAGGCCATCCAAAGCGAAGCTTATCCCGCACTAGCCGTAAACATCGTCTAGAGAAGGGGCACTCAAAAAACATGTGACGTGTCGTCTCTGCGACTTGAGCGTCGCACAAAAGGCACGAGGAGGTTCCTGCTGCCGCCGCAACCCATGGTTTGTCTCTCGTCGCCAGTCTGTTTCTGATCGCCAGCCAGAGGATGAAATCGTGCCGAGGTATAGCGATCGGACCCCCAAATAAAGTGTGCCATGTTACCCGAGGGAGCTTCAGCCGCAGGGAATCTCTTGCCGAATGAGTAGAGAACATTCCATTCACCGAAGCAATCCATCGTATCGTATCCTCCTCTCCCGGTCGCGCTTGGGGAAGTAGGGTAGCGATTTCCATGTATTCCACAGTTGTTTGTCCTGGCCAATGCCAGCCCATATTGTCAATCACCACACTCAGCCTCGAGTCACGGGGAATGCCCATGACCATGGGTCCTCGTGGAAATCGTTCCACCAATGGGACCGTGAGCAGCCATGGATCCGTCCAAAGTCGCGTAGCAGCTCCATTCCCAATTCGAAATTCGACAAGCGGACGAACATGTTGTCGAAGCTTAAGCACCTTTTTCCAGCTCCAAGAGGTTCTAGCCGTAGGCCTGATGGACCACAGTGATGTGTTATGCAGTCGTGTTTGACGGATCCAAGTGGCCCAGATCGATGTCGCATCGCCACTCAGCAGGCTCCAGATAAGGCGCATCAGCAATGCCTTATTGTCAGTCTCGATAGAGCATAATCCTAGGCCCCCCTCCTCACGTGGGACGCACACATCAGCCCACGCCACCTTCGCGCCAGATCCCAACCACAGGAATGCCCTGAGGCGCACCTCAATGCTACGAATAATACCTTTGGGGAGTAAAAAAACAGCCGCCCAGTACGTATGGAAGCCCAGGACGACCGATCTGATAAGCTGAACCCTCCCAGCGTATGATAATGATTGGTTGGTCCACGAGCCAAGTCGACGATCTATAGATCGAAGGAGTGGGGCACAATCAGCAAGAGTCAGCCTCGATGTGATCAGTGGAACCCCCAAGTATCGCACAGGCAGAGAACCAATAGGGAAACCCATGATGGGCTGGATCGCTCCCTTAAGCCGTTCAGCCCTCTTAGATATAAACATCTCACTCTTGGTGATATTCGCACACAGCCCAGAAAGTGAAGCAAAAAGCTCGAGGCTGCCCTTAAAGACGCTAACAGAAGTGACGTCCGCATGGGAGAACAGGAGTAAGTCGTCTGCGAACGTCAACATGAACAGCGACGTAGGATCACATCTCCAATGATACCGAAAGCCGTCACTAAGCCGAATCCGTTCCACAATAATCCCATGGAGAACTTCCATCACAATCGTGAATAAATAAGGTGAGATAGGGTCACCTTGTCGGAGACCACGTCGCCCTTTGAAGAACCCCTCAGGTTTGCCATTAATGTTGATAGAGAAATGCGGCGTCGTAAGGCAAGAGCGAATCCATCCCACAAAGATAGGGTGAAAGTTGAATGCTTCAAGCGTAGCAAGAATAAAGTTCCATTCCACCTTGTCGTATGCCTTCGCGAGATCAACCTTGAATGCCACCCGCTCAGGCAGACCCGCGCTGGTGTACCCATGACAAATCTCCTGTGCTAGAAGAATATTATCCGAGATACGTCGTCCTGGAATAAACGCCGTCTGAGTGAGGTGGATAAGGCTTCCCAGGCAGCCCCGCATCCTATTCGCAATGATCTTCGAGATGATCTTATATAGGACGTTGCAGCAGGAAATCGGTCTAAAGTCCTTCGCCATGCGTGGATTATCTCCCTTGGGTATAAGTGTGATTAGCGTCGAATTCAGCTCCCCTAAAAGGTAACCCGTTCTGAAAAACTCTTTAATGGCATGCGAGATATCCTCACCTATTATATTCCAGGTGCGTTTGTAGAAAACCGCCGTAAAACCGTCCGGCCCAGGCGACTTGTTGTCTCCAATAGAAAAAAGCGCACGTTTGATCTCCCCATCTGTAACCGGCTGAATCATCTCATCAGCATCAGCCGTGCTAAGCTTCCTAGCGAGATATGGCGCAATTTCGGAGACGGACAACGGTGATGTCTGAATAGATTGGCCAAGAAGATCCGTAAAGAAGCGCACAAGTTCAGCCCGCACACTATCTCCCCCTTCAAACATGTTGCCCGCTTCATCCTCAATGTGGAAGATGCGGTTCCCAACTCGACGCATGGCCACCTTCTTGAAGAAGAATGAGGTGCATTGATCCCCGTCTTTTAGCCATGCCACCTTCGCCCGTTGCGTTAGAGCCGCATGCTCCATCTCGACAGCTTTGGCATACGCAAAACGACATCTCTTCTCAAGGAACAAGAGATGGTCCTCCATGGGGTGTTGGGCCATCAGTTCTTGAGCAGTTTCAAGGAAGCGGCGCGCCTCTAGCACATTACGATTAAGGTCACCCTTGTCCCGTCGAAGGTGCCTCAGCGCCTGCTTCATCGCTTTTAGTCTCTTGATCACGACGTACATGGGATAACCATTCACTTGCCGACTCCATGTTTCCTCCACAAGTGGAAGAAAACGGGGGTCCTGTGCCAAGAAGTTATCAAACCGAAAAGTAATGCCCCTTTCGTTCTCTCGAGATGTAGGCTCCAAAATAAGGGGAGAGTGGTCCGAAGTGTTTGGGTGGGTGCATCTGTATGCTAAATCCCCAAAACGAGCAAACCAAGAGGGGTTACCCAACATCCTATCAAGACATCGCCAGACCCCTGAGGTGCCACTTTGCTGATTGTACCACGTGTAAAAGGTCCCCATCCGCGGGAGATTTGCAAGATCCGATGAGGTCACACACTCAATCATATCAGGGCAGCCCCCCGTGGACGATCCTCCTCGCGCTTCCGTAGTGTCAATGATTGCAGTGAAGTCTCCCATCACGACCCATGGCAGCTCCGCTCGCCCGTGTGATGTCGCCGTAAGATCCACCCATAATTCCCGCCGAGTCGTCCTAAGATTGTGGCCATAGGCGAAAGTGACGTAGAAATCCACTCGTTCTGCAAGAATAGTCACCTTACAATGAACCGCCTGTGTGGTGGATGCCTCAATCGTAACTGCCAAAAAACGTGCATCCCAGCCCACCCAAATACGAGACGTCGGCCCGTCCTCATAATCGTAAAACCAACTCCATGGTCTGATTGAGTTCGAAAGGGCTGCCGCATTTTGGTCAGAGACTCTTGTCTCAAGAAGTCTAATAAGCAATAAACTATGTTTTGTAATAAGTTCCCTCACCGCCCATCTGTGGTCTAACCTGTTTAGACCACGCACGTTCCATACGGCGACTGGTATCATGGAGCACCCTCAGGAAGGGCTGCTTTAGGACCCTTGGGGAGCATTGTATCTTCGTCAAGCCCATCGAGAACACTAAACGGATTAAGAACCATCGTGTCTTTGCTGGTCGAACACCCACCAGTAGGCGGCCGAGGCTCCAAGACTTCACGGCCAAGGTGGCATTGATCATATGGCGGTTGCACCACGTTCAAACCCACCGTGGAATGTTCCACAATGGCCTTTCCCTGTCCCCTATCATCCATGCGCCGCCATTGATGCCTTCCATTGGTGGCGACAGGCGGCCTTGTTTGGTTGGGCTGACTCGCACGCGTCTGCTGCACTCTGTTGCGCTGAGCCTTGACCCGGCTCACAGGGAAAGTCTCGCTTCCATGAGTCCATGACTTGCATGTTGCACATTGCTTGGGCCGCCATTCGTATTCGACGCGAACCACCACCACCCCCGATGAACCACCATCTTCGCGCGGTAAGCGGAGGTTGAAGTTCTCAATAAACGGGTCTGCAAGTTGTTTCATGAGACATACCCTTGCATAGTCGATGCGCTCTCCATTAGCAGTCATACCATCTGCAAATAACGGCCTTCCTAGCACACTTGCAACGATTCCCAGGCCTTCCTGCGTCCAAAATTCGCTCGGTATATTACGGAGCTTCACCCAAAGTGGAACCTCTGAAGGTTGATTTTTCTCAAAAGACATCCCCATCCTCCATGGTTCGAGAAAAATAGGCTGCCCTTGCATGAGCCATGGCCCGCCCTCAAGGACCGCAGTTAATGCCTCCGCCGTGGTGAAACGGAACTTGAAGAAACCATTAGTGGTGGCACGAACCTCGACTAGATCCGGCCAAATCGATCGAAAAAATCTCTCCACAAACGGGAAGTAGGGTCTCTTTCCCATGAAATACCCAACGAGGGTATGTGCCCACCTCGCCAACCCCCGTCGTGCAACATCCCAGGACGGGCATGCTTCAGCAGCTCCGTCGATCATCATGGGCGCCGTGTAGGATAGAGCAAATCGCTTAGGTTGCACACGTGACTCTTGAACGCGGCTGCCACCATCGGCCTTGACGGCAGCTGCAAAAGATTGGGCCCGATTTGTCTCATCGGCCATTAACGGCGTCGTCATCTCGTGCGGTGGGCCGTGGCTGCTAGGAGGTGACGATACCCCCGCCGCATCGGTCGTGCGTCGCGATCCAATAGGTGATACTGCAGCCCCGATCGCGTTTGGAGAAGGTGGTGAAACCCTAGGCCCGCTGCCAGAAACCCTAGGCCCACTAATCTGCAACATGGAGAACGGCGATGCAACAGGCAACGTCGTATGCGGCTGACCAGCATCGGCTATGTCATCCGCGATCGGGAATGAGTCCGGCGGTGGTGGCGTGCCCCGGCGAATAGGGAAACGGCTTCCAATACGTGGATCTCTGACCGGCAATGCATGGGTCGTGAAACGACGCTCTCGGCAATGGTGTAGCGGCTGTGGCTGTGAAGGCACGTGACGCAGTGTAGTTTGTGGCGGCGGCTGTCTTCGATCGGCGTCTACTCCTCCACTAACCCGAACAAGAAGCGCCTCGAACGCAGCAACGTCGAACCGATCCTCAAAAGCAGCGATGTTACTTCGTAGGATGCCAAAATCCGGTAAGGGGCCAAAAGAGTCCAAATCCATTGGTGAAGAATCCATTGGAGAGGGCGAAAGATCGAAGAGGAAACGAAGGCCACAAAACGGTGAAGGACTAAAATCCTTCCATCACCGTCTGATCCCGGCGATGGAGGGTGATCCGTGCAGCCCAGGCGATCTGCAAGGCGTCGGGAACGTCGCCGGCGTCAGGGGTGGGAGGGAGGTGGTGAGGGAAGAGACGTGATATATTTGGAAAACCCTAGAGAGAAGAGAGAGCAAATTTCGCCAGAGAGAGAAAGTAGCCTAATGGCTAGATTTTCTCTAAAGAACTAACGCACTCGGAGTTCGTTTAGGCCGTGGCACGTCAATGTCGGATATTGACGCTTAGGTATATCTTAAGAATAGTCTTACGAATAATTAAGACTTAATATTGTCTTAAGTACTTAAATAATTTATTGAGGGCTTAATTGTAATTAAATTAATTAAGTTGGACTTGATTAATCAATTAACAATTAGTTGGACTTGAATTGAATTGTATTCAAATTGTAAGCCCTTAATAGCAAATAGAAAAAATTTTCCTTAGTGGAAAAATACTACTCATCTTAAGTGATGAGTAATATATCTAATTAAGTGCCACTTGCCCTTTATAACTAAGCATATGAGATGACTAAGCTATGACACTTGTCTTGGCATGAGCTTTAAGTCTTAGAGACTTATGAAAAACTTAAGTCATTTTCATGAAAAAGACAAGGCAAAAACGTGAGAGAGGTAAAAAGAGTGAGAAAATCTAGCGAAGCTCACCTTTGGCTTAGAGTCAATTCCCGAGCCCCATTCGAGTTGACGCTAGCTATCCAAGGGTCATTCAACGGGCTCTACGAATCCGGATCGGCGTGACAACCTTGCTCGGGACAGTCCGAGACAAAGAAGGATTTGCTCGAGCGTCGCATTTTCGAACGCCGTGCTGAGACGTATAAGCCGCACGCTATGAGGGTAAAGTTTCGAACTCTAGTAGGGTGACTAGAGTACCGATCATGACTTATCCATTGACGACTCCAACGCGATGGTGTCAATCGCTCACTTGGGATAGTGGGAGGTCGTGGCGGGAATATGTTGGATCTGAGAGATGAACATATTTGAACATACGACTCAATAGTCGTTCGATCACATGGCTATATATCTCGAGGATGTCAATGATCGAACCACAGACTATAGTGGCCTTAGACCAATGGGATCATCGACGGAGTTTCTTTTAGGATCTCAGTTTGTCGCTAGTTGGCTAGGTCCGTCTTGTTCTAGAATGGAACATGGGTCAGCGGCGAAACGCGGCTGGGGTAACAGAGGTGATTGTCGGGCTTTAATCGCCACCGGGATTCACAGTCTCATAAGAGATAAACGTCCTATAATATAATCGGGGACGGCAATCACAAAGTCTTCGGCCGAAGAATTTAAACTAACTCGTGTGGGACACGGAGTGTAGTTTAGTGATTGCGCCTGTCACGATTATAATATAGTGTCGAGTCCAGTGAGCTTGACATTGACCATGGCTCTCACTCGACCGGGACGTATGTGAAGGGTTTAATCATATGGTGATCATCTATAGTTGGTTCGGCCGAATAAGATTAGATCGCATTCGATCTCAATCGGGATCTGTTCAGTACCGCGGGATTAGCTAGGCGAATACCGGACTCACGGATTCCTCCCGTGACGGTTGAAACGAACCAAGGGAGTCGGGCTGAAAAAGGATCACGGACTCGTATTGTAATGGCTGGATTTTCTCTAAAGAACTAACGCACTCGGAGTTCGTTTAGGCCGTGGCACGTCAATGTCGGATATTGACGCTTAGGTATATCTTAAGAATAGTCTTACGAATAATTAAGACTTAAGATTGTCTTAAGTACTTAAATAATTTATTGAGGGCTTAATTGTAATTAAATTAATTAAGTTGGACTTGATTAATCAATTAACAATTACTTGGACTTGAATTGAATTGGATTCAAATTGTAAGCCCTTGATAGCAAATAGAAAAAAATTTCCTTAGTGGAAAAATACTACTCATCTTAAGTGATGAGTAATATATCTAATTAAGTGCCACTTGCCCCTTATAACTAAGCATATGAGATGACTAAGCTATGACACTTGTCTTGGCATGCGCTTTAAGTCTTAGAGACTTATGAAAAACTTAAGTCATTTTCTGAAAAAGACAAGGCAAAAACGTGAGAGAGGTAAAAAGAGTGAGAAAATCTAGCAAGCTCACCTTTGGCTTAGAGTCAATTCCCGAGCCCCATTCGAGTTGACGCTAGCTATCCAAGGGTCATTCAACGGGCTCTACGAATCCGGATCGGCGTGACAACCTTGCTCGGGACAGTCCGAGACAAAGAAGGATTTGCTCGAGCGTCGCGTTTTCGAACGCCATGCTGAGACGTATAAGCCGCACGCTACGAGGGTAAAGTTTCGAACTCTAGTAGGGTGACTAGAGTACCGATCATGACTTATCCGATGACGACTCCAACACGATGGTGTCAATCGCTCACTTGGGATAGTGGGAGGTCGTGGCGGGAATATGTTGGATCTGAGAGATGAACATATTTGAACATACGGCTCAATAGTCGTTCGATCACATGGCTATATATCTCGAGGATGTCAATGATCGAACGACAGACTATAGTGGCCTTAGACCAATGGGATCATCGACGGAGTTTCTTTTGGGATCTAAGTTTGTCGCTAGTTGGCTAGGTCCGTCTTATTCTAGAAAGGAACATGGGTCAGCGGCGAAACGCGGCTGGCATAACAGAGGTGATTGCCGGGCTTTAATCGCCACCGGGATTCACAGTCTCATAAGAGATAAACGTCCTATAATATAATCGGGGACGACAATCACAAAGTCTTCGGCCGAAGCATTTAAACTAACTCGTGTGGGACACGGAGTGTAGTTTAGTGATTGCGCCTGTCACGATTATAATATAGTGTCGAGTCCAGTGAGCTTGACATTGACCATGGCTCTCACTCGACCGGGACGTATGTGAAGGGTTTAATCATATGGTGATGATCTATAGTTGGTTCGGCCGAATAAGATTAGATCGCATTCGATCTCAATCGGGATCTGTTCGGTACCGTGGGATTAGCTAGGCGAATACCGGACTCACGGATTCCTCCCGTGACGGTTGAAACGAACCAAGGGAGTCGGGCTGAAAAAGGATTACGGACTCATATTGTAATGGCTAGATTTTCTCTAAAGAACTAACGCACTCGGAGTTCGTTTAGGCCGTGGCACGTCAATGTCGGATATTGACGCTTAGGTATATCTTAAGAATAGTCTTACGAATAATTAAGACTTAATATTGTCTTAAGTACTTAAATAATTTATTGAGGGCTTAATTGTAATTAAATTAATTAAGTTGGACTTGATTAATCAATTAACAATTAGTTGGACTTGAATTGAATTGGATTCAAATTGTAAGCCCTTAATAGCAAATAGAAAAAATTTTCCTTAGTGGAAAAATACTACTCATCTTAAGTGATGAGTAATATATCTAATTAAGTGCCACTTGCCCTTTATAACTAAGCATATGAGATGACTAAGCTATGACACTTGTCTTGGCATGCGCTTTAAGTCTTAGAGACTTATGAAAAACTTAAGTCATTTTCTTGAAAAAGACAAGGCAAAAACGTGAGAGAGGTAAAAAGAGTGAGAAAATCTAGCGAAGCTCACCTTTGGCTTAGAGTCAATTCCCGAGCCCCATTCGAGTTGACGCTAGCTATCCAAGGGTCATTCAACGGGCTCTACGAATCCGGATCGGCGTGACAACCTTGCTCGGGACAGTCCGAGACAAAGAAGGATTTGCTCGAGCGTCGCGTTTTCGAACGCCGTGCTGAGACGTATAAGCCGCACGCTACGAGGGTAAAGTTTCGAACTCTAGTAGGGTGACTAGAGTACCGATCATGACTTATCCGTTGACGACTCCAACACGATGGTGTCAATCGCTCACTTGGGATAGTGGGAGGTCGTGGCGGGAATATGTTGGATCTGAGAGATGAACATATTTGAACATACGGCTCAATAGTCGTTCGATCACATGGCTATATATCTCGAGGATGTCAATGATCGAACGACAGACTATAGTGGCCTTAGACCAATGGGATCATCGACGGAGTTTCTTTTGGGATCTAAGTTTGTCGCTAGTTGGCTAGGTCCGTCTTATTCTAGAAAGGAACATGGGTCAGCGGCGAAACGCGGCTGGCGTAACAGAGGTGATTGCCGGGCTTTAATCGCCACCGGGATTCACAGTCTCATAAGAGATAAACGTCCTATAATATAATCGGGGACGGCAATCACAAAGTCTTCGACCGAAGCATTTAAACTAACTCGTGTGGGACACGGAGTGTAGTTTAGTGATTGCGCCTGTCACGATTATAATATAGTGTCGAGTCCAGTGAGCTTGACATTGACCATGGCTCTCACTCGACCGGGACGTATGTGAAGGGTTTAATCATATGGTGATCATCTATAGTTGGTTCGGCCGAATAAGATTAGATCGCATTCGATCTCAATCGGGATCTGTTCGGTACCGCGGGATTAGCTAGGCGAATACCGGACTCACGGATTCCTCCCGTGACGGTTGAAACGAACCAAGGGAGTCGGGCTGAAAAAGGATTACGGACTCGTATTGTAATGGCTAGATTTTCTCTAAAGAACTAACGCACTCGGAGTTCGTTTAGGCCGTGGCACGTCAATGTCGGATATTGACGCTTAGGTATATCTTAAGAATAGTCTTACGAATAATTAAGACTTAATATTGTCTTAAGTACTTAAATAATTTATTGATGGCTTAATTGTAATTAAATTAATTAAGTTGGACTTGATTAATCAATTAACAATTAGTTGGACTTGAATTGAATTGGATTCAAATTGTAAGCCCTTAATAGCAAATAGAAAAAATTTTCCTTAGTGGAAAAATACTACTCATCTTAAGTGATGGTGCGACAAACGGAGGTGGCTACAAGCTAGGGTTTGGCGCTTTTGCCACAGGCGCATCTGGGATGGCGGCGATCGGTGGTTGTCGCGGGTCTGCGCCGATCGGCGATGCTGCCGATCCTTGTCCGAAGGCGGGGACGACCAGAGCTGCGTCGACGTTAGGTACCACCCTATTAGGGTTTCATGAGCGCGAAACGTCTTCAGTGACGGGATCCGTCGCGGTGATGAAGGGCGGCGACACGTTGGGATCTGGCGATGCTACAGCGACGGGATCCATGGTGGTGATGAAGGGGGATGCTGAGACAGCGCCATGCCGGGGCGATACGGGGTTCCCAAGCCCAACGACGAACCCTGGTGCAACTGGTAAGGTGGGTGCGGACTTGTGGGATCGGACTGTGACGGCGGCTCGACCTATTCTGCCGGACCTGGATGCGCTGAGGGTGGCGTACCCGGCGTTTGCAGCGGCGTTTGACTTTGAAAAATTCCGGGACCTAATGGGCCGGTTGGATGAGACGAGGGCAGCCCCGAGGCCACAGATTCAGGAACCGGTGGCTCCGCAGCCGGTGGTGCAGCAGGAGATGGTGCTGCAAACGGTGCAGCCACCGGTCCGGGTTGGGCAGGGAGGCAGCTACACGTATAAAGGAACCCTGCGAAACGCCTCACCTTTCCTAACCCGTCGGACGAGATGGGGTCGCGACGATACGCCGCCACCTCAGTTGAAGCCACGACGTGCCTTACTTCTGGGCGGTGATGTACCCAAAGCTGATATTGAGGATGGGGCTGATAATAGCCAGGAGGCTGAGGATAACGCAGTACGGGTCGATGTGGCAAGAGCACGGGATGGTGAGGAGGAAGGTTCGGGGCAGCCAAACCACGGACCTGTTCACCGTTTTGCACTAACATATACTCCGCCGCTTGGGATGGGTGAGGTTCCCGTGGTGGCACCATCATGGGATGTCGCGAAGAAGGGGTTTACCCGATGGGAGAATACGTTAGTGGGGTATTTCTTAGGAAAGAAAC
This sequence comes from Lindernia subracemosa, assembly GCA_028392965.1. NCBI lineage: Eukaryota > Viridiplantae > Streptophyta > Magnoliopsida > Lamiales > Linderniaceae > Vandellia > Vandellia subracemosa. The sequence continues at coordinate 319,059 of JAQPCC010000127.1, read as the reverse complement.
CCTATTTTGTTTCTGTCGAACGTTTCCTACGAACTACGTGGAAGGGACTAATTGAAGTGAAGGCTACCATTAACGGTTTCTTCAAATTCCGGTTCGGCACGGAAACTGCGATGAACGAGGTATTGGAAGGGGGGCCTTGGCTCATGCGTGGTCAACCACTACTGTTGGAGCCATGGCGTCCGGGCATGTCGTTTGAACGGAAGGAGTTAACCGAGGTCCCGTTATGGGTCAAGCTGTGGAATGTACCGGGCGAGTTTTGGACGCGTGATGGCTTGGGGGTGGTAGCAAGTGGGATAGGTCGGCCACTGTTTGCAGATCGGGTCACGGCAAAACGGGCTCGTATTGACTACGCCCGAGTTTGTATCATGAAGGCCTTGGACACCTCTTTTGTGGACCGCCTGCTTATCCGCATTCCACAAGATGGGGGCGGGACGTTGGGCGAGGTGCCAGTCCGTGTGGAGTATGAATGTAGGCCTACCAAATGCATGGACTGTTCCACCTGGGCGCACGGTGATGGACAATGCCCACAGAAGCAAGGTCTGCCACGGCCAGGGTCACGACGTAATACACGGCGCGGCACTGGGGAAGACGATCGGGCTGGAAGACGCGGGAAAGAGGCTAGGGCTGGTTCGACCATGGGGAAGGGGGAGGAGGTTCCCCTGCTCCATCGGCAAGTGATTGATGCGAGGCGTGGGAACGGGGTACACACCATGCTGCGGCCTTCAAAACGACAGGATCAGCAGCAACGCGGGGTTGAGTGGACCCAAGTTGGTGCTAAAGGAAATGTGGTGAGGACTCGTGGGACGGTAGACCAGCCACCCATTGTACTAGCCACGCAGCCATCTCGAGGGGACTCTAGCACGGCTCGCGCTGCGACACCAGGGCAGCGCGAGGGTGAGGGTGGGAGCGGGGATCATAACTCGTTTGCGGTTTTGGATGGACTGGAAGGTAACGACATGGCAATGACTCTATATACGGGCCCTGACGCACACGCAGCCCAAACCTGGGTTGCTCCATGATACAGCTCGCCTCCTGGAATGTGCGTGGTCTTAATAAGCAAGACCACAGGGTAGCGGTGGGGGAGTTGATTGCACGAGAAGGATTGAGCCTGATAGGACTTTTGGAGACACGAGTATCGGTTGCCAATGCGGGGAGAATTTCGAGTGGCATTCGTTCGCGTTGGTCTTGGTTCTTTGATTATGATGACGGGCCAGCTACCCGCCTCTGGGTGGGATGGGATCCATCTCTGGTGAGTGTTGAAGTGCTCCAGTTCTCGACGCAAGCCATCCACTGTCGAGTTCAGGACATTGCCACGAAAGAGGGGTCATACATTTCTTTCATCTATGGTCAGTCACGGCGGGAGGAAAGACAGTCCTTATGGGAGGAGCTGACGAGTTTCAGCGCCTCACGAACGGAGGATGCATGGCTAGTCCTCGGTGATTTAAATGCGATTCTACATGATGCTGAAGGCCGGGGCGGCATGCCATCTACGCAGGACATGACAGAGTTCCAGGCATGCTTGGTCAGTGCCGATCTGGCTACAATCCCGACAACGGGCCAGATTTTCACATGGTATAATCAGCAGCGATCGACTGCGGGCATTTGGCGGCGATTAGACCGGATGCTTGGAAACCCGCAATGGTTTGCACGGTGGCCAGACGTACTCTGTCGGTGTGGCCTGCCTGCGACGTCTGACCATTCGCCCGTCATACTAGGGACGGCGGTGCAGCGACCCAGGAAGTTGATGTTTCGCTTTGACAATTTCCTTACAAAGACGGGATCGTTTATGGAGGTGGTGGGCCATGCCTGGCAAGCGCCCATAATAGGCCATCCGATGTATGTTCTGACTCGCCGACTGAAGTTACTCAAGCCGGTTTTCCAACAGATGAAGAAGGCTAAAGGCGACTTACGGGCGAATGTTCTGGAGGCGCGTCACTTTCTTGATCTCGCGCAGGAATTCTTGGCGCGATTTCCGGAGGAGGCAGGTTTCTTCGAACTGGACCGCCTCTGTCGTGAGATATATACTCGAGCCGTGGAGGTAGAGTACATGGCACTGTCGCAACGGGCTAAGCTTGCGTGGCTCAAGGATGGTGATCAATGTTCGTCGTACTTCTTTAGAAGGGTGGCCATGCGTAGGGCCACTAATCGGATACTTTCACTGGAAAATGCGAGGGGTGACTTATTGGATGATGTTGAACAGGTGGAGGCAGAGCTGCTGGGATTTTATCAGGACCTTCTGGGTACTACTGCCCACGTAACACCGATCACTGTGGATGCTGTCCAGCCGACCATCACAAGGAAGCTCTCCCCAGCAGATGCGCAGAGGATGATTAGGCCTGTGGGGCCTAGGGAGGTGCGAATAGCGTTGTTCTCTATGGGAGATGAGAAAGCGCCGGGCCCAGATGGGTACACGGCCGCATTCTTTAAGAAGGCTTGGTCCGTTGTGGGTAGAGATGTTGTGACGGCTGTCCAGGATTTCTTTGAGACAGGCAGGCTGCTAAAGGGACTCAACAGTACGTTGATTACGTTGATCCCCAAATGCGACTCACCTCGGCGGGCGACAGACTTTAGGCCCATATCATGTTGCAATGTGTTGTACAAGATTATCTCGAAAATCTTGGCCAATAGGATGAAGGATTGCTTACCAGGGCTAGTCCATGGCACCCAGACGGCCTTCATTCCTGGACGACGCATTAGTGATAATATTCTCTTGGCGCAGGAGCTTTGCCTAGGGTACAATGCCATGGGAAAACCACCGAGGGCGATGTTTAAGGTGGATCTGGCCAAGGCTTATGACAAGGTTGAGTGGAGCTGCGTCCTTGCTGTCCTCGAGGCCATGGGGTTTCACGACACGTATATAGGTTGGATACGTGCATGTCTTACCTCCACAGCATTTTCGCTCAACCTTAATGGGCAGGCAGTGGGTTTTTTTCCGGGTAAGCGAGGGTTACGTCAGGGCGACCCCATATCTCCTTATCTCTTTACGCTGGTCATGGAAATGCTACACGGCTTGCTAGTGTTGGGTATTGCTGAGGAGCCGCGGTTTCACTATCATTGGCGTTGCGAGGCTGTGGGCCTAGCATCGCTTGCTTTTGCCGATGACTTATTGTTGTTTAGCCATGCGGACCCAATTTCTATCGGGGTCCTGAGGGAGGCATTGGAGAGGTTTGCGACTTTCTCTGGGCTCTATCCTAATCCGATGAAGAGCGAGATGTTTCTCTCGCGGCGGGCAGAAGGCATGACAGCCCAAATTCTTGGCTTAATGGGCTATAAAGTGGGACGGCTACCAGTTCGGTATTTGGGGGTCCCCCTCACTACATCACGGTTGTCCATTGATGACTGCGGCCCTCTGCTTAGGCGAGTTGATCAGAGATTGGGGTCATGGCTTAATCGCTCGCTCTCTTATGCAGGTAGAGTGCAGTTGGTTAAGTCGGTACTTCAGGCCATACATGCAGAGAATACGTTAGTGGGGTATTTCTTAGGAAAGAAACCCTATTTTGTTTCTGTCGAACGTTTCTTACGAACTACGTGGAAGGGACTAATTGAAGTGAAGGCTACCATTAACGGTTTCTTCAAATTCCGGTTCGGCACGGAAAATGCGATGAACGAGGTATTGGAAGGGGGGCCTTGGCTCATGCGTGGTCAACCACTACTTTTGGAGCCATGGCGTCCGGGCATGTCGTTTGAACGGAAGGAGTTAAAAGAGGTCCCGTTATGGGTCAAGCTATGGAATGTACCTGGAGAGTTTTGGACGCGTGATGGCTTGGGGGTGGTAGCAAGTGGGATAGGTCGGCCACTGTTTGCAGATCGGGTCATTGCAAAACGAGCTCGTATCGACTACGCCCGAGTTTGTATCATGAAGGCCTTGGACACCTCTTTTGTGGACCGCCTGCTTATACGCCTTCCACAAGATGGGGGCGGGACGTTGGGTGAGGTGCCAGTCCGTGTGGAGTATGAATGGAAGCCTACCAAATGCATGGACTGTTCCACCTGGGCGCACGGTGATGGACAATGCCCAAAGAAGCAAGGTCTGCCACGGCCAGGGTCACGACGTAATGCACGGCGAGGCACTGGGGAAGACGATCGGGCTGGAAGATGCGGGAAAGAGGCTAGGGCTGGTTCGACCATGGGGAAGGGGGAGGAGGCTCGTGTTGCCCTGATCAATCGGCAAGTGATTGATGCGAGGCGTGGGAACGGGGTACACACCATGCCGCGGCCTTTAATACGACAGGATCAGCAGCAACGAGGGGTTGAGTGGCGCCAAGTTGGTGCTAAAGGAAAGGTGGTGAGGACTTGTGGGACGGTAGACCAGCCACCCATTGTACTAGCCACGCAGCCATCTCGAGGGGAATCTAGCACGGCTCGCGATGCGACACAGGGGCAGCGAGAGGGCGAGGGTGGGAGCGGGGACCATAACTCGTTTGCGGTATTGGATGGACTGGAAGGTAACGACATGGCAATGACTCTATATACGGGCCCTGAAGCACACGCAGCCCGACCCTGGGTTGCTCCATGATACAGCTCGCCTCCTGGAATGTGCGTGGTCTTAATAAGCAAGACCACAGGGTAGCGGTGGGGGAGTTGATTGCACGAGAAGGATTGAGCATGATAGGACTTTTGGAGACACGAGTATCGGTTGCCAATGCGGGGAGAATTTCGAGTGGCGTTCGTTCGCGTTGGTCTTGGTTCTTTGATTATGATGACGGGCCAGCTACTCGCATCTGGGTGGGATGGGATCCATCTCTGGTGAGTGTTGAAGTGCTCCAGTTCTCGACGCAAGCCATTCACTGTCGAGTTCAGGACATGGCCACGAAAGAGGGGTTATACATTTCTTTCATCTATGGTCAGTGACGGCGGGAGGAAAGACAGTCCTTATGGGAGGAGCTGACGAGTTTCAGCGCCTCACGTAGGAGGATGCATGGCTAGTCCTCGGTGATTTTAATGCGATTCTACATGATGCTGAGGGCCGGGGCGGAATGCCATCTACGCAGGACATGACTGAGTTCCAGGCATGCTTGGTCAGTGCCGATCTGGCTACAATCCCGACGACGGGCCAGATCTTCACATGGTATAATCAGCAGCGATCGACTGCGGGCATTTGGAGGCGATTAGACCGGATGCTTGGAAACCCGCAATGGTTTGCACGATGGCCAGACGTACTTTGTCGGTGTGCCCTGCCTGCGACGTCTGACCATTCGCCCGTCATACTAGGGACGGCGGTGCAGCGACCAAGGAAGTTGATGTTTCGCTTTGATAATTTCCTTACAAAGACGGGATCGTTTATGGAGGTGGTGGGCCATGCATGGCAAGCGCCCATAATAGGCCATCCGATGTATGTTCTGACTCGACGACTGAAGTTACTCAAGCCGGTTTTCCTACAGATGAAGAAGGCTAAAGGCGACTTACGGGCGAATGTTCTGGAGGCGCGTCACTTTCTTGATCTCGCGCAGGACTTCTTGGCGAGATTTCCGGAGGAGGCAGGTTTTTTCGAACTGGAACGCATCTGTCGTGAGATATATACTCAAGTCGTGGAGGTAGAGTACATGGCACTGTCGCAACGGGCTAAGATTGCGTGGCTCAAGGATGGTGATCAATGTTCGTCGTACTTCTTTAGAAGGGTGGCGATGCGTAGGGCCACTAATCGGATACTTTCACTGGAGAATGCGAGCGGTGACTTATTGGATGATGCTGAACAGGTGGAGGCGGAGCTGCTGGGATTTTATCAGGACCTTCTGGGTAATACTGCCCACGTAACACCGATCACTGTGGATGCTGTCCAGCCGACCATCACAAGGAAGCTCTCCCCAGCAGATGCGCAGAGGATGATTAGGCCTGTGGGGCCAAGGGAGGTGCGAATAGCGCTGTTCTCTATGGGAGATGAGAAAGCGCCGGGCCCAGATGGGTACACGGCCGCTTTCTTTAAGGAGGCTTGGTCCGTTGTGGGTAGTGATGTTGTGACGGCTGTTCAGGATTTCTTTGAGACAGGCAGGCTGCTTAAGGGACTCAACAGTACGTTGATTACGTTGATCCCCAAATGCGACTCACCTCGGCGGGCGACAGACTTTAGGCCCATATCATGTTGCAATGTGTTGTACAAGCTTATCTCGAAAATCCTGGCCAATAGGATGAAGGATTGCTTACCAGGGCTAGTCCATGGCACCCAGACGGCCTTCATTCCTGGACGATGCATTAGTGATAATATTCTCTTGGCGCAGGAGCTTTGCCTAGGGTACAATATCATGGGAAAACCACCGAGGGCGATGTTTAAGGTGGATCTGGCGAAGGCTTATGACAAGGTTGAGTGGAGCTGCGTCCTTGCTGTCCTCGAGGCCATGGGCTTTCACGACACGTATATAGGTTGGATACGTGCATGTCTTACCTCCACAGCATTCTCGCTCAACCTTAATGGGCAGGCAGTGGGCTTTTTTCCGGGTAAGCGAGGGTTACGTCAGGGCGACCCCATATCTCCTTATCTCTTTACTCTGGTCATGGAAATGCTACACGGATTGCTAGTGTTGGGTATTTCTGAGGAGCCGCGGTTCCACTATCATTGGCGTTGCGAGGCCTTGGGCCTAGCGTCGCTTGCTTTTGCCGACGACTTATTGTTGTTTAGCCATGCGGACCCAATTTCTATCGGGGTCCTGAGGGAGGCATTGGAGAGGTTTGCGACTTTATCTGGGCTCTATCCTAATCCGACGAAGAGCGAGATGTTTCTCTCGCGGCGGGCAGAAGGCATGACAGCCCAGATTCTTGGCTTGATGGGCTATAGAGTGGGACGGCTACCGGTTCGGTATTTGGGGGTCCCCTCACTACATCACGGTTGTCCATTGATGACTGCGGCCCTCTGCTTAGGCGAGTTGATCAGAGATTGGGGTCATGGCTTAATCGCTCGCTCTCTTATCAGGTAGAGTGCAGTTGGTGAAGTCGGTACTTCAGGCCATACATGCATACTGGTCAGGGGTATTTCTACTCCCTAAGGGGGTTATCCGTGTGCTGGAGGCGACATTCAGGAAGTTTCTATGGGGAGGCTCGGCGAAGGTTACATGGGAGGTGCTATGTCTACCCATATCAGAGGGAGGACTTGGTCTACGATCTATTGCAGTGGACAATCGGGTCCTCCTTATGAGGCAGCTATGGAGTGTACTTGTGCGCACGCGAGATTCGATTTGGGTTGATTGGCTTTACAGGACGAGGTTACACTCTCGCTCGGTGTGGGACCTTCAGATCTCGGCCACTACCTCATGGATGTGGAGAAAGATACTGCAGCTGAGGCCATTGCTTCGGCCTTTTCTTACATTTAGAGTCGGGGATGGGGATGCGTTTTGGCTATGGAAAGATCCGTGGCTGATGACGACACTCTTCTTGAGCGATTTCCACGTGGCCCCATTGCGATGGGATTACATGTTGATACTAGAGTGAGTGCGGTCATCCATGACAAATCTTGGGCTTGGCCTGGACAGGGATCGGTGGAGTACCTTGAGATACGTGGTATGTTGCCAGTAATCGCCCAGGAGGGGGGGGATGCCATTCGATGGACAGGTGCAGCTGATGGGATCATGACGACTGCATTAGCGAGGGAAGTGACGAGGCTTCGTAGGCCACAGGTACCATGGGCGGCCCTTTTTGGAGGCCCGATGCGGATCCCGAGGCATGAGTTCATATTATGGTTGGGACTGCATGATCGACTGTCGACGAGGGATAAGCCATGGGTGGCCAACATAGCGGGTACGCCAGCGTGTATGCTATGTGATGAGCTCCATTATGAGACGCGACAGCATCTTTTCTTTGACTGCTCATACTCGCGCCGATGCCTTCGGCTCTTGAGACGGCGTATACGGTGGCCCTGGTGTTATAGAGAGTGGGAAGTGGGCATTCGATGGGCAGCGGCTCGATGGAGAGGGAGCCATCTTATGCATGCGGCTGCAAGGCATGTACTTGCCTCACTGGTGTACCATATTTGGCAGGCGAGAAATAGAAGGTGGCGGGAAGGGATTGTCGATACGCCAGAGAGACTTGTGGGAAGTGTGCTCGCATTGATTGCCTTGCGACTGCGGGGTCTTGCACCACAATATGCATTACAGCAGGCGGCCATTAGGCGGGCTTGACGCATAGCTTGGTAGGTTATAGCTTGGTTTTTTTTGTATGTCGGCTCATAGGCCGAGTGCTTGTGGGGGTATGCCCCTACTTATTCTGTATACTCTCATTTATATTTATATATAACTCGGGACCATTTACCAAAAAAAAAAGAAAAAAAAAAAAAACTTTCCTCTTAGGCTAAGAAAGGTTCTTTTTTGTAATTTTCCTCCTTATTGGGTTTGGGCCCAACTATTCTTTGGGCTCAATTTCAAAATATCGGGCTTGCCCGAAATTAACTTCATTAATTTCGAATATACTATGCGTAATTCCCGTATTAAAATTTTACGGGTATTACAATGACTTATCCGTTGACGACTCCAACACGATGGTGTCAATCGCTCACTTGGGATAGTGGGAGGTCGTGGCGGGAATATGTTGGATCTGAGAGATGAACATATTTGAACATACGGCTCAATAGTCGTTCGATCACATGGCTATATATCTCGAGGATGTCAATGATCGAACGACAGACTATAGTGGCCTTAGACCAATGGGATCATCGACGAAGTTTCTTTTGGGATCTCAGTTTGTCGCTAAGTTGGCTAGGTCCGTCTTATTCTAGAAAAGAACATGGGTCAACGGCGAAACGCGGCTGGCGTAACAGAGGTGATTGCCGGGCTTTAATCGCCACCGGGATTCACAGTCTCATAAGAGATAAACGTCCTATAATATAATCGGGGACGGCAATCACAAAGTCTTCGGCCGAAGCATTTAAACTAACTCGTGTGGGACACGGAGTGTACCTTAGTGATTGCGCCTGTCACGATTATAATATAGTGTCGAGTCCAGTGAGCTTGACATTGACCATGGCTCTCACTCGACCGGGACGTATGTGAAGGGTTTAATCATATGGTGATGATCTATAGGTTGTTTGGCCGAATAAGATTAGATCGCATTCGATCTCAATCGGGATCTGTTCGGTACCGCGGGATTCGCTAGGTGAATACCGGACTCACGGATTCCTCCCGTGATGGTTGAGACGAACCAAGGGAGTCGGGCTGAAAAAGGATTACGGACCCGTATTGTAATGGCTAGATTTTCTCTAAAGAACTAACGCACTCGGAGTTCGTTTAGGCCGTGGCACGTCAATGTCGGATATTGACGCTTAGGTATATCTTAAGAATAGTCTTACGAATAATTAAGACTTAAGATTGTCTTAAGTACTTAAATAATTTATTGAGGGCTTAATTGTAATTAAATTAATTAAGTTGGACTTGATTAATCAATTAACAATTAGTTGGACTTGAATTGAATTGGATTCAAATTGTAAGCCCTTAATAGCAAACAGAAAAAATTTTCCTTAGTGGAAAAATACTACTCATCTTAAGTGATGAGTAATATATCTAATTAAGTGCCACTTGCCCCTTATAACTAAGCATATGAGATGACTAAGCTATGACACTTGTCTTGGGATGAGCTTTAAGTCTTAGAGACTTATGAAAAACTTAAGTCATTTTTTGGAAAAAGACAAGGCAAAAACGTGAGAGAGGTAAAAAGAGTGAGAAAATCTAGCCAAGCTCACCTTTGGCTTAGAGTCAATTCCCGAGCCCCATTCGAGTTGACGCTAGCTATCCAAGGGTCATTCAACGGGCTCTACGAACCGGATCGGCGTGACAACCTTGCTCGGGACAGTCCGAGACGAAGAAGGATTTGCTCGAGCTTCGCGTTTTCGAACGCCGTGCTGAGACGTATAAGCCGCACGCTACGAGGGTAAAGTTTCGAACTCTAGTAGGGTGACTAGAGTACCGATCATGACTTATCCGTTGACGACTCCAACGCGATGGTGTCAATCGCTCACTTGGGATAGTGGGAGGTCGTGGCGGGAATATGTTGGATCTGAGAGATGAACATATTTGAACATACGGCTCAATAGTCGTTCGATCACATGGCTATATATCTCGAGGATGTCAATGATCGAACGACAGACTATAGTGGCCTTAGACCAATGGGATCATCGACGGAGTTTCTTTTGGGATCTCAGTTTGTCGCTAGTTGGCTAGGTCCGTCTTGTTCTAGAAAGGAACATGGGTCAGCGGCGAAACGCGGCTGGGGTAACAGAGGTGATTGCCGGGCTTTAATCGCCACCGGGATTCACAGTCTCATAAGAGATAAACGTCCTATAATATAATCGGGGACGGCAATCACAAAGTCTTCGACCGAAGCATTTAAACTAACTCGTGTGGGACACGGAGTGTAGTTTAGTGATTGCGCCTGTCACGATTATAATATAGTGTCGAGTCCAGTGAGCTTGACATTGACCATGGCTCTCACTCGACCGGGACGTATGTGAAGGGTTTAATCATATGGTGATGATCTATAGGTTGTTTGGCCGAATAAGATTAGATCGCATTCGATCTCAATCGGGATCTGTTCGGTACCGCGGGATTCGCTAGGTGAATACCGGACTCACGGATTCCTCCCGTGATGGTTGAGACGAACCACGGGAGTCGGGCTGAAAAAGGATTACGGACCCGTATTGTAATGGCTAGATTTTCTCTAAAGAACTAACGCACTCGGAGTTCGTTTAGGCCGTGGCACGTCAATGTCGGATATTGACGCTTAGGTATATCTTAAGAATAGTCTTACGAATAATTAAGACTTAAGATTGTCTTAAGTACTTAAATAATTTATTGAGGGCTTAATTGTAATTAAATTAATTAAGTTGGACTTGATTAATCAATTAACAATTAGTTGGACTTGAATTGAATTGGATTCAAATTGTAAGCCCTTAATAGCAAACAGAAAAAATTTTCCTTAGTGGAAAAATACTACTCATCTTAAGTGATGAGTAATATATCTAATTAAGTGCCACTTGCCCCTTATAACTAAGCATATGAGATGACTAAGCTATGACACTTGTCTTGGGATGAGCTTTAAGTCTTAGAGACTTATGAAAAACTTAAGTCATTTTCTGGAAAAAGACAAGACAAAAACGTGAGAGAGGTAAAAAGAGTGAGAAAATCTAGCCAAGCTCACCTTTGGCTTAGAGTCAATTCCCGAGCCCCATTCGAGTTGACGCTAGCTATCCAAGGGTCATTCAACGGGCTCTACGAAACCGGATCGGCGTGACAACCTTGCTCGGGACAGTCCGAGACGAAGAAGGATTTGCTCGAGCTTCGCGTTTTCGAACGCCGTGCTGAGACGTATAAGCCGCACGCTACGAGGGTAAAGTTTCGAACTCTAGTAGGGTGACTAGAGTACCGATCATGACTTATCCGTTGACGACTCCAACGCGATGGTGTCAATCGCTCACTTGGGATAGTGGGAGGTCGTGGCGGGAATATGTTGGATCTGAGAGATGAACATATTTGAACATACGGCTCAATAGTCGTTCGATCACATGGCTATATATCTCGAGGATGTCAATGATCGAACGACAGACTATAGTGGCCTTAGACCAATGGGATCATCGACGGAGTTTCTTTTGGGATCTCAGTTTGTCGCTAGTTGGCTAGGTCCGTCTTGTTCTAGAAAGGAACATGGGTCAGCGGCGAAACGCGGCTGGGGTAACAGAGGTGATTGCCGGGCTTTAATCGCCACCGGGATTCACAGTCTCATAAGAGATAAACGTCCTATAATATAATCGGGGACGGCAATCACAAAGTCTTCGGCCGAAGCATTTAAACTAACTCGTGTGGGACACGGAGTGTAGCTTAGTGATTGCGCCTGTCACGATTATAATATAGTGTCGAGTCCAGTGAGCTTGACATTGACCATGGCTCTCACTCGACCGGGACGTATGTGAAGGGTTTAATCATAAGGTGATGATCTATAGTTGGTTCGGCCGAATAAGATTAGATCGCATTCGATCTCAATCGGGATCTGTTCGGTACCGCGGGATTAGCTAGGCGAATACCGGACTCACGGATTCCTCCCGTGATGGTTGAGACGAACCAAGGGAGTCGGGCTGAAAAAGGATTACGGACCCGTATTGTAATGGCTAGATTTTCTCTAAAGAACTAACGCACTCGGAGTTCGTTTAGGCCGTGGCACGTCAATGTCGGATATTGACGCTTAGGTATATCTTAAGAATAGTCTTACGAATAATTAAGACTTAAGATTGTCTTAAGTACTTAAATAATTTATTGAGGGCTTAATTGTAATTAAATTAATTAAGTTGGACTTGATTAATCAATTAACAATTAGTTGGACTTGAATTGAATTGGATTCAAATTGTAAGCCCTTAATAGCAAATAGAAAATTTTTTTTTTTTTGGGGAAACGGTCATAGCATAACAGAAGAGAAAAAACGAATGTACAAAGCAGCAATCACGAGACATGCCTCGAGAAAGCCACAGGCAGCAAACTGCCAGAACAAGCACCCTGCTGAGCAATCAAACAAGGAGCACCAACAAGGCCAGCAAAGCGAAACAGAAACAACAACAACCAATCAAGCCACGAAAAGCACAAAACAAGGACACAACCAAACTACCAAGCAACACGCCAAAGTCGCCGAACAGCACAGGTCTGCAACTCCCACTTCGAATGAAGCGTGGAGAGTCTCAGCACAGCAGTGTGAACCACCGCCTGGGCAAGCTGCTCCGGCGTCCCAATGATCCCCTCCCAGCATCTCTTGTTGCGTTCCTACCAAATATGATAAACAAGAGAGGCAAGCAGATGGCGCAAGGTGAGGTGACAGAGATGACGACCCCTCCAGCGCCTCGAAGCCCAAGCAATACCCAAGCTCCAGTTCTGGTACGGCCATCCCCAACGGGTCTTGTACCTCAGCACCTGCACACAACGCCTCGAGAACTGGCACTCAAAGAATAAATGTGAGATCGTCTCCACCTCCAACGAGTCACACAAACAGCAATGCATCGTCTGGGCAACAGCCGCAACCCAAGGTTTATCCCTAGTAGCAAGCCGATCCCGAATCGCTAGCCAAAGGATAAACTCAAACCGAGGGACCTTCAGCGGTCCTCCAAAGAGGGCAGCCCACTGGACCCGAATACGCCTACTCCGAATCGACTCGCGAACCGAGGCAGTAGAGAACTTACCATCCGAAGTGCCCAACCATCGGTAGGAATCAGCATCAGTGGGGGAACAGTGGGGCAGATGAGGATGAAACTCTAAATATTCCGTCGAGGTCTGCGCCGGCCAGTGCCACCCCGAAGAGGAAATAACAGAACTCAGGCGTGCATCAATGGGAATACGCATAACCAACGGCCCCCGAGGGAATCTGCTCACTAAGGGGTCAATGTACAACCAGGGGTCCTTCCAAACCCAAATATCTCTACCGTTTCCAACCCGAAACTGAATCAGCGGACGCATCTCACTACGCAGCTTGAGAAGCTTCCTCCAACTCCAAGAGGTGTTACTCGACGACGTGCAATGCCAAAATGACCTGCGGTGAAGTCTCTCATGATAAAGCCCGGTCACCCAAATAGACTCCTCGTCGCGCGTGATGATACTCCAAATGTTCTTCATCATCAAAGCCTTATTGTCCACCTCAATAGAGCGAATGCCAAGTCCCCCTTCCACGACAGGCAAGCAAACCTCCTCCCACGCCACCTTAGCAGCTGAGCCCGCCCATAAGAATGAACGAAACTTCTGCTCAATAGCCTGATGACACCCTTGGGCAACAAGAACACCCCGGTCCAATAGAGATAAAGCGCTCCCAGCACCGAACGAATAAGCTGAACTCGTCCCGCATAGGAGAGGGACTTATTCAGCCAAGAACCAATCCGCTGATCCACCTTCTCAAGCAAAGGGGCACAGTCCGCCTGAGTGAGTCTAGTAGTGATCAACGGGACTCCAAGATATCTCACAGGCAGAGAACCCAAAGAAAAACCCAACAAATCCAGTAAAGCAGGAGTCAGATACTCCGCACGACGCGAGACAAAGACTTCACTCTTACAAGGATTCGCCGCAAGCCCCGAGAGCGATGTAAAGCAAGTCAGTGCCGCATGAAGAACCCCCACAGAATGCAAATCAGCATGACAGAAGAGCAGCAGATCATCAGCAAAGGTCAGCATGGTCAAGGCCGACTTCTCGCACCGCCAATGATAGCGAAATCGTGGGTCAGTCCTAACAAAGTGGGTCACAATGCCACGCAACACCTCCATAACAAGCGTAAACAGATACGGCGAAAGCGGATCTCCCTGCCGCAGACCCCGCTTACCAGGGAAGAAACCCTCCGGACTACCATTGATGTTTATCGAAAAACATGTAGTAGTCACACAGCTCCGAATCCATCTGATAAATTCAGACGGAAATCCCATAGCCTCAAGAATAGCCAAAAGAAAACTCCACTCAACCTTATCATATGCCTTAGCCAGGTCCACTTTGAGCGCAACACGAGGGGGCTTATCGCGACTCAAGTAGCCATAACAGATCTCCTGAGCAAGAAGGATGTTATCCCCAATACGTCTGCCAGGGATAAAAGCCGTCTACGAGTGGTGGACCAACTTAGCCATCATAGGCCGAACCCTATTAGCAATGATCTTAGCAATGATCTTATATAAGACATTGCAACAAGAAATAGGCCTGAAGTCACCCACATGCCTAGGCGAAGTCCTCTTAGGAATGAGAGTGATAAGAGTACTGTTCACGCCCTTGAGAAGGTGTCCACTAGAAAAGAACTCACGAACCGCCTCCATAACATCCACCCCAATAATCGTCCAGGCTGCCTTAAAGAAGGCAGCAGTGTACCCGTCAGGACCAGGTGCCTTATCAACCGCCAGAAGAAACACCACATCCCTAATCTCCTTATCCTCCACTCGCCTAACGAGAATGGCAGCATCCTCATGCGAAATAAAGCTCGTAATGTACTGACGAACCTCCTCACCCACCACAGGAAGAGCTCGAGCAGATTGACCCAAGATCTGCTGGTAATAGCAAATGAGCGCATTACGGACCTGATCCTCCCCTTCCACCACTGATCCCTCATCATCTTCAAGAGAGAAGATGCGATTGGTTGCCCTACGCATCTGAACCTTCTTGAAGAAAAAGGCAGAGGATTGGTCACCATCCTTGAGCCAAGCCAGCTTAGCCCGCTGAGAGAGTGCAGAGTGCTCCATCTCCACAGCACGCGCAAAGAGAGCTCGACAAAAACGCACAAGATCAACAAGCAGATCCTCCTCAGGAAACTGAGAAGAGAGAGTCTGGGCAACCTCCAAGAACAGCGCCTCCTCGACATTCCTGACAAGATTGCCCTTCCTACGGCGCAGCTCCCTCAGGGGCTGCTTCAGGCCCCTAAGCTTCTGGGAAACCGAATACATAAGGGTACCCCTCACTCTGGTCCTCCAGCCACGATCGACCAGCTCCAAAAAGAGGGATCCTTAGTGAGAAAATTATCAAACCTGAAGCAAGCCTTCCTGGCATACCCTCCCTCCCCTTCCAAGACAAGAGGCGAGTGATCAGAAGTCGCAGGAAGACAACTACGATACCGAACAAGAGGAACCTAGAAAACCAAGAAGGGTTCCCCACAATACGATCCAACCGCCTCCAAATACCCCTCCCCGCCCTCTGCTGATTGTACCAAGTGAAGAATTGGCCAATCATAGGAAGGGTAGTAAGGTCGGCAGAAGTAAGGCAAGACCTGAACTCCAAACACTCAGCAGAGGCTGAAGACCCTCCTCTAGCCTCACTGGCCTCAATCACCGCATTGAAGTCCCCATAACGATCCACGGGTCCTCCGAGCGAAATACAGCCATGGCAATCAAATCACCCCACAGGACAGAGCGCTCCTCCCTCGTGTTCTTGCCATAGACGAATGTGACAAAAAAGGTAGAGAGGTCAGCAAGCGAATGCACCTTGCAGTGAATTGCTTGCGTCGAGCACCTTTCCACAGAAACTCGAAGAAAGGAAGGATCCCAGCCAACCCAAATACGATTGCCAGGCCCAACATCATAGTCAAAGAACCACTGCCATGTATCCCGAACCAAAGACGAAGTAAGGGCAGCATTGTGGATGGCCACCCTCGTCTCCACCAAACCCACCAAGCAAAGATTATGTCGGGAAATAAACTCGCGGACTGCCCGGCCGTGCTCCCATTTATTCAGTCCGCGCACATTCCAGACTCCGACTGGGATCATGGAACAACCCCGGGGAGGGCTGCAATGCTATCAGGGCCCGGTAAAGTAAGCACATCATCCTCACCCACAGTCTGAAGAATGGCAAATGTATTCAGTTGCCCCGCCTCCCCCCTCTCACTACTCTTCACCCCATCTGGAGACAGCTTCGTGAATGATGAGCTCGGGGCACTACAAGTCAAGGCATCACCTGCAATTACCTCCCTCTTGTCCTCCAGCACCTTTTTCCCTTTATCCCTTCCTTTCATCTGCACCTTCTCCCTCGCACCCTTGTCCTTTCCAACCATACTAATCGCTGTCCGCCGTGACTTATCCTCCACCCTACGTCCCTTGGGCATGGGCTGAACCCTCGATCCTACGTATCTAAGATGACTGGTAGCCCTAGGACAAGCCTCTACAGAATGACCAGTAGCCTGGCATCCCGAGCACTTCGGCGGCCGCCACTCGTACTCCACCGAAACCCTAACATGCCCCTCAAACCCTCCAGACCGAGAAGGAACCCTAATGTTGAAATGCTCAAAATAGGGTTCAGCCACCTTCTTCATCACACAGACTCGTGCAAAGTCGATACGTGTCATGGACGTCGTGATCGAATCTGTAAAAAGAGGCCTCCCCACCGCACTAGCAACTATGCCAAGGCCCTCCTGCGTCCAAAACTCACTCGGCACGTTCCATAGCTTAATCCAGACAGGTATCTCCTCAGGTTCCTTCTTATCGAAGGACATGCCAGGTCGCCACGCCTCAAGAAATAAGGGCTGCCCCTGTAGTAGCCAAGGGCCCCCTTCGAGCACCACATTCATAGCAGCAGCTGATGAGAACCGAAACCGGAAGAACCCGTTGCTCGTTGCCCGAACCTCCACCACATGCGCCCAAGACATACGAGCAAACTTATCAACGAATGGGAAGTAAGGTCGTCGACCAAGGAAGTAGCCCACCAAGGTGTTTTCCCACCTAGCCAACCCCTTTTCAGCAACCTCCCATGAAGGGCAAACCTCAACAACCCCATCGATCATCAAAGGGGGAGTATAAGCCAACGGAATCCGTTGTCCCGCATTAATAGGCCTACTCTCAGGCCTAGGGCCCTCAATGGCCGCATCCCGAAAAGATCGAGTAGGCTGCTGATTCGCCAACCTACCCTGGCCCGTCATCTCCTTAAGCCCCGGAGCCGTCCTATGCACCACCACATCACGCGAGTTCATTCCCAAATCAACCAGTCTCTCCCCATGAGCATCGCTCAAAAGAGGCTCGTGGACCTTCTCCAACTGCTCAATCATGCTCTCCACACCCCGATCCACCTCATCATTCGAAACCAAAGTAAGGCGTGGATGAATAGGCGTGCATGGGCGAACCAACGCACACCTGTTCGAGTCAATTGTCGGGTCCCGCAATGGCTGGGTCACACTCCATCTTGACGATGGCCGACGTTTCACCGCAGCATTAACCACAGCTCTCTCCTTAGGCACCTCAGCCCCAACCCCTTTGTTCCCCGCAGCCTCACTCAACCCTTTGGACGCCATCGTCGATGTCTTGGACGCCACCAAAGTCGCCTCCGTCAAGGTCGTCTCATCATTCTCGCCCCTTGAGTCATGCCCTCGAATGTCATGGCCACCCTTCTCGGCAACCACCAATCCCTCATCAAACCCGGCAGCCACCATACAATCCATAGGCTCGATAGAAATACTATCCGTAGCCCCCCCAACACCCAAAGGGTAATCAGCCACGGCAGTCATGGTCACGGAGGAAACTCCTTCCAAAAGCAATGTCCCGGGAAGGCTCGGACCAGCCACCCCCGTGGCCCGTCCTTGCTGGAACCAGCACCTTCAACCTCCGTGCTGTCCACAGAGCGACCCAAACCAGCCATATTGTGCCTCGCCGAGGAGCCATCCGTCCCATGAACCCGTATAAGAAGGTCTTCAAAGGCAGCCACGTCAAACAACCGGTTAAACTCCGGTATGTTACGTCCCAACGCCCCAAAATCCGGCGAAAGTGGCATGAACTCAGTTCCCGACGTCGATGACGAAGCCATCGACCCACACGAAGAAGAACTCGACGCCATGAAGGTGAAGAGTCACAAAACCCTAACCCAAAACGCGCAAGACACCCGCGCTGCCCAACCCCAGCACTTTCCACCGTCCCAGCTCAGCCCCAAAGCACCTCAAGCCACCGCAAGGTCAAGGGAAAAGGATCGCTGCCGAGCAAGGAGAAGGAAGATGAAAGGTCACTTAGGGTTTGGAACAAAAAAAACCGCACAGCCCGCCCTTCTTCCCACCGGAACAGGCAAGCCACCACCACCAGCACCGCCCAAGCACACCGAACAACCTCCGGTCAAAGTCACCGCACCAGCTCCGGCCACTTCCGCGAGATATCACAAAGAGAAACCCTAGAAATGCCCAAAAGAATGCCTTCCAAACGCCGTTTGATCCCGGCGATGGACGCCGACGGAGACGTCACCGGCGTCAACAAGAGTGGTGTAAGGTGCGCCGCTTGGGAAAGGATCGAAGACTTGGCCGGAAATTTTTTTTTTTTTTTTTTTTTTTTTTAATAGAAAAAATTTTCCTTAGTGGAAAAATACTACTCATCTTAAGTGATGAGTACTTGCCCCTTATAACTAAGCATATGAGATGACTAAGCTATGACACTTGTCTTGGCATGAGCTCACGGAGTGTAGCTTAGTGATTGCGCCTGTCACGATAAATATAGTGTCGAGTCCAGTGAGCTCGACATTGACCATGGCTCTCACTCGACGGACGTATGTGAAGGGTTTAATCATATGGTGATGATCTATAGGTTGTTCGGCCGAATAAGATTAGATCGCATTCGATCTCAATCGGGATCTGTTCGGTACCGCGGGATTGGCTAGGCGAATACCGGACTCACGGATTCCTCCCGTGATGGTTGAGACGAACCAAGGGAGTCGGGCTGAAAAAGGATTACGGACCCGTATTGTAATGCTAGATTTCTCTAAAGAACTAACGCACTCGGAGTTCGTTTAGGCCGTGGCACGTCAATGTCGGATATGACGCTTAGGTATATCTTAAGAATAGTCTTACGAATAATTAAGACTTAAGATTGTCTTAAGTACTTAAATAATTTATTGAGGGCTTAATTGTAATTAAATTAATTAAGTTGGACTTGATTAATCAATTAACAATTAGTTGGACTTGAATTGAATTGGATTCAAATTGTAAGCCCTTAATAGCAAATAGAAAAAATTTTCCTTAGTGGAAAAATACTACTCATCTTAAGTGATGAGTAATATATCTAATTAAGTGCCACTTGCCCCTTATAACTAAGCATATGAGATGACTAAGCTATGACACTTGTCTTGGCATGAGCTTTAAGTCTTAGAGACTTATGAAAAACTTAAGTCATTTTCTGGAAAAAGACAAGGCAAAAACGTGAGAGAGGTAAAAAGAGTGAGAAAATCTAGCCAAGCTCACCTTTGGCTTAGAGTCAATTCCCGAGCCCCATTCGAGTTGACGCTAGCTATCCAAGGGTCATTCAACGGGCTCTACGAATCCGGATCGGCGTGACAACCTTGCTCGGGACAGTCCGAGACGAAGAAGGATTTGCTCGAGCGTCGCGTTTTCGAACGCCGTGCTGAGACGTATAAGCCGCACGCTACGAGGGTAAAGTTTCGAACTCTAGTAGGGTGACTAGAGTACGATCATGACTTATCCGTTGACGACTCCAACGCGATGGTGTCAATCGCTCACTTGGGATAGTGGGAGGTCGTGGCGGGAATATGTTGGATCTGAGAGATGAACATATTTGAACATACGGCTCAATAGTCGTTCGATCACATGGCTATATATCTCGAGGATGTCAATGATCGAACGACAGACTATAGTGGCCTTAGACCAATGGGATCATCGACGGAGTTTTTTGGGATCTCAGTTTGTCGCTAGTTGGCTACGTCCGTCTTGTTCTAGAAAGGAACATGGGTCAGCGGCGAAACGCGGCTGGGGTAACAGAGGTGATTGCCGGGCTTTAATCGCCACCGGGATTCACAGTCTCATAAGAGATAAACGTCCTATAATATAATCGGGGACGGCAATCACAAAGTCTTCGGCCGAAGCATTTAAACTAACTCGTGTGGGACACGGAGTGTACTTAGTGATTGCGCCTGTCACGATTATAATATAGTGTCGAGTCCAGTGAGCTGACATGACCATGGCTCTCACTCCGACGGACGTATGTGAAGGGTTTAATCATATGGTGATGATCTATAGGTTGTTCGGCCGAATAAGATTAGATCGCATTCGATCTCAATCGGGATCTGTTCGGTACCGCGGGATTGGCTAGGCGAATACCGGACTCACGGATTCCTCCCGTGATGGTTGAGACGAACCAAGGGAGTCGGGCTGAAAAAGGATTACGGACCCGTATTGTAATGGCTAGATTTTCTCTAAAGAACTAACGCACTCGGAGTTCGTTTAGGCCGTGGCACGTCAATGTCGGATATTGACGCTTAGGTATATCTTAAGAATAGTCTTACGAATAATTAAGACTTAAGATTGTCTTAAGTACTTAAATAATTTATTGAGGGCTTAATTGTAATTAAATTAATTAAGTTGGACTTGATTAATCAATTAACAATTAGTTGGACTTGAATTGAATTGGATTCAAATTGTAAGCCCTTAATAGCAAATAGAAAAAATTTCCTTAGTGGAAAAATACTACTCATCTTAAGTGATGAGTAATATATCTAATTAAGTGCCACTTGCCCCTTATAACTAAGCATATGAGATGACTAAGCTATGACACTTGTCTTGGCATGAGCTTTAAGTCTTAGAGACTTATGAAAAACTTAAGTCATTTTCTGGAAAAAGACAAGGCAAAAACGTGAGAGAGGTAAAAAGAGTGAGAAAATCTAGCCAAGCTCACCTTTGGCTTAGAGTCAATTCCCGAGCCCCATTCGAGTTGACGCTAGCTATCCAAGGGTCATTCAACGGGCTCTACGAATCCGGATCGGCGTGACAACCTTGCTCGGGACAGTCCGAGACGAAGAAGGATTTGCTCGAGCGTCGCGTTTTCGAACGCCGTGCTGAGACGTATAAGCCGCACGCTACGAGGGTAAAGTTTCGAACTCTAGTAGGGTGACTAGAGTACCGATCATGACTTATCCGTTGACGACTCCAACGCGATGGTGTCAATCGCTCACTTGGGATAGTGGGAGGTCGTGGCGGGAATATGTTGGATCTGAGAGATGAACATATTTGAACATACGGCTCAATAGTCGTTCGATCACATGGCTATATATCTCGAGGATGTCAATGATCGAACGACAGACTATAGTGGCCTTAGACCAATGGGATCATCGACGGAGTTTCTTTTGGGATCTCAGTTTGTCGCTAGTTGGCTACGTCCGTCTTGTTCTAGAAAGGAACATGGGTCAGCGGCGAAACGCGGCTGGGGTAACAGAGGTGATTGCCGGGCTTTAATCGCCACCGGGATTCACAGTCTCATAAGAGATAAACGTCCTATAATATAATCGGGGACGGCAATCACAAAGTCTTCGGCCGAAGCATTTAAACTAACTCGTGTGGGACACGGAGTGTACCTTAGTGATTACGCCTGTCACGATTATAATATAGTGTCGAGTCCAGTGAGCTGACATTGACCATGGCTCTCACTCGACCGGGACGTATGTGAAGGGTTTAATCATATGGTGATGATCTATAGGTTGTTCGGCCGAATAAGATTAGATCGCATTCGATCTCAATCGGGATCTGTTCGGTACCGCGGGATTGGCTAGGCGAATACCGGACTCACGGATTCCTCCCGTGATGGTTGAGACGAACCAAGGGAGTCGGGCTGAAAAAGGATTACGGACCCGTATTGTAATGGCTAGATTTTCTCTAAAGAACTAACGCACTCGGAGTTCGTTTAGGCCGTGGCACGTCAATGTCGGATATTGACGCTTAGGTATATCTTAAGAATAGTCTTACGAATAATTAAGACTTAAGATTGTTAAGTACTTAAATAATTTATTGAGGGCTTAATTGTAATTAAATTAATTAAGTTGGACTTGATTAATCAATTAACAATTAGTTGGACTTGAATTGAATTGGATTCAAATTGTAAGCCCTTAATAGCAAATAGAAAAAATTTTCCTTAGTGGAAAAATACTACTCATCTTAAGTGATGAGTAATATATCTAATTAAGTGCCACTTGCCCCTTATAACTAAGCATATGAGATGACTAAGCTATGACACTTGTCTTGGCATGAGCTTTAAGTCTTAGAGACTTATGAAAAACTTAAGTCATTTTCTGGAAAAAGACAAGGCAAAAACGTGAGAGAGGTAAAAAGAGTGAGAAAATCTAGCCAAGCTCACCTTTGGCTTAGAGTCAATTCCCGAGCCCCATTCGAGTTGACGCTAGCTATCCAAGGGTCATTCAACGGGCTCTACGAATCCGGATCGGCGTGACAACCTTGCTCGGGACAGTCCGAGACGAAGAAGGATTTGCTCGAGCTTCGCGTTTCGAACGCCGTGCTGAGACGTATAAGCCGCACGCTACGAGGGTAAAGTTTCGAACTCTAGTAGGAGGCCCAGCCACCTTCCTCCGAGGAAGGCATATATCGTCCCACGCAACCTTAGCAGCCGAGCCGCCCATAGAGTGGCGAACTTACCCTCGAGGGCCACGAACAATACCCTTGGCAGAAACAGAAACACCCCAGACCAAAAAGGATGCAGTGCCTGTAGGACCGACTTAATCAGTTGAACCCTCCCAGCATAGAGGCTGATTCAGCCAACCGCCCAAACGGCCATCCACCTTATGCAGCAGCGGGGCGCAGTCCGACAGGGACAATCGAGAGCCAAGAGAGGCACCCCAAATAGCGACTGGGAGTGCAGCTAATGGAAACCCAAAATGGGCTGCAGCTGCTCAAGAAGACCCTCAGCACTCCTAGAAAGAAACATGGAGCTCTTAGTCGAATTAGGCGCAAGACCGGACAGGACCGAGAAACATCCCACAGCCTAAACACCCCCACAGACACCACATCAGCCCGACAAAACAAGAGAAGATCATCAGCAAACATCAGCATGGGGAGCGACAGATCAGCACACCCGCCAGTGAAAACCAAACCGAGGCTCCTCCTGAATACACTTAGCCACAATACCATGTAAGACCTCCATAACCAAAGTGAACAGATACGGGGATGGGGTCCCCCTGACGTAGTCCACGACGACCCGAGAAGTAGCCAGATGAACGGCCATTGACGTTAATGGAAAACGTCGTCGTCGTCAGGCAGGCGCGAATCCACTCAATAAAGAGAGGGGGAAAACCCATAGCCTGCAACGTTGCCAACATAAAACACCATTCCACCTTATCGTAGGCCTTCGCGAGGTCAACCTTAAAGAGCGCACGAGGTGGTGGCTAGTACTAGTGTAGCCGTGGCATATCTCTTGGGCGAGTAGAATATTATCACTGATGTGGCGACCAGGGATAAAAGCCGTCTGAGACTCATGAACCAGCCCGGGAAGCGAGGCTTTCAACCGGTTCGCAAGGATCTTAGAGATAACCTTGTAGAGCACATTGCAACAAGAAATAGGGCGAAAGTCCGTTGCCCTGCGTGGCGAGTCGCACTTCGGAATCAATGTAAGCAGAGTGCTGTTTAGGCCCTTAAGAAGTCGGCCCGTAGCGAAAAAATCCCGGACAGCACCGATAAGAGCAGGCCCAACAATCCCCCAAGCAGCTT
Organism: Lindernia subracemosa; assembly: GCA_028392965.1. Lineage (NCBI taxonomy): Eukaryota > Viridiplantae > Streptophyta > Magnoliopsida > Lamiales > Linderniaceae > Vandellia > Vandellia subracemosa. The sequence continues at coordinate 295,188 of JAQPCC010000127.1, read as the reverse complement.
TGAAAAAAGCTGCCGTATAGCCGTCCGGCCCCGGCGCCTTCTCATCCCCCATAGAGAAGAGTGCCTGATGAACCTCGATTTCCTCCAAGGGACAGACCAGGGCCGCAGCCGCGGCGGAGGAAACCCGACGGGCGATGAAGGGGTGAACATCAGGTAAAAGAACCGGAGAAAGACGACCCGTCCGACCCGTCCTTAGTGGAAAAATACTACTCATCTTAAGTGATGAGTAATATATCTAATTAAGTGCCACTTGCCCCTTATAACTAAGCATATGAGATGACTAAGCTATGACACTTGTCTTGGCATGAGCTTTATGTCTTAGAGACTTATGAAAAACTTAAGTCATTTTCTGGAAAAAGACAAGGCAAAAACGTGAGAGAGGTAAAAAGAGTGAGAAAATCTAGCCAAGCTCACCTTTGGCTTAGAGTCAATTCCCGAGCCCCATTCGAGTTGACGCTAGCTATCCAAGGGTCATTCAACGGGCTCTACGAATCCGGATCGGCGTGACAACCTTGCTCGGGACAGTCCGAGACGAAGAAGGATTTGCTCGAGCTTCGCATTTTCGAACGCCGTGCTGAGACATATAAGCCGCACGCTACGAGGGTAAAGTTTCGAACTCTAGTAGGGTGACTAGAGTACCGATCATGACTTATCCGTTGACGACTCCAACGCGATGGTGTCAATCGCTCACTTGGGATAGTGGGAGGTCGTGGCGGGAATATGTTGGATCTGAGAGATGAACATATTTGAACATACGGCTCAATAGTCGTTCGATCACATGGCTATATATCTCGAGGATGTCAATGATCGAACGACAGACTATAGTGGCCTTAGACCAATGGGATCATCGACGGAGTTTCTTTTGGGATCTCAGTTTGTCGCTAGTTGGCTAGGTCCGTCTTGTTCTAGAAAGGAACATGGGTCAGCGGCGAAATGCGGCTGGGGTAAGAAAGGTGATTGCCGGGCTTTAATCGCCACCGGGATTCACAGTCTCATAAGAGATAAACGTCCTATAATATAATCGGGGACGGCAATCACAAAGTCTTCGGCCGAAGCATTTAAACTAACTCGTGTGGGACACGGAGTGTACCTTAGTGATTACGCCTGTCACGATTATAATATAGTGTCGTGTCCAGTGAGCTTGACATTGACCATGGCTCTCACTCGACCGGGACGTATGTGAAGGGTTTAATCATATGGTGATGATCTATAGGTTGTTCGGCCGAATAAGATTAGATCGCATTCGATCTCAATCGGGATCTGTTCGGTACCGCGGGATTGGCTAGGCGAATACCGGACTCACGGATTCCTCCCGTGATGGTTGAGACGAACCAAGGGAGTCGGGCTGATAAAGGATTACGGACCCGTATTGTAATGGCTAGATTTTCTCTAAAGAACTAACGCACTCGGAGTTCGTTTAGGCTGTGGCACGTCAATGTCGGATATTGACGCTTAGGTATATCTTAAGAATAGTCTTACGAATAATTAAGACTTAAGATTGTCTTAAGTACTTAAATAATTTATTGAGGGCTTAATTGTAAGTAAATTAATTAAGTTGGACTTGATTAATCAATTAACAATTAGTTGGACTTGAATTGAATTGGATTCAAATTGTAAGCCCTTAATAGCAAATAGAAAAAATTTTCCTTAGTGGAAAAATACTACTCATCTTAAGTGATGAGTAATATATCTAATTAAGGGACTCTTCAAGAAAAGACTATCATTCCACGTCAAGGGCAAATGCGGAATCAAAGTGAGGCCCGAGTGCAGGCTGACCGTGGTACTCCGAGAGATTACGCCCGAAGAAGAGGCCCAGATAGCCAAGCTGAAGGTCAACAACTTCCGTAAGCTCACTAAACGAGAGAAACGCCTCGTGCCCCACAAGCTCATCGAGACCACTCCTATATGGGAGCGCAAGACCAGACGAACTCAAGACCAAGTGAGTGGTGTAATAATGTCTTCATAAAAACTGCTATGAAACTACTTTATCTATTGGGCTTTGTTCTTAAGGTTTGGCTTGTATTGGAATACATTCTGATAGAAGTAAACTTCCAACACAAAAAAAAAAAAAAAAAAAATATATATATATATATATATCTAATTAAGTGCCACTTGCCCCTTATAACTAAGCATATGAGATGACTAAGCTATGACACTTGTCTTGGCATGAGCTTTAAGTCTTAGAGACTTATGAAAAACTTAAGTCATTTTCTGGAAAAAGACAAGGCAAAAACGTGAGAGAGGTAAAAAGAGTGAGAAAATCTAGCCAAGCTCACCTTTGGCTTAGAGTCAATTCCCGAGCCCCATTCGAGTTGACGCTAGCTATCCAAGGGTCATTCAACGGGCTCTACGAATCCGGATCGGCGTGACAACCTTGCTCGGGACAGTCCGAGACGAAGAAGGATTTGCTCGAGCTTCGCATTTTCGAACGCCATGCTGAGACATATAAGCCGCACGCTACGAGGAACTCTAGTAGGGTGACTAGAGTACCGATCATGACTTATCCGTTGACGACTCCAACGCGATGGTGTCAATCGCTCACTTGGGATAGTGGGAGGTCGTGGCGGGAATATGTTGGATCTGAGAGATGAACATATTTGAACATACGGCTCAATAGTCGTTCGATCACATGGCTATATATCTCGAGGATGTCAATGATCGAACGACAGACTATAGTGGCCTTAGACCAATGGGATCATCGACGGAGTTTCTTTTGGGATCTCAGTTTGTCGCTAGTTGGCTAGGTCCGTCTTGTTCTAGAAAGGAACATGGGTCAGCGGCGAAATGCGGCTGGGGTAACAGAGGTGATTGCCGGGCTTTAATCGCCACCGGGATTCACAGTCTCATAAGAGATAAACGTCCTATAATATAATCGGGGACGGCAATCACAAAGTCTTCGGCCGAAGCATTTAAACTAACTCGTGTGGGACACGGAGTGTACCTTAGTGATTACGCCTGTCACGATTATAATATAGTGTCGAGTCCAGTGAGCTTGACATTGACCATTGCTCTCACTCGACCGGGACGTATGTGAAGGGTTTAATCATATGGTGATGATCTATAGGTTGTTCGGCCGAATAAGATTAGATCGCATTCGATCTCAATCGGGATCTGTTCGGTACCGCGGGATTGGCTAGGCGAATACCGGACTCATGGATTCCTCCCGTGATGGTTGAGACGAACCAAGGGAGTCGGGCTGATAAAGGATTACGGACCCGTATTGTAATGGCTAGATTTTCTCTAAAGAACTAACGCACTCGGAGTTCGTTTAGGCTGTGGCACGTCAATGTCGGATATTGACGCTTAGGTATATCTTAAGAATAGTCTTACGAATAATTAAGACTTAAGATTGTCTTAAGTACTTAAATAATTTATTGAGGGCTTAATTGTAAGTAAATTAATTAAGTTGGACTTGATTAATCAATTAACAATTAGTTGGACTTGAATTGAATTGGATTCAAATTGTAAGCCCTTAATAGCAAATAGAAAAAATTTTCCTTAGTGGAAAAATACTACTCATCTTAAGTGATGAGTAATATATCTAATTAAGGGGCTCTTCAAGAAAAGACTATCATTCCACGCCAAGGGCAAATGCGGAATCAAAGTGAGGCCCGAGTGCAGGCTGACCGTGGTACTCCGAGAGATTACGCCCGAAGAAGAGGCCCAGATAGCCAAGCTGAAGGTCAACAACTTCCGTAAGCTCACTAAACGAGAGAAACGCCTCGTGCCCCACAAGCTCATCGAGACCACTCCTATATGGGAGCGCAAGACCAGACGAACTCAAGACCAAGTGAGTGGTGTAATAATGTCTTCATAAAAACTGCTATGAAACTACTTTATCTATTGGGCTTTGTTCTTAAGGTTTGGCTTGTATTGGAATACATTCTGATAGAAGTAAACTTCCAACACAAAAAAAAAAAAAAAAAAAAAAAAAAAATATATATATATATATCTAATTAAGTGCCACTTGCCCCTTATAACTAAGCATATGAGATGACTAAGCTATGACACTTGTCTTGGCATGAGCTTTAAGTCTTAGAGACTTATGAAAAACTTAAGTCATTTTCTGGAAAAAGACAAGGCAAAAACGTGAGAGAGGTAAAAAGAGTGAGAAAATCTAGCCAAGCTCACCTTTGGCTTAGAGTCAATTCCCGAGCCCCATTCGAGTTGACGCTAGCTATCCAAGGGTCATTCAACGGGCTCTACGAATCCGGATCGGCGTGACAACCTTGCTCGGGACAGTCCGAGACGAAGAAGGATTTGCTCGAGCTTCGCGTTTTCGAACGCCGTGCTGAGACGTATAAGCCGCACGCTACGAGGGTAAAGTTTCGAACTCTAGTAGGGTGACTAGAGTACCGATCATGACTTATCCGTTGACGACTCCAACGCGATGGTGTCAATCGCTCACTTGGGATAGTGGGAGGTCGTGGCGGGAATATGTTGGATCTGAGAGATGAACATATTTGAACATACGGCTCAATAGTCGTTCGATCACATGGCTATATATCTCGAGGATGTCAATGATCGAACGACAGACTATAGTGGCCTTAGACCAATGGGATCATCGACGGAGTTTCTTTTGGGATCTCAGTTTGTCGCTAGTTGGCTAGGTCCGTCTTGTTCTAGAAAGGAACATGGGTCAGCGGCGAAACGCGGCTGGGGTAACAGAGGTGATTGCCGGGCTTTAATCGCCACCGGGATTCACAGTCTCATAAGAGATAAACGTCCTATAATATAATCGGGGACGGCAATCACAAAGTCTTCGGCCGAAGCATTTAAACTAACTCGTGTGGGACACGGAGTGTACCTTAGTGATTACGCCTGTCACGATTATATATAGTGTCGAGTCCAGTGAGCTTGACATTGACCATGGCTCTCACTCGACCGGGACGTATGTGAAGGGTTTAATCATATGGTGATGATCTATAGGTTGTTCGGCCGAATAAGATTAGATCGCATTCGATCTCAATCGGGATCTGTTCGGTACCGCGGGATTGGCTAGGCGAATACCGGACTCACGGATTCCTCCCGTGATGGTTGAGACGAACCAAGGGAGTCGGGCTGAAAAAGGATTACGGACCCGTATTGTAATGGCTAGATTTTCTCTAAAGAACTAACGCACTCGGAGTTCGTTTAGGCCGTGGCACGTCAATGTCGGATATTGACGCTTAGGTATATCTTAAGAATAGTCTTACGAATAATTAAGACTTAAGATTGTCTTAAGTACTTAAATAATTTATTGAGGGCTTAATTGTAATTAAATTAATTAAGTTGGACTTGATTAATCAATTAACAATTAGTTGGACTTGAATTGAATTGGATTCAAATTGTAAGCCCTTAATAGCAAATAGAAAAAATTTTCCTTAGTGGAAAAATACTACTCATCTTAAGTGATGAGTAATATATCTAATTAAGTGCCACTTGCCCCTTATAACTAAGCATATGAGATGACTAAGCTATGACACTTGTCTTGGCATGAGCTTTAAGTCTTAGAGACTTATGAAAAACTTAAGTCATTTTCTGGAAAAAGACAAGGCAAAAACGTGAGAGAGGTAAAAAGAGTGAGAAAATCTAGCCAAGCTCACCTTTGGCTTAGAGTCAATTCCCGAGCCCCATTCGAGTTGACGCTAGCTATCCAAGGGTCATTCAACGGGCTCTACGAATCCGGATCGGCGTGACAACCTTGCTCGGGACAGTCCGAGACGAAGAAGGATTTGCTCGAGCTTCGCGTTTTCGAACGCCGTGCTGAGACGTATAAGCCGCACGCTACGAGGGTAAAGTTTCGAACTCTAGTAGGGTGACTAGAGTACCGATCATGACTTATCCGTTGACGACTCCAACGCGATGGTGTCAATCGCTCACTTGGGATAGTGGGAGGTCGTGGCGGGAATATGTTGGATCTGAGAGATGAACATATTTGAACATACGGCTCAATAGTCGTTCGATCACATGGCTATATATCTCGAGGATGTCAATGATCGAACGACAGACTATAGTGGCCTTAGACCAATGGGATCATCGACGGAGTTTCTTTTGGGATCTCAGTTTGTCGCTAGTTGGCTAGGTCCGTCTTGTTCTAGAAAGGAACATGGGTCAGCGGCGAAACGCGGCTGGGGTAACAGAGGTGATTGCCGGGCTTTAATCGCCACCGGGATTCACAGTCTCATAAGAGATAAACGTCCTATAATATAATCGGGGACGGCAATCACAAAGTCTTCGGCCGAAGCATTTAAACTAACTCGTGTGGGACACGGAGTGTACCTTAGTGATTACGCCTGTCACGATTATAATATAGTGTCGAGTCCAGTGAGCTTGACATTGACCATGGCTCTCACTCGACCGGGACGTATGTGAAGGGTTTAATCATATGGTGATGATCTATAGGTTGTTCGGCCGAATAAGATTAGATCGCATTCGATCTCAATCGGGATCTGTTCGGTACCGCGGGATTGGCTAGGCGAATACCGGACTCACGGATTCCTCCCGTGATGGTTGAGACGAACCAAGGGAGTCGGGCTGAAAAAGGATTACGGACCCGTATTGTAATGGCTAGATTTTCTCTAAAGAACTAACGCACTCGGAGTTCGTTTAGGCCGTGGCACGTCAATGTCGGATATTGACGCTTAGGTATATCTTAAGAATAGTCTTACGAATAATTAAGACTTAAGATTGTCTTAAGTACTTAAATAATTTATTGAGGGCTTAATTGTAATTAAATTAATTAAGTTGGACTTGATTAATCAATTAACAATTAGTTGGACTTGAATTGAATTGGATTCAAATTGTAAGCCCTTAATAGCAAATAGAAAAAATTTTCCTTAGTGGAAAAATACTACTCATCTTAAGTGATGAGTAATATATCTAATTAAGTGCCACTTGCCCCTTATAACTAAGCATATGAGATGACTAAGCTATGACACTTGTCTTGGCATGAGCTTTAAGTCTTAGAGACTTATGAAAAACTTAAGTCATTTTCTGGAAAAAGACAAGGCAAAAACGTGAGAGAGGTAAAAAGAGTGAGAAAATCTAGCCAAGCTCACCTTTGGCTTAGAGTCAATTCCCGAGCCCCATTCGAGTTGACGCTAGCTATCCAAGGGTCATTCAACGGGCTCTACGAATCCGGATCGGCGTGACAACCTTGCTCGGGACAGTCCGAGACGAAGAAGGATTTGCTCGAGCTTCGCGTTTTCGAACGCCGTGCTGAGACGTATAAGCCGCACGCTACGAGGGTAAAGTTTCGAACTCTAGTAGGGTGACTAGAGTACCGATCATGACTTATCCGTTGACGACTCCAACGCGATGGTGTCAATCGCTCACTTGGGATAGTGGGAGGTCGTGGCGGGAATATGTTGGATCTGAGAGATGAACATATTTGAACATACGGCTCAATAGTCGTTCGATCACATGGCTATATATCTCGAGGATGTCAATGATCGAACGACAGACTATAGTGGCCTTAGACCAATGGGATCATCGACGGAGTTTCTTTTGGGATCTCAGTTTGTCGCTAGTTGGCTAGGTCCGTCTTGTTCTAGAAAGGAACATGGGTCAGCGGCGAAACGCGGCTGGGGTAACAGAGGTGATTGCCGGGCTTTAATCGCCACCGGGATTCACAGTCTCATAAGAGATAAACGTCCTATAATATAATCGGGGACGGCAATCACAAAGTCTTCGGCCGAAGCATTTAAACTAACTCGTGTGGGACACGGAGTGTACCTTAGTGATTACGCCTGTCACGATTATAATATAGTGTCGAGTCCAGTGAGCTTGACATTGACCATGGCTCTCACTCGACCGGGACGTATGTGAAGGGTTTAATCATATGGTGATGATCTATAGGTTGTTCGGCCGAATAAGATTAGATCGCATTCGATCTCAATCGGGATCTGTTCGGTACCGCGGGATTGGCTAGGCGAATACCGGACTCACGGATTCCTCCCGTGATGGTTGAGACGAACCAAGGGAGTCGGGCTGAAAAAGGATTACGGACCCGTATTGTAATGGCTAGATTTTCTCTAAAGAACTAACGCACTCGGAGTTCGTTTAGGCCGTGGCACGTCAATGTCGGATATTGACGCTTAGGTATATCTTAAGAATAGTCTTACGAATAATTAAGACTTAAGATTGTCTTAAGTACTTAAATAATTTATTGAGGGCTTAATTGTAATTAAATTAATTAAGTTGGACTTGATTAATCAATTAACAATTAGTTGGACTTGAATTGAATTGGATTCAAATTGTAAGCCCTTAATAGCAAATAGAAAAAATTTTCCTTAGTGGAAAAATACTACTCATCTTAAGTGATGAGTAATATATCTAATTAAGTGCCACTTGCCCCTTATAACTAAGCATATGAGATGACTAAGCTATGACACTTGTCTTGGCATGAGCTTTAAGTCTTAGAGACTTATGAAAAACTTAAGTCATTTTCTGGAAAAAGACAAGGCAAAAACGTGAGAGAGGTAAAAAGAGTGAGAAAATCTAGCCAAGCTCACCTTTGGCTTAGAGTCAATTCCCGAGCCCCATTCGAGTTGACGCTAGCTATCCAAGGGTCATTCAACGGGCTCTACGAATCCGGATCGGCGTGACAACCTTGCTCGGGACAGTCCGAGACGAAGAAGGATTTGCTCGAGCTTCGCGTTTTCGAACGCCGTGCTGAGACGTATAAGCCGCACGCTACGAGGGTAAAGTTTCGAACTCTAGTAGGGTGACTAGAGTACCGATCATGACTTATCCGTTGACGACTCCAACGCGATGGTGTCAATCGCTCACTTGGGATAGTGGGAGGTCGTGGCGGGAATATGTTGGATCTGAGAGATGAACATATTTGAACATACGGCTCAATAGTCGTTCGATCACATGGCTATATATCTCGAGGATGTCAATGATCGAACGACAGACTATAGTGGCCTTAGACCAATGGGATCATCGACGGAGTTTCTTTTGGGATCTCAGTTTGTCGCTAGTTGGCTAGGTCCGTCTTGTTCTAGAAAGGAACATGGGTCAGCGGCGAAACGCGGCTGGGGTAACAGAGGTGATTGCCGGGCTTTAATCGCCACCGGGATTCACAGTCTCATAAGAGATAAACGTCCTATAATATAATCGGGGACGGCAATCACAAAGTCTTCGGCCGAAGCATTTAAACTAACTCGTGTGGGACACGGAGTGTACCTTAGTGATTACGCCTGTCACGATTATAATATAGTGTCGAGTCCAGTGAGCTTGACATTGACCATGGCTCTCACTCGACCGGGACGTATGTGAAGGGTTTAATCATATGGTGATGATCTATAGGTTGTTCGGCCGAATAAGATTAGATCGCATTCGATCTCAATCGGGATCTGTTCGGTACCGCGGGATTGGCTAGGCGAATACCGGACTCACGGATTCCTCCCGTGATGGTTGAGACGAACCAAGGGAGTCGGGCTGAAAAAGGATTACGGACCCGTATTGTAATGGCTAGATTTTCTCTAAAGAACTAACGCACTCGGAGTTCGTTTAGGCCGTGGCACGTCAATGTCGGATATTGACGCTTAGGTATATCTTAAGAATAGTCTTACGAATAATTAAGACTTAAGATTGTCTTAAGTACTTAAATAATTTATTGAGGGCTTAATTGTAATTAAATTAATTAAGTTGGACTTGATTAATCAATTAACAATTAGTTGGACTTGAATTGAATTGGATTCAAATTGTAAGCCCTTAATAGCAAATAGAAAAAATTTTCCTTAGTGGAAAAATACTACTCATCTTAAGTGATGAGTAATATATCTAATTAAGTGCCACTTGCCCCTTATAACTAAGCATATGAGATGACTAAGCTATGACACTTGTCTTGGCATGAGCTTTAAGTCTTAGAGACTTATGAAAAACTTAAGTCATTTTCTGGAAAAAGACAAGGCAAAAACGTGAGAGAGGTAAAAAGAGTGAGAAAATCTAGCCAAGCTCACCTTTGGCTTAGAGTCAATTCCCGAGCCCCATTCGAGTTGACGCTAGCTATCCAAGGGTCATTCAACGGGCTCTACGAATCCGGATCGGCGTGACAACCTTGCTCGGGACAGTCCGAGACGAAGAAGGATTTGCTCGAGCTTCGCGTTTTCGAACGCCGTGCTGAGACGTATAAGCCGCACGCTACGAGGGTAAAGTTTCGAACTCTAGTAGGGTGACTAGAGTACCGATCATGACTTATCCGTTGACGACTCCAACGCGATGGTGTCAATCGCTCACTTGGGATAGTGGGAGGTCGTGGCGGGAATATGTTGGATCTGAGAGATGAACATATTTGAACATACGGCTCAATAGTCGTTCGATCACATGGCTATATATCTCGAGGATGTCAATGATCGAACGACAGACTATAGTGGCCTTAGACCAATGGGATCATCGACGGAGTTTCTTTTGGGATCTCAGTTTGTCGCTAGTTGGCTAGGTCCGTCTTGTTCTAGAAAGGAACATGGGTCAGCGGCGAAACGCGGCTGGGGTAACAGAGGTGATTGCCGGGCTTTAATCGCCACCGGGATTCACAGTCTCATAAGAGATAAACGTCCTATAATATAATCGGGGACGGCAATCACAAAGTCTTCGGCCGAAGCATTTAAACTAACTCGTGTGGGACACGGAGTGTACCTTAGTGATTACGCCTGTCACGATTATAATATAGTGTCGAGTCCAGTGAGCTTGACATTGACCATGGCTCTCACTCGACCGGGACGTATGTGAAGGGTTTAATCATATGGTGATGATCTATAGGTTGTTCGGCCGAATAAGATTAGATCGCATTCGATCTCAATCGGGATCTGTTCGGTACCGCGGGATTGGCTAGGCGAATACCGGACTCACGGATTCCTCCCGTGATGGTTGAGACGAACCAAGGGAGTCGGGCTGAAAAAGGATTACGGACCCGTATTGTAATGGCTAGATTTTCTCTAAAGAACTAACGCACTCGGAGTTCGTTTAGGCCGTGGCACGTCAATGTCGGATATTGACGCTTAGGTATATCTTAAGAATAGTCTTACGAATAATTAAGACTTAAGATTGTCTTAAGTACTTAAATAATTTATTGAGGGCTTAATTGTAATTAAATTAATTAAGTTGGACTTGATTAATCAATTAACAATTAGTTGGACTTGAATTGAATTGGATTCAAATTGTAAGCCCTTAATAGCAAATAGAAAAAATTTTCCTTAGTGGAAAAATACTACTCATCTTAAGTGATGAGTAATATATCTAATTAAGTGCCACTTGCCCCTTATAACTAAGCATATGAGATGACTAAGCTATGACACTTGTCTTGGCATGAGCTTTAAGTCTTAGAGACTTATGAAAAACTTAAGTCATTTTCTGGAAAAAGACAAGGCAAAAACGTGAGAGAGGTAAAAAGAGTGAGAAAATCTAGCCAAGCTCACCTTTGGCTTAGAGTCAATTCCCGAGCCCCATTCGAGTTGACGCTAGCTATCCAAGGGTCATTCAACGGGCTCTACGAATCCGGATCGGCGTGACAACCTTGCTCGGGACAGTCCGAGACGAAGAAGGATTTGCTCGAGCTTCGCGTTTTCGAACGCCGTGCTGAGACGTATAAGCCGCACGCTACGAGGGTAAAGTTTCGAACTCTAGTAGGGTGACTAGAGTACCGATCATGACTTATCCGTTGACGACTCCAACGCGATGGTGTCAATCGCTCACTTGGGATAGTGGGAGGTCGTGGCGGGAATATGTTGGATCTGAGAGATGAACATATTTGAACATACGGCTCAATAGTCGTTCGATCACATGGCTATATATCTCGAGGATGTCAATGATCGAACGACAGACTATAGTGGCCTTAGACCAATGGGATCATCGACGGAGTTTCTTTTGGGATCTCAGTTTGTCGCTAGTTGGCTAGGTCCGTCTTGTTCTAGAAAGGAACATGGGTCAGCGGCGAAACGCGGCTGGGGTAACAGAGGTGATTGCCGGGCTTTAATCGCCACCGGGATTCACAGTCTCATAAGAGATAAACGTCCTATAATATAATCGGGGACGGCAATCACAAAGTCTTCGGCCGAAGCATTTAAACTAACTCGTGTGGGACACGGAGTGTACCTTAGTGATTACGCCTGTCACGATTATAATATAGTGTCGAGTCCAGTGAGCTTGACATTGACCATGGCTCTCACTCGACCGGGACGTATGTGAAGGGTTTAATCATATGGTGATGATCTATAGGTTGTTCGGCCGAATAAGATTAGATCGCATTCGATCTCAATCGGGATCTGTTCGGTACCGCGGGATTGGCTAGGCGAATACCGGACTCACGGATTCCTCCCGTGATGGTTGAGACGAACCAAGGGAGTCGGGCTGAAAAAGGATTACGGACCCGTATTGTAATGGCTAGATTTTCTCTAAAGAACTAACGCACTCGGAGTTCGTTTAGGCCGTGGCACGTCAATGTCGGATATTGACGCTTAGGTATATCTTAAGAATAGTCTTACGAATAATTAAGACTTAAGATTGTCTTAAGTACTTAAATAATTTATTGAGGGCTTAATTGTAATTAAATTAATTAAGTTGGACTTGATTAATCAATTAACAATTAGTTGGACTTGAATTGAATTGGATTCAAATTGTAAGCCCTTAATAGCAAATAGAAAAAATTTTCCTTAGTGGAAAAATACTACTCATCTTAAGTGATGAGTAATATATCTAATTAAGTGCCACTTGCCCCTTATAACTAAGCATATGAGATGACTAAGCTATGACACTTGTCTTGGCATGAGCTTTAAGTCTTAGAGACTTATGAAAAACTTAAGTCATTTTCTGGAAAAAGACAAGGCAAAAACGTGAGAGAGGTAAAAAGAGTGAGAAAATCTAGCCAAGCTCACCTTTGGCTTAGAGTCAATTCCCGAGCCCCATTCGAGTTGACGCTAGCTATCCAAGGGTCATTCAACGGGCTCTACGAATCCGGATCGGCGTGACAACCTTGCTCGGGACAGTCCGAGACGAAGAAGGATTTGCTCGAGCTTCGCGTTTTCGAACGCCGTGCTGAGACGTATAAGCCGCACGCTACGAGGGTAAAGTTTCGAACTCTAGTAGGGTGACTAGAGTACCGATCATGACTTATCCGTTGACGACTCCAACGCGATGGTGTCAATCGCTCACTTGGGATAGTGGGAGGTCGTGGCGGGAATATGTTGGATCTGAGAGATGAACATATTTGAACATACGGCTCAATAGTCGTTCGATCACATGGCTATATATCTCGAGGATGTCAATGATCGAACGACAGACTATAGTGGCCTTAGACCAATGGGATCATCGACGGAGTTTCTTTTGGGATCTCAGTTTGTCGCTAGTTGGCTAGGTCCGTCTTGTTCTAGAAAGGAACATGGGTCAGCGGCGAAACGCGGCTGGGGTAACAGAGGTGATTGCCGGGCTTTAATCGCCACCGGGATTCACAGTCTCATAAGAGATAAACGTCCTATAATATAATCGGGGACGGCAATCACAAAGTCTTCGGCCGAAGCATTTAAACTAACTCGTGTGGGACACGGAGTGTACCTTAGTGATTACGCCTGTCACGATTATAATATAGTGTCGAGTCCAGTGAGCTTGACATTGACCATGGCTCTCACTCGACCGGGACGTATGTGAAGGGTTTAATCATATGGTGATGATCTATAGGTTGTTCGGCCGAATAAGATTAGATCGCATTCGATCTCAATCGGGATCTGTTCGGTACCGCGGGATTGGCTAGGCGAATACCGGACTCACGGATTCCTCCCGTGATGGTTGAGACGAACCAAGGGAGTCGGGCTGAAAAAGGATTACGGACCCGTATTGTAATGGCTAGATTTTCTCTAAAGAACTAACGCACTCGGAGTTCGTTTAGGCCGTGGCACGTCAATGTCGGATATTGACGCTTAGGTATATCTTAAGAATAGTCTTACGAATAATTAAGACTTAAGATTGTCTTAAGTACTTAAATAATTTATTGAGGGCTTAATTGTAATTAAATTAATTAAGTTGGACTTGATTAATCAATTAACAATTAGTTGGACTTGAATTGAATTGGATTCAAATTGTAAGCCCTTAATAGCAAATAGAAAAAATTTTCCTTAGTGGAAAAATACTACTCATCTTAAGTGATGAGTAATATATCTAATCAAGGGGCTCTTCAAGAAAAGACTATCATTCCACGCCAAGGACAAATGCGGAATCAAAGTGAGGCCCGAGTGCTGGCTGACCGTGGTACTCCGAGAGATTACGCCCGAAGAAGAGGCCCAGATAGCCAAGCTGAAAGTCAACAACTTCCGTAAGCTCACTAAACGAGAGAAACGCCTCGTGCCCCACAAGCTCATCGAGACCACTCCTATATGGGAGCGCAAGACCAGACGAACTCAAGACCAAGTGAGTGGTGTAATAATGTCTTCATAAAAACTGCTATGAAACTACTTTATCTATTGGGCTTTGTTCTTAAGGTTTGGCTTGTATTGGAATACATTCTGATAGAAGTAAACTTCCAACAAAAAAAAAAAAAAAAAAAAAAAATATATATATATATATATCTAATTAAGTGCCACTTGCCCCTTATAACTAAGCATATGAGATGACTAAGCTATGACACTTGTCTTGGAATGAGCTTTAAGTCTTAGAGACTTATGAAAAACTTAAGTCATTTTCTGGAAAAAGACAAGGCAAAAACGTGAGAGAGGTAAAAAGAGTGAGAAAATCTAGCCAAGCTCACCTTTGGCTTAGAGTCAATTCCCGAGCCCCATTCGAGTTGACGCTAGCTATCCAAGGGTCATTCAACGGGCTCTACGAATCCGGATCGGCGTGACAACCTTGCTCGGGACAGTCCGAGACGAAGAAGGATTTGCTCGAGCTTCGCGTTTTCGAACGCCGTGCTGAGACGTATAAGCCGCACGCTACGAGGGTAAAGTTTCTAACTCTAGTAGGGTGACTAGAGTACCGATCATGACTTATCCGTTGACGACTCCAACGCGATGGTGTCAATCGCTCACTTGGGATAGTGGGAGGTCGTGGCGGGAATATCTTGGATCTGTGAGATGAACATATTTGAACATACGGTTCAATAGTCGTTCGATCACATGGCTATATATCTCGAGGATGTCAATGATCGAACGACAGACTATAGTGGCCTTAGACCAATGGGATCATCGACGGAGTTTCTTTTGGGATCTCAGTTTGTCGGTAGTTGGCTAGGTCCGTCTTGTTCTAGAAAGGAACATGGGTCAGCGGCGAAACGCGGCTGGGGTAACAGAGGTGATTGCCGGGCTTTAATCGCCATCGGGATTCACAGTCTCATAAGAGATAAACGTCCTATAATATAATCGGGGACGGCAATCACAAAGTCTTCGGCCGAAGCATTTAAACTAACTCGTGTGGGACACGGAGTGTACCTTAGTGATTACGCCTGTCACGATTATAATATAGTGTCGAGTCCAGTGAGCTTGACATTGACCATGGCTCTCACTCGACCGGGACGTATGTGAAGGGTTTAATCATATGGTGATGATCTATAGGTTGTTCGGCCGAATAAGATTAGATCGCATTCGATCTCAATCGGGATCTGTTCGGTACCGCAGGATTGGCTAGGCGAATACCGGACTCACGGATTCGTCCCGTGATGGTTGAGACGAACCAAGGGAGTCGGGCTGATAAAGGATTACGGACCCGTATTGTAATGGCTAGATTTTCTCTAAAGAACTAACGCACTCGGAGTTCGTTTAGGCCGTGGCACGTCAATGTCGGATATTGACGCTTAGGTATATCTTAAGAATAGTGTTACGAATAATTAAGACTTAAGATTGTCTTAAGTACTTAAATAATTTATTGAGGGCTTAATTGTAAGTAAATTAATTAAGTTGGACTTGATTAATCAATTAACAATTAGTTGGACTTGAATTGAATTGGATTCAAATTGTAAGCCCTTAATAGCAAATAGAAAAAATTTTCCTTAGTGGAAAAATACTACTCATCTTAAGTGATGAGTAATATATCTAATTAAGGGGCTCTTCAAGAAAAGACTATCATTCCACGCCAAGGGCAAATGCGGAATCAAAGTGAGGCCCGAGTGCAGGCTGACCGTGGTACTCCGAGAGATTACGCCCGAAGAAGAGGCCCAGATAGCCAAGCTGAACGTCAACAACTTCCGTAAGCTCACTAAACGAGAGAAACGCCTCGTGCCCCACAAGCTCATCGAGACCACTCCTATATGGGAGCGCAAGACCAGACGAACTCAAGACCAAGTGAGTGGTGTAATAATATCTTCATAAAAACTGCTATGAAACTACTTTATCTGTTGGGCTTAAAAAAAAAAAAAATATATATATATATATATCTAATTAAGTGCCACTTGCCCCTTATAACTAAGCATATGAGATGACTAAGCTATGACACTTGTCTTGGCATGAGCTTTAAGTCTTAGAGACTTATGAAAAACTTAAGTCATTTTCTGGAAAAAGACAAGGCAAAAACGTGAGAGAGGTAAAAAGAGTGAGAAAATCTAGCCAAGCTCACCTTTGGCTTAGAGTCAATTCCCGAGCCCCATTCGAGTTGACGCTAGCTATCCAAGGGTCATTCAACGGGCTCTACGAATCCGGATCGGCGTGACAACCTTGCTCGGGACAGTCCGAGAGAAGAAGGATTTGCTCGAGCTTCGCGTTTTCGAACGCCGTGCTGAGACGTATAAGCCGCACGCTACGAGGGTAAAGTTTCGAACTCTAGTAGGGTGACTAGAGTACCGATCATGACTTATCCGTTGACGACTCCAACGCGATGGTGTCAATCGCTCACTTGGGATAGTGGGAGGTCGTGGCGGGAATATGTTGGATCTGAGAGATGAACATATTTGAACATACGGCTCAATAGTCGTTCGATCACATGGCTATATATCTCGAGGATGTCAATGATCGAACGACAGACTATAGTGGCCTTAGACCAATGGGATCATCGACGGAGTTTCTTTTGGGATCTCAGTTTGTCGCTAGTTGGCTAGGTCCGTCTTGTTCTAGAAAGGAACATGGGTCAGCGGCGAAACGCGGCTGGGGTAACAGAGGTGATTGCCGGGCTTTAATCGCCACCGGGATTCACAGTCTCATAAGAGATAAACGTCCTATAATATAATCGGGGACGGCAATCACAAAGTCTTCGGCCGAAGCATTTAAACTAACTCGTGTGGGACACGGAGTGTACCTTAGTGATTACGCCTGTCACGATTATAATATAGTGTCGAGTCCAGTGAGCTTGACATTGACCATGGCTCTCACTCGACCGGGACGTATGTGAAGGGTTTAATCATATGGTGATGATCTATAGGTTGTTCGGCCGAATAAGATTAGATCGCATTCGATCTCAATCGGGATCTGTTCGGTACCGCGGGATTGGCTAGGCGAATACCGGACTCACGGATTCCTCCCGTGATGGTTGAGACGAACCAAGGGAGTCGGGCTGAAAAAGGATTACGGACCCGTATTGTAATGGCTAGATTTTCTCTAAAGAACTAACGCACTCGGAGTTCGTTTAGGCCGTGGCACGTCAATGTCGGATATTGACGCTTAGGTATATCTTAAGAATAGTCTTACGAATAATTAAGACTTAAGATTGTCTTAAGTACTTAAATAATTTATTGAGGGCTTAATTGTAATTAAATTAATTAAGTTGGACTTGATTAATCAATTAACAATTAGTTGGACTTGAATTGAATTGGATTCAAATTGTAAGCCCTTAATAGCAAATAGAAAAAAATTTCCTTAGTGGAAAAATACTACTCATCTTAAGTGATGAGTAATATATCTAATTAAGTGCCACTTGCCCCTTATAACTAAGCATATGAGATGACTAAGCTATGACACTTGTCTTGGCATGAGCTTTAAGTCTTAGAGACTTATGAAAAACTTAAGTCATTTTCTGGAAAAAGACAAGGCAAAAACGTGAGAGAGGTAAAAAGAGTGAGAAAATCTAGCCAAGCTCACCTTTGGCTTAGAGTCAATTCCCGAGCCCCATTCGAGTTGACGCTAGCTATCCAAGGGTCATTCAACGGGCTCTACGAATCCGGATCGGCGTGACAACCTTGCTCGGGACAGTCCGAGACGAAGAAGGATTTGCTCGAGCTTCGCGTTTTCGAACGCCGTGCTGAGACGTATAAGCCGCACGCTACGAGGGTAAAGTTTCGAACTCTAGTAGGGTGACTAGAGTACCGATCATGACTTATCCGTTGACGACTCCAACGCGATGGTGTCAATCGCTCACTTGGGATAGTGGGAGGTCGTGGCGGGAATATGTTGGATCTGAGAGATGAACATATTTGAACATACGGCTCAATAGTCGTTCGATCACATGGCTATATATCTCGAGGATGTCAATGATCGAACGACAGACTATAGTGGCCTTAGACCAATGGGATCATCGACGGAGTTTCTTTTGGGATCTCAGTTTGTCGCTAGTTGGCTAGGTCCGTCTTGTTCTAGAAAGGAACATGGGTCAGCGGCGAAACGCGGCTGGGGTAACAGAGGTGATTGCCGGGCTTTAATCGCCACCGGGATTCACAGTCTCATAAGAGATAAACGTCCTATAATATAATCGGGGACGGCAATCACAAAGTCTTCGGCCGAAGCATTTAAACTAACTCGTGTGGGACACGGAGTGTACCTTAGTGATTACGCCTGTCACGATTATAATATAGTGTCGAGTCCAGTGAGCTTGACATTGACCATGGCTCTCACTCGACCGGGACGTATGTGAAGGGTTTAATCATATGGTGATGATCTATAGGTTGTTCGGCCGAATAAGATTAGATCGCATTCGATCTCAATCGGGATCTGTTCGGTACCGCGGGATTGGCTAGGCGAATACCGGACTCACGGATTCCTCCCGTGATGGTTGAGACGAACCAAGGGAGTCGGGCTGAAAAAGGATTACGGACCCGTATTGTAATGGCTAGATTTTCTCTAAAGAACTAACGCACTCGGAGTTCGTTTAGGCCGTGGCACGTCAATGTCGGATATTGACGCTTAGGTATATCTTAAGAATAGTCTTACGAATAATTAAGACTTAAGATTGTCTTAAGTACTTAAATAATTTATTGAGGGCTTAATTGTAATTAAATTAATTAAGTTGGACTTGATTAATCAATTAACAATTAGTTGGACTTGAATTGAATTGGATTCAAATTGTAAGCCCTTAATAGCAAATAGAAAAAATTTCCTTAGTGGAAAAATACTACTCATCTTAAGTGATGAGTAATATATCTAATTAAGTGCCACTTGCCCCTTATAACTAAGCATATGAGATGACTAAGCTATGACACTTGTCTTGGCATGAGCTTTAAGTCTTAGAGACTTATGAAAAACTTAAGTCATTTTCTGGAAAAAGACAAGGCAAAAACGTGAGAGAGGTAAAAAGAGTGAGAAAATCTAGCCAAGCTCACCTTTGGCTTAGAGTCAATTCCCGAGCCCCATTCGAGTTGACGCTAGCTATCCAAGGGTCATTCAACGGGCTCTACGAATCCGGATCGGCGTGACAACCTTGCTCGGGACAGTCCGAGACGAAGAAGGATTTGCTCGAGCTTCGCGTTTTCGAACGCCGTGCTGAGACGTATAAGCCGCACGCTACGAGGGTAAAGTTTCGAACTCTAGTAGGGTGACTAGAGTACCGATCATGACTTATCCGTTGACGACTCCAACGCGATGGTGTCAATCGCTCACTTGGGATAGTGGGAGGTCGTGGCGGGAATATGTTGGATCTGAGAGATGAACATATTTGAACATACGGCTCAATAGTCGTTCGATCACATGGCTATATATCTCGAGGATGTCAATGATCGAACGACAGACTATAGTGGCCTTAGACCAATGGGATCATCGACGGAGTTTCTTTTGGGATCTCAGTTTGTCGCTAGTTGGCTAGGTCCGTCTTGTTCTAGAAAGGAACATGGGTCAGCGGCGAAACGCGGCTGGGGTAACAGAGGTGATTGCCGGGCTTTAATCGCCACCGGGATTCACAGTCTCATAAGAGATAAACGTCCTATAATATAATCGGGGACGGCAATCACAAAGTCTTCGGCCGAAGCATTTAAACTAACTCGTGTGGGACACGGAGTGTACCTTAGTGATTACGCCTGTCACGATTATAATATAGTGTCGAGTCCAGTGAGCTTGACATTGACCATGGCTCTCACTCGACCGGGACGTATGTGAAGGGTTTAATCATATGGTGATGATCTATAGGTTGTTCGGCCGAATAAGATTAGATCGCATTCGATCTCAATCGGGATCTGTTCGGTACCGCGGGATTGGCTAGGCGAATACCGGACTCACGGATTCCTCCCGTGATGGTTGAGACGAACCAAGGGAGTCGGGCTGAAAAAGGATTACGGACCCGTATTGTAATGGCTAGATTTTCTCTAAAGAACTAACGCACTCGGAGTTCGTTTAGGCCGTGGCACGTCAATGTCGGATATTGACGCTTAGGTATATCTTAAGAATAGTCTTACGAATAATTAAGACTTAAGATTGTCTTAAGTACTTAAATAATTTATTGACGGCTTAATTGTAATTAAATTAATTAAGTTGGACTTGATTAATCAATTAACAATTAGTTGGACTTGAATTGAATTGGATTCAAATTGTAAGCCCTTAATAGCAAATAGAAAAAATTTTCCTTAGTGGAAAAATACTACTCATCGTAAGTGATGAGTAATATATCTAATTAAGTGCCACTTGCCCCTTATAACTAAGCATATGAGATGACTAAGCTATGACACTTGTCTTGGCATGAGCTTTAAGTCTTAGAGACTTATGAAAAACTTAAGTCATTTTCTGGAAAAAGACAAGGCAAAAACGTGAGAGAGGTAAAAAGAGTGAGAAAATCTAGCCAAGCTCACCTTTGGCTTAGAGTCAATTCCCGAGCCCCATTCGAGTTGACGCTAGCTATCCAAGGGTCATTCAACGGGCTCTACGAATCCGGATCGGCGTGACAACCTTGCTCGGGACAGTCCGAGACGAAGAAGGATTTGCTCGAGCTTCGCGTTTTCGAACGCCGTGCTGAGACGTATAAGCCGCACGCTACGAGGGTAAAGTTTCGAACTCTAGTAGGGTGACTAGAGTACCGATCATGACTTATCCGTTGACGACTCCAACGCGATGGTGTCAATCGCTCACTTGGGATAGTGGGAGGTCGTGGCGGGAATATGTTGGATCTGAGAGATGAACATATTTGAACATACGGCTCAATAGTCGTTCGATCACATGGCTATATATCTCGAGGATGTCAATGATCGAACGACAGACTATAGTGGCCTTAGACCAATGGGATCATCGACGGAGTTTCTTTTGGGATCTCAGTTTGTCGCTAGTTGGCTAGGTCCGTCTTGTTCTAGAAAGGAACATGGGTCAGCGGCGAAACGCGGCTGGGGTAACAGAGGTGATTGCCGGGCTTTAATCGCCACCGGGATTCACAGTCTCATAAGAGATAAACGTCCTATAATATAATCGGGGACGGCAATCACAAAGTCTTCGGCCGAAGCATTTAAACTAACTCGTGTGGGACACGGAGTGTACCTTAGTGATTACGCCTGTCACGATTATAATATAGTGTCGAGTCCAGTGAGCTTGACATTGACCATGGCTCTCACTCGACCGGGACGTATGTGAAGGGTTTAATCATATGGTGATGATCTATAGGTTGTTCGGCCGAATAAGATTAGATCGCATTCGATCTCAATCGGGATCTGTTCGGTACCGCGGGATTGGCTAGGCGAATACCGGACTCACGGATTCCTCCCGTGATGGTTGAGACGAACCAAGGGAGTCGGGCTGAAAAAGGATTACGGACCCGTATTGTAATGGCTAGATTTTCTCTAAAGAACTAACGCACTCGGAGTTCGTTTAGGCCGTGGCACGTCAATGTCGGATATTGACGCTTAGGTATATCTTAAGAATAGTCTTACGAATAATTAAGACTTAAGATTGTCTTAAGTACTTAAATAATTTATTGACGGCTTAATTGTAATTAAATTAATTAAGTTGGACTTGATTAATCAATTAACAATTAGTTGGACTTGAATTGAATTGGATTCAAATTGTAAGCCCTTAATAGCAAATAGAAAAAATTTTCCTTAGTGGAAAAATACTACTCATCTTAAGTGATGAGTATTATATCTAATTAAGGGGCTCTTCAAGAAAAGACTATCATTCCACGCCAAGGGCAAATGAATCAAAGTGAGGCCCGAGTGCAGGCTGACCGTGGTACTCCGAGAGATTACGCCCGAAGAAGAGGCCCAGATAGCCAAGCTGAAGGTCAACAACTTCCGTAAGCTCACTAAACGAGAGAAACGCCTCGTGCCCCACAAGCTCATCGAGACCACTCCTATATGGGATCGCAAGACCAGACGAACTCAAGACCAAGTGAGTGGTGTAATAATGTCTTCATAAAAACTGCTATGAAACTACTTTATCTATTGGGCTTTGTTCTTAAGGTTTGGCTTGTATTGGAATACATTCTGATAGAAGTAAACTTCCAAAACAAAAAAAAACAAAAAAACAAAAAAAAATATATCTAATTAAGTGACACTTGCCCCTTATAACTAAGCATATGAGATGACTAAGCTATGACACTTGTCTTGGCATGAGCTTTAAGTCTTAGAGACTTATGAAAAACTTAAGTCATTTTCTGGAAAAAGACAAGGCAAAAACGTGAGAGAGGTAAAAAGAGTGAGAAAATCTAGCCAAGCTCACCTTTGGCTTAGAGTCAATTCCCGAGCCCCATTCGAGTTGACGCTAGCTATCCAAGGGTCATTCAACGGGCTCTACGAATCGGGATCGGCGTGACAACCTTGCTCGGGACAGTCCGAGACGAAGAAGGATTTGCTCGAGCTTCGCGTTTTCGAACGCCGTGCTGAGACGTATAAGCCGCACGCTACGAGGGTAAAGTTTCGAACTCTAGTAGGGTGACTAGAGTACCGATCATGACTTATCCGTTGACGACTCCAACGCGATGGTGTCAATCGCTCACTTGGGATAGTGGGAGGTCGTGGCGGGAATATGTTGGATCTGAGAGATGAACATATTTGAACATACGGCTCAATAGTCGTTCGATCACATGGCTATATATCTCGAGGATGTCAATGATCGAACGACAGACTATAGTGGCCTTAGACCAATGGGATCATCGACGGAGTTTCTTTTGGGATCTCAGTTTGTCGCTAGTTGGCTAGGTCCGTCTTGTTCTAGAAAGGAACATGGGTCAGCGGCGAAACGCGGCTGGGGTAACAGAGGTGATTGCCGGGCTTTAATCGCCACCGGGATTCACAGTCTCATAAGAGATAAACGTCCTATAATATAATCGGGGACGACAATCACAAAGTCTTCGGCCGAAGCATTTAAACTAACTCGTGTGGGACACGGAGTGTACCTTAGTGATTACGCCTGTCACGATTATAATATAGTGTCGAGTCCAGTGAGCTTGACATTGACCATGGCTCTCACTCGACCGGGACGTATGTGAAGGGTTTAATCATATGGTGATGATCTATAGGTTGTTCGGCCGAATAAGATTAGATCGCATTCGATCTCAATCGGGATCTGTTCGGTACCGCGGGATTGGCTAGGCGAATACTGGACTCACGGATTCCTCCCGTGATGGTTGAGACGAACCAAGGGAGTCGGGCTGAAAAAGGATTACGGACCCGTATTGTAATGGCTAGATTTTCTCTAAAGAACTAACGCACTCGGAGTTCGTTTAGGCCGTGGCACGTCAATGTCGGATATTGACGCTTAGGTATATCTTAAGAATAGTCTTACGAATAATTAAGACTTAAGATTGTCTTAAGTACTTAAATAATTTATTGACGGCTTAATTGTAATTAAATTAATTAAGTTGGACTTGATTAATCAATTAACAATTAGTTGGACTTGAATTGAATTGGATTCAAATTGTAAGCCCTTAATAGCAAATAGAAAAAATTTTCCTTAGTGGAAAAATACTACTCATCTTAAGTGATGAGTAATATATCTAATTAAGCAGGGTTCTATAGCCTCAACGCCACATAAAAGAAACTCTCTCTTCTCTCTCCTCACGAAACCCTTGCTGCGTCATCATCTTCTCAGCCGGATTTTCTCCTTTCTCTCAATTTCCTCTCGACGATCACGCTGCCCTTGGTGATCTTGGTGATTCCCGTGTTGTCCTCCATCGCCGGGATCAAACGGCGATGGGAGGATGTTGATTCCTTCGGTTGTTTTACGATTTGCATTTTAAAAGAAAAAAAAAAATTTCATGGATCTAGTATGCAATATGGAGCAGACCCGCCGAGATTGGGAGATCCTTGGATCGCCGCCGGACTATGGCATCATCAGGAACGCTGTTGAAGAATTTGATGACCGGTTCGACGTTGCAGCGTTTGAAGCCCTTGTAGGGCGGGTCTATGGAGGATCGGCAGATCAACCCTCTCGCCCCACATCATCGGCGCCCACGCCGCCGCCGCCGGTCACTCAATCACGGACCCCTGCGCTGCCAGTTCAGCATAATATGGTCCACATCCTTCATCCAAGACGTGCGACTGACTTCACGGTCCCCCTACGTGATCGGCCCACTCGTGGATTGCCGCTGCGTCGTGGCACGCCCCCGCCGCCTTGCCACCTACCATCAATTGCCTCTGATGGATCTGACGACGATGCGCCACCGTCGTCGTTGACCGGCAGCCTGATCAGACACATTAGGCCTTTGCCGAATGATCCTGGGCCTAGGGTTTCGCCTAACAGGCCTGTTCCTGTTCCTGTTCAGGCGCCGCAAGCTTCCTCACCTCCGCTCATGACGACGATGGACCGGGCCCAGGCCCACGATATTAAGGGGGAGACGCCGCCTCTGAATGCACCGCCTCGAAATAGGTCGGGTACTGCCACCCCTAATGCTAGGGTTTCATCTACAGCGCCGATCATGGGACATGGCGCGCCACCATCGTCAAGCCCCGACCGCCCGACGTCTTACGCAGCAGTGATGATGGGCAAGGCGAACAATCATCAGCCGCGCCGTATGGAGCGACTCGCACTCTCGTATACACCGCCGACTCTTGTGGATGGGATCGCCATGGCGTGTCCATCATGGGACGTAGCTCGCCGTGGGACGGCGAGATGGGAGCACACACTTGTTGGATATTTCCTCGGGAAACGACCATATTTCCCATTCGTCGAACGATTTGCACGACAAACATGGGCTGGTATTGATGAAGTTCGGGCTGCACCTAACGGTTTTTTTTAAATTCAGGTTTACATCGGCCGATGCCATGGCTGCGGTGCTCGAGGGAGGCCCATGGCTCATGCAAGGACAGCCCATCTTCCTTGACACTTGGAGAGTGGGGATGTCATTCGAAAAACCTGAGCACTCGGAGGTCCCATTATGGGTCAAGATGCGGCACATCCCGTCAGAATTTTGGACGAAGGAAGGTCTTAGTATCATCGCTAGTGTTCTTGGACGCCCCTTATTTGCCGACGAGATGACGACTAGGATGGAACGCCTTGAGTATGCACGGGTCTGTATAATGAAGAGACTTGATGAACCGTTCGTCAACCAAGTTAGTGTCCGCCTACCACGCGAGGATGGTGGAACGGCGGGGATGGCTACAGTGCAGGTTGACTACGACTGGAGGCCTAAGCAATGCACATCTTGTCATTCGTGGGGACACGCAGCCTGCCCTACAACTAAACAGGCGGCCCCCAAACCGAAGGGGATGCCACGTCAGGAATGGAGGCCACGACCAAAAGGAAAGGAAAAGATGGAGCTGACACACTCGGCCGGCGCGGCGAACCCTCTTGCCCTCCAGATTTTCGACCCACGGCCTACGCCACGGCAGCCCAACGATGGCGGTTTTATGAGCTCTGATAACATTACGCGGCAGCACCACACCATCTTGGGGAAGGCCAATGTTGGATGCTCTACGAGCTATGACCCCAACCCCTTTGTTATACTTGGGGATTTGGGGGATGATACCAACGACATGCAGGGTCCTATAGCAGCCCTCCTTGAGGGTTGTCCATGATCCCAATTGCATCCTGGAACGTACGTGGTCTAAACAGGTTAGATCACAGATGGGCGGTGAGAGATTTGATTTCTAGGCACGGACTTTTGCTTATTGGACTTTTGGAGACGAGGGTGATGGATCAAAATGCTGATTCGCTTGTGAATTCCATCCGGCCGTGGAGGTGGTTCTACGATTATGACAATGGGCCTGCGGCGCGTATTTGGGTTGGATGGGACCCGCAATTCTTGGATGTCACGGTGGAAGCGACTCACACCCAAGCAGTGCACTGTCGGATTCGCATATTAGCTGAGCGTGTGGAGTTCTATGTTACCTTTGTTTATGGGCTGAATACTAGTGGGGCACGGCGTGCCTTGTGGGCAGACTTGGTGGCGGCTTCGGAGCTTAAAGTAGATGTACCGTGGGTGGTGATGGGCGACTTCAATGCTATCATAGACGACACAGAAGCACGGGGAGGGTCTCCTTCAGGGGGATGTCCTGACATGAACGCATGCGTTGTTGAGGCGGAGCTCCTTGACTTGCCCCGGCTTGGGGCGTTCTATACCTGGTATAACCAGCATAGTGGGCTGGCTGGAATCTGGAGACGCCTTGACAGGATGCTTGGCAACCCAACTTGGTTCACGAGATTTGGGGACTTCCCATATCGGTGTGCATTGCCAGCCACATCCGATCACTCACCGATTATCTTGGAGGCAAATCAGCCGACGCGAGGTAAGGGGAACATGTTTCGGTTCGATAACTTCCTTGTACACGATCCTAGGTATTCTACGATACTCACGGATGTTTGGAGGACCCACATAACTGGACGGCCCATGTTTGTGGTGAGTAAGAAGCTGAAGGCTTTGAAGCGGGAACTCAAGAAGCTACGGCATGATAAGGGGGACCTCAATCGTAATGTAGTTGAGGCACGCGGCTTCCTCGAATCGGTCCAGACTCTGGTATCACAGTATCCTATGGATCCTCACCTTCTCTACCTGGAGAAGCGGTGCCGCTTGGTCTATGCTAAGGCCGTGGATCTCGAGCATTCAGCCTTGGTGCAACGGGCTAAGGTGACATGGTTGAAGGACGGGGACCAATGCACGATGTTCTTCTTCAAAAGGGTGGCATCTCGACGGGCGGGAAATCGCATATTATCTCTTGAAACCGCGGATGGGACGTTACTAGAATCCGAGGAACAAGTGAAGGAGGAACTCGTCAGCTTCTACACTGATCTGTTGGGTAAGACCACTCATACCACCCCACTAACCCCGCAGGATATTGCTCCGTACCTGGAGCGCACACTTACTGGGGCCGTGGCGGATGACATGGTGAGATCGGTCACGGACGGAGAAATCAAGAGTGCTATTGACTCCATTGGGAATAATAAGGCCCCGGGGCCTGATGGGTTTTCGGCCCTCTTTTACAAACGGAGTTGGGATACCATAGGGGAGGATATTACACTTGCAGTGAAGGAATTCTTCAGAACGGGTCACCTTTTGGGTGAACTTAACTCTACACTCATCACTCTCATCCCTAAGGGCGGGAGCCCACGGATGGCGAAGGACTTTAGGCCGATCTCGTGCTGCAATGTGTTGTACAAGGTTATCTCGAAAGTACTAGCAAATCGACTTCGGGGCTGCCTTTGTGACCTAGTACATCCCACCCAAACGGCTTTTATCCCCGGGCGACGGATATCGGATAATATTTTGCTGGCTCAGGAGATTTGCCATGGATACAAAAGTGCGGGATTGCCCGATCGGGTGGCGTTCAAGGTGGACCTTGCAAAGGCGTATGATAAAGTGGAGTGGGATTTCCTCCTCGCCACCCTTGAGGTGCTTCACTTTCACCCTACCTTTGTGGGGTGGATTCGTTCATGCCTTACGACGCCTTGTTTCTCGATCAATATTAATGGCAGCCCAGCTGGCTACTTCAGAGGGAGGCGGGGGCTGCGTCAGGGTGATCCGATTTCCCCATATTTGTTCACCTTGGTCATGGAGGTGTTACATGGCATTGTCGCCGAACATATCAGGAGGAGCGACACCTTTCGATACCACTGGCGTTGTGAGGTCACCTCTCTCTTTATGCTTACCTTTGCTGACGATCTACTTTTGTTTTCCCATGCGCATATTGAGTCGGTAAAGGTGTTCCGCGATAGCTTGGAGGAGTTTGCTATTCTCTCGGGATTGAGGGCCAACGTCACCAAGAGCGAGATGTTTATTTCCCGACGGTCGGAGCGGCTTGCGGACAGCTTCCAGCAAGTCATGGGGTTTCCCCTGGGGTCCCTCCCGGTGCGATATTTGGGTGTCCCCCTTATATCAGCTAGACTGACGATTAATGATTGTGACCCTCTTATCCGGCAAGTGGATAAACGGCTCGGTTCTTGGACCACGAGATCGCTTTCGTACGCTGGCAGGCTTCAGTTGATCAAATCGGTTCTCCTCGGGCTCCACACATACTGGGCGGGGGTTTTCTTATTACCCAAAGGTGTTATTAACCTCATTGAGCAGCGGTTTCGCTCTTTCCTTTGGCAGGGGTCTAGTGCCAAGGTGGCATGGGCAGCGATGTGTGTTCCCCGGGAAGAGGGCGGCCTTGGATTACGATCCATTGAGGTGGATAATAGAGTGCTCCTGATTCGACTCATCTGGAGCATTCTTAGTGGGGATGGAACATCTGTTTGGGCTGCTTGGGTCCGGCAGACCCGCTTCACCGGGACTCTTTCTGGACTATCAGATCTTCGGCCCGAACTGCTTGGAGTTGGCGAAAGTTACTGAAGCTGCGCCCTATCGTACGACCACTCATCGAGTTCCACATAGGGACCGGGGCTGCCACGCAACTGTGGCGCGACCCGTGGCTGCTCATGGAGCCTCTTATCGCCCGTTTCCCCCGCGGTCCTTTAGTGATGGGGCTACCGAGGGATACTAGGCTTGATGCGGTGATTACCGAGGCGGGGTGGCACTGGCCCGGCCAGTCCACGGTTGAGTACATAGAGATTGCGCCACTCCTTCCTCAGATTCACCATGGTATGGAGGATTCGATTTACTGGGTGGCCACGACTAACGGCGTTCTTTCCACGAGATCGGCGAGGGAAGCACTACGGCTGAAACTGCCACGGGTGCAGTGGTACTCACTCTTTGGTGGCCCGATTGCTGTCCCTAGACACGAGTTCATCCTTTGGCTTGCCATCCGAGATAGACTTTCTACTCGGGACAAACCGTGGGTGGCAGCTGCCGCTGGGACATCTACTTGCTTGCTTTGTGACGCGGATGTTGGGGAGACGGTCCGGCATATGTTCTTCGAGTGCTCCTATGCGAGGCGGTGCCTTCGACTGATGCAAGCCAAGCTGCGCTTTACTTGGCCCATGAGTGACTGGTTTGAGGGCGTACTTTGGGCGGCTCATAGGTGGCGGGGGAACCACTTGGCGTGGGCGGGCCCCAGGCATGTGCTCGCCTCGCTCGTTTATCATTTATGGGCGGAGCGGAATAGGCGTTGGAGGGAGGGACAGTTACGCCCCCCCCCAGCAGCTGGCGAATGACATTGAGACCCTGCTGTGTCTTCGCCTATCTACCTTGTCACCCCATTACCAGCTGCAGACTTGTGCACTACGACGGGTGTGGCGGATTGCTTGGTAGTTAGAGTGCTTGTTCCTTCTCTCTACATTATGCTTGTTTGCCCTACGCGTTAGTTGATAATCCTGTATGGGGCTTGGTTTGCATGCGGGTTGATGCTTCTCGAAGGCAATGTATGTTTGCTATTGTGCATACTTTCATTGTACTTTGTTTGATGTGGGGGTATGCCCCCACTGAGGCTGTATTCTACTTTTATTTTATTTATATATATAACAGGACCATTAGCCAAAAAAAAAAATATATCTAATTAAGTGCCACTTGCCCCTTATAACTAAGCATATGAGATGACTAAGCTATGACACTTGTCTTGGCATGAGCTTTAAGTCTTAGAGACTTATGAAAAACTTAAGTCATTTTCTGGAAAAAGACAAGGCAAAAACGTGAGAGAGGTAAAAAGAGTGAGAAAATCTAGCCAAGCTCACCTTTGGCTTAGAGTCAATTCCCGAGCCCCATTCGAGTTGACGCTAGCTATCCAAGGGTCATTCAACGGGCTCTACGAATCCGGATCGGCGTGACAACCTTGCTCGGGACAGTCCGAGACGAAGAAGGATTTGCTCGAGCTTCGCGTTTTCGAACGCCGTGCTGAGACGTATAAGCCGCACGCTACGAGGGTAAAGTTTCGAACTCTAGTAGGGTGACTAGAGTACCGATCATGACTTATCCGTTGACGACTCCAACGCGATGGTGTCAATCGCTCACTTGGGATAGTGGGAGGTCGTGGCGGGAATATGTTGGATCTGAGAGATGAACATATTTGAACATACGGCTCAATAGTCGTTCGATCACATGGCTATATATCTCGAGGATGTCAATGATCGAACGACAGACTATAGTGGCCTTAGACCAATGGGATCATCGACGGAGTTTCTTTTGGGATCTCAGTTTGTCGCTAGTTGGCTAGGTCCGTCTTGTTCTAGAAAGGAACATGGGTCAGCGGCGAAACGCGGCTGGGGTAACAGAGGTGATTGCCGGGCTTTAATCGCCACCGGGATTCACAGTCTCATAAGAGATAAACGTCCTATAATATAATCGGGGACGGCAATCACAAAGTCTTCGGCCGAAGCATTTAAACTAACTCGTGTGGGACACGGAGTGTACCTTAGTGATTACGCCTGTCACGATTATAATATAGTGTCGAGTCCAGTGAGCTTGACATTGACCATGGCTCTCACTCGACCGGGACGTATGTGAAGGGTTTAATCATATGGTGATGATCTATAGGTTGTTCGGCCGAATAAGATTAGATCGCATTCGATCTCAATCGGGATCTGTTCGGTACCGCGGGATTGGCTAGGCGAATACCGGACTCACGGATTCCTCCCGTGATGGTTGAGACGAACCAAGGGAGTCGGGCTGAAAAAGGATTACGGACCCGTATTGTAATGGCTAGATTTTCTCTAAAGAACTAACGCACTCGGAGTTCGTTTAGGCCGTGGCACGTCAATGTCGGATATTGACGCTTAGGTATATCTTAAGAATAGTCTTACGAATAATTAAGACTTAAGATTGTCTTAAGTACTTAAATAATTTATTGAGGGCTTAATTGTAATTAAATTAATTAAGTTGGACTTGATTAATCAATTAACAATTAGTTGGACTTGAATTGAATTGGATTCAAATTGTAAGCCCTTAATAGCAAATAGAAAAAATTTCCTTAGTGGAAAAATACTACTCATCTTAAGTGATGAGTAATATATCTAATTAAGTGCCACTTGCCCCTTATAACTAAGCATATGAGATGACTAAGCTATGACACTTGTCTTGGCATGAGCTTTAAGTCTTAGAGACTTATGAAAAACTTAAGTCATTTTCTGGAAAAAGACAAGGCAAAAACGTGAGAGAGGTAAAAAGAGTGAGAAAATCTAGCCAAGCTCACCTTTGGCTTAGAGTCAATTCCCGAGCCCCATTCGAGTTGACGCTAGCTATCCAAGGGTCATTCAACGGGCTCTACGAATCCGGATCGGCGTGACAACCTTGCTCGGGACAGTCCGAGACGAAGAAGGATTTGCTCGAGCTTCGCGTTTTCGAACGCCGTGCTGAGACGTATAAGCCGCACGCTACGAGGGTAAAGTTTCGAACTCTAGTAGGGTGACTAGAGTACCGATCATGACTTATCCGTTGACGACTCCAACGCGATGGTGTCAATCGCTCACTTGGGATAGTGGGAGGTCGTGGCGGGAATATGTTGGATCTGAGAGATGAACATATTTGAACATACGGCTCAATAGTCGTTCGATCACATGGCTATATATCTCGAGGATGTCAATGATCGAACGACAGACTATAGTGGCCTTAGACCAATGGGATCATCGACGGAGTTTCTTTTGGGATCTCAGTTTGTCGCTAGTTGGCTAGGTCCGTCTTGTTCTAGAAAGGAACATGGGTCAGCGGCGAAACGCGGCTGGGGTAACAGAGGTGATTGCCGGGCTTTAATCGCCACCGGGATTCACAGTCTCATAAGAGATAAACGTCCTATAATATAATCGGGGACGGCAATCACAAAGTCTTCGGCCGAAGCATTTAAACTAACTCGTGTGGGACACGGAGTGTACCTTAGTGATTACGCCTGTCACGATTATAATATAGTGTCGAGTCCAGTGAGCTTGACATTGACCATGGCTCTCACTCGACCGGGACGTATGTGAAGGGTTTAATCATATGGTGATGATCTATAGGTTGTTCGGCCGAATAAGATTAGATCGCATTCGATCTCAATCGGGATCTGTTCGGTACCGCGGGATTGGCTAGGCGAATACCGGACTCACGGATTCCTCCCGTGATGGTTGAGACGAACCAAGGGAGTCGGGCTGAAAAAGGATTACGGACCCGTATTGTAATGGCTAGATTTTCTCTAAAGAACTAACGCACTCGGAGTTCGTTTAGGCCGTGGCACGTCAATGTCGGATATTGACGCTTAGGTATATCTTAAGAATAGTCTTACGAATAATTAAGACTTAAGATTGTCTTAAGTACTTAAATAATTTATTGAGGGCTTAATTGTAATTAAATTAATTAAGTTGGACTTGATTAATCAATTAACAATTAGTTGGACTTGAATTGAATTGGATTCAAATTGTAAGCCCTTAATAGCAAATAGAAAAAATTTTCCTTAGTGGAAAAATACTACTCATCTTAAGTGATGAGTAATATATCTAATTAAGTGCCACTTGCCCCTTATAACTAAGCATATGAGATGACTAAGCTATGACACTTGTCTTGGCATGAGCTTTAAGTCTTAGAGACTTATGAAAAACTTAAGTCATTTTCTGGAAAAAGACAAGGCAAAAACGTGAGAGAGGTAAAAAGAGTGAGAAAATCTAGCCAAGCTCACCTTTGGCTTAGAGTCAATTCCCGAGCCCCATTCGAGTTGACGCTAGCTATCCAAGGGTCATTCAACGGGCTCTACGAATCCGGATCGGCGTGACAACCTTGCTCGGGACAGTCCGAGACGAAGAAGGATTTGCTCGAGCTTCGCGTTTTCGAACGCCGTGCTGAGACGTATAAGCCGCACGCTACGAGGGTAAAGTTTCGAACTCTAGTAGGGTGACTAGAGTACCGATCATGACTTATCCGTTGACGACTCCAACGCGATGGTGTCAATCGCTCACTTGGGATAGTGGGAGGTCGTGGCGGGAATATGTTGGATCTGAGAGATGAACATATTTGAACATACGGCTCAATAGTCGTTCGATCACATGGCTATATATCTCGAGGATGTCAATGATCGAACGACAGACTATAGTGGCCTTAGACCAATGGGATCATCGACGGAGTTTCTTTTGGGATCTCAGTTTGTCGCTAGTTGGCTAGGTCCGTCTTGTTCTAGAAAGGAACATGGGTCAGCGGCGAAACGCGGCTGGGGTAACAGAGGTGATTGCCGGGCTTTAATCGCCACCGGGATTCACAGTCTCATAAGAGATAAACGTCCTATAATATAATCGGGGACGGCAATCACAAAGTCTTCGGCCGAAGCATTTAAACTAACTCGTGTGGGACACGGAGTGTACCTTAGTGATTACGCCTGTCACGATTATAATATAGTGTCGAGTCCAGTGAGCTTGACATTGACCATGGCTCTCACTCGACCGGGACGTATGTGAAGGGTTTAATCATATGGTGATGATCTATAGGTTGTTCGGCCGAATAAGATTAGATCGCATTCGATCTCAATCGGGATCTGTTCGGTACCGCGGGATTGGCTAGGCGAATACCGGACTCACGGATTCCTCCCGTGATGGTTGAGACGAACCAAGGGAGTCGGGCTGAAAAAGGATTACGGACCCGTATTGTAATGGCTAGATTTTCTCTAAAGAACTAACGCACTCGGAGTTCGTTTAGGCCGTGGCACGTCAATGTCGGATATTGACGCTTAGGTATATCTTAAGAATAGTCTTACGAATAATTAAGACTTAAGATTGTCTTAAGTACTTAAATAATTTATTGAGGGCTTAATTGTAATTAAATTAATTAAGTTGGACTTGATTAATCAATTAACAATTAGTTGGACTTGAATTGAATTGGATTCAAATTGTAAGCCCTTAATAGCAAATAGAAAAAATTTCCTTAGTGGAAAAATACTACTCATCTTAAGTGATGAGTAATATATCTAATTAAGTGCCACTTGCCCCTTATAACTAAGCATATGAGATGACTAAGCTATGACACTTGTCTTGGCATGAGCTTTAAGTCTTAGAGACTTATGAAAAACTTAAGTCATTTTCTGGAAAAAGACAAGGCAAAAACGTGAGAGAGGTAAAAAGAGTGAGAAAATCTAGCCAAGCTCACCTTTGGCTTAGAGTCAATTCCCGAGCCCCATTCGAGTTGACGCTAGCTATCCAAGGGTCATTCAACGGGCTCTACGAATCCGGATCGGCGTGACAACCTTGCTCGGGACAGTCCGAGACGAAGAAGGATTTGCTCGAGCTTCGCGTTTTCGAACGCCGTGCTGAGACGTATAAGCCGCACGCTACGAGGGTAAAGTTTCGAACTCTAGTAGGGTGACTAGAGTACCGATCATGACTTATCCGTTGACGACTCCAACGCGATGGTGTCAATCGCTCACTTGGGATAGTGGGAGGTCGTGGCGGGAATATGTTGGATCTGAGAGATGAACATATTTGAACATACGGCTCAATAGTCGTTCGATCACATGGCTATATATCTCGAGGATGTCAATGATCGAACGACAGACTATAGTGGCCTTAGACCAATGGGATCATCGACGGAGTTTCTTTTGGGATCTCAGTTTGTCGCTAGTTGGCTAGGTCCGTCTTGTTCTAGAAAGGAACATGGGTCAGCGGCGAAACGCGGCTGGGGTAACAGAGGTGATTGCCGGGCTTTAATCGCCACCGGGATTCACAGTCTCATAAGAGATAAACGTCCTATAATATAATCGGGGACGGCAATCACAAAGTCTTCGGCCGAAGCATTTAAACTAACTCGTGTGGGACACGGAGTGTACCTTAGTGATTACGCCTGTCACGATTATAATATAGTGTCGAGTCCAGTGAGCTTGACATTGACCATGGCTCTCACTCGACCGGGACGTATGTGAAGGGTTTAATCATATGGTGATGATCTATAGGTTGTTCGGCCGAATAAGATTAGATCGCATTCGATCTCAATCGGGATCTGTTCGGTACCGCGGGATTGGCTAGGCGAATACCGGACTCACGGATTCCTCCCGTGATGGTTGAGACGAACCAAGGGAGTCGGGCTGAAAAAGGATTACGGACCCGTATTGTAATGGCTAGATTTTCTCTAAAGAACTAACGCACTCGGAGTTCGTTTAGGCCGTGGCACGTCAATGTCGGATATTGACGCTTAGGTATATCTTAAGAATAGTCTTACGAATAATTAAGACTTAAGATTGTCTTAAGTACTTAAATAATTTATTGAGGGCTTAATTGTAATTAAATTAATTAAGTTGGACTTGATTAATCAATTAACAATTAGTTGGACTTGAATTGAATTGGATTCAAATTGTAAGCCCTTAATAGCAAATAGAAAAAATTTTCCTTAGTGGAAAAATACTACTCATCTTAAGTGATGAGTAATATATCTAATTAAGTGCCACTTGCCCCTTATAACTAAGCATATGAGATGACTAAGCTATGACACTTGTCTTGGCATGAGCTTTAAGTCTTAGAGACTTATGAAAAACTTAAGTCATTTTCTGGAAAAAGACAAGGCAAAAACGTGAGAGAGGTAAAAAGAGTGAGAAAATCTAGCCAAGCTCACCTTTGGCTTAGAGTCAATTCCCGAGCCCCATTCGAGTTGACGCTAGCTATCCAAGGGTCATTCAACGGGCTCTACGAATCCGGATCGGCGTGACAACCTTGCTCGGGACAGTCCGAGACGAAGAAGGATTTGCTCGAGCTTCGCGTTTTCGAACGCCGTGCTGAGACGTATAAGCCGCACGCTACGAGGGTAAAGTTTCGAACTCTAGTAGGGTGACTAGAGTACCGATCATGACTTATCCGTTGACGACTCCAACGCGATGGTGTCAATCGCTCACTTGGGATAGTGGGAGGTCGTGGCGGGAATATGTTGGATCTGAGAGATGAACATATTTGAACATACGGCTCAATAGTCGTTCGATCACATGGCTATATATCTCGAGGATGTCAATGATCGAACGACAGACTATAGTGGCCTTAGACCAATGGGATCATCGACGGAGTTTCTTTTGGGATCTCAGTTTATCGCTAGTTGGCTAGGTCCGTCTTGTTCTACAAAGGAACATGGGTCAGCGGCGAAACGCGGCTGGGGTAACAGAGGTGATTGCCGGGCTTTAATCGCCACCGGGATTCACAGTCTCATAAGAGATAAACGTCCTATAATATAATCGGGGATGCAAAATCATAAGCTCCTCTCTCTAGGCGATTTTGCTCTCTCCTCTCTCTAGGGTTTTCCAACTATATCACGTCTCTTCCCTCACCACCTCCCTCCCACCCCTGCCGCCGGCGACGCCCGACGCCTTGCAGATCGCTTGGGCTGCACGGATCACCCTCCATCGCCGGGATCAGACGGTGATGGAAGGATTTTAGTCCTTCACCGTTTTGTGTCCTTCGTTTCCTCTTCGATCTTTCGTCCTCTCCAATGGATTCTTCCCCAATGGATTTGGACTCTTTTGGCCCCTTACCGGATTTTGGCATCCTACGAAGTAACATCGCTACTTTTGAGGATCGGTTCGACGTTGCTGCGTTCGAGGCGCTTCTTGTTCGGGTTAGTGGAGGAGTCGACGCCGATCGTAGACAGCCGCCGCCACAAACTACACTGCGTCACGCGCCTTCACAGCCACAGCCGCTACACCATTACCGCGAGCGTCGTTTCACGACCCATGCATTGCCGGTCAGAGATCCACGTATTGGAAGCCGTTTCCCTATTCGCCGGGGCACGCCACCACCGCCGGACTCATTCCCGATCGCGGATGACATAGCCGATGCTGGTCAGCCGCGTACGACGTTGCCTGTTGCATCGCCGTTCTCCATGTTGCAGATTAGTGGGCCTAGGGTTTCTGGCAGCGGGCCTAGGGTTTCACCACCTTCTCCAAACGCGATCGGGGCTGCAGTATCACCTATTGGATCGCGACGCACGACCGATGCGGCGGGGGTATCGTCACCTCCTAGCAGCCACGGCCCACCGCACGAGATGCCGACGCCGTTAATGGCCGCTGAGACAAATCGGGCCCAATCTTTTGCAGCTGCCGTCAAGGCCGATGGTGGCAGCCGCGTTCAAGAGTCACGTGTGCAATCTAAGCGATTTGCTCTATCCTACACGGCGCCCATGATGATCGACGGAGCTGCTGAAGCATGCCCGTCCTGGGATGTTGCACGACCGGGGTCGGCGAGGTGGGCACATACACTCGTTGGGTATTTCATGGGAAAGAGACCATACTTCCCGTTTGTGGAGAGATTTTTTCGATCGATTTGGCCGGATCTAGTCGAGGTTCGTGCCACCACTAATGGTTTCTTCAAGTTCCGTTTCACCATGGCGGAGGCATTAACTGCGGTCCTTGAGGGCGGGCCATGGCTCATGCAAGGGCAGCCTATTTTTCTCGAACCATGGAGGATGGGGATGTCTTTTGAGAAAAATCAACCTTCAGAGGTTCCACTTTGGGTGAAGCTCCGTAATGTACCGAGCGAATTTTGGACGCAGGAAGGCCTGGGAATCGTTGCAAGTGTGCTAGGAAGGCCGTTATTTGCTGATGGTATGACTGCTAATGGCGAGCGCATCGACTATGCAAGGGTATGCCTCATGAAACAACTTGCAGACCCGTTTATTGAGAACTTCAACCTCCGATTACCGCGCGAAGATGGTGGTTCATCGGGGGTGGTGGTGGTTCGCGTCGAATACGAATGGCGGCCCAAGCAATGTGCAACATGCAAGTCATGGACTCATGGCAGCGAGACTTGCCCTGTGAGCCGGGTCAAGGCTCAGCGCAACAGAGTGCAGCCGACGCGTGCAAGTCAGCCCAACCAACCAAGGCCGGTCGCCACCAATGGAAGGCATCAATGGCGGCGCGTGGATGATAGGGGACAGGGCAAGGCCGTTGTGGAACATTCCACGGTGGATTTGAACGTGGTGCAACCGGATCAATGCCACCTTGGCCGTGAATTGGAGCCTCGGCCGCCTACTGGTGGGTGTTCGACCAGCAAAGACACGATGGTTCTTAATCCGTTTAGTGTTCTCGATGGGCTTGACGAAGATACAATGCTCCCCAAGGGTCCTAAAGCAGCCCTTCCTGAGGGTGCTCCATGATACCAGTCGCCGTATGGAACGTGCGTGGTCTAAACAGGTTAGACCACAGATGGGCGGTGAGGGAACTTATTACAAAACATAGTTTATTGCTTATTGGACTTCTTGAGACAAGAGTCTCTGACCAAAATGCGGCAGCCCTTTCGAACTCAATCAGACCATGGAGTTGGTTTTACGATTATGAGGACGGG
The DNA here is from genome assembly GCA_028392965.1 of Lindernia subracemosa. Taxonomy (NCBI): domain Eukaryota; kingdom Viridiplantae; phylum Streptophyta; class Magnoliopsida; order Lamiales; family Linderniaceae; genus Vandellia; species Vandellia subracemosa. Next base: position 256,603 of record JAQPCC010000127.1, on the reverse strand, counting down.
CCGACATCTCGTATTTGGGTGGGATGGGATGCACGTTCTTTGGCAGTTACGATTGAGGCATCCACCACACAGGCGGTTCATTGTAAGGTGACTATTCTTGCAGAACGAGTGGATTTCTACGTAACTTTTGCCTATGGCCACAATCTTGGGACGACGCGGCGGGAATTATGGGTGGATCTTACGGCGACATCACACGGGCGAGCGGAGCTGCCATGGGTCGTGATGGGAGACTTCAATGCAATCATTGACACTACGGAAGCGCGAGGAGGATCGTCCACGGGGGGCTGCCCTGATATGATTGACTGTGTGACCTCATCGGATCTTGCCAATCTCCCGCGGATGGGGACCTTTTACACGTGGTACAATCAGCAAAGTGGCAACTCAGGGGTCTGGCGATGTCTTGATAGGATGTTGGGTAACCCCTCTTGGTTTGCTCGGTTTGGGGGTTTAGCATACAGATGCACCCACCCAAACACTTCGGATCACTCTCCCCTTATTTTGGAGCCTACATCTCGAGAGAACGAAAGGGGCACTACTTTTCGGTTTGATAACTTCTTGGCACAGGACCCCCGTTTTATTCCACTTATGGAGGAAACATGGAGTCGGAAAGTGAATGGTTATCCCATGTACGTCGTGATCAAGAGACTGAAAGCGATGAAGCAGGCGCTGAGGCACCTTCGACGGGACAAGGGTGACCTTAATCGTAATGTGCTAGAGGCGCGCCGCTTCCTTGAAACTGCTCAAGAACTGCTGGCCCAACACCCTATGGAGGACCATCTCTTGTTCCTTGAGAAGAGATGTCGTTTTGCGTATGCCAAAGCTGTCGAGATGGAGCATGCGGCTCTAACGCAACGGGCGAAGGTGGCCTGGCTAAAAGACGGGGATCAATGCACCTCATTCTTCTTCAAGAAGGTGGCCATGCGTCGCGTTGGGAACCGCATCTTCCACATTGAGGATGAAGCGGGCAACATGTTTGAAGGGGGAGATAGTGTGCGGGCTGAACTTGTGCGCTTCTTTACGGATCTTCTTGGCCAATCTATTCAGACACCACCGTTGTCCGTCTCCGAAATTGCGCCATACCTCGCTAGGAAGCTTAGCACGGCTGATGCTGATGGGATGATTCAGCCGGTTACAGATGGGGAAATCAAACGTGCGCTTTTTTCTATTGGAGACAACAAGTCGCCTGGGCCGGACGGTTTTACGGCGGTTTTCTACAAACGCGCCTGGAATATAATAGGTGAGGATATCTCGCATGCCATTAAAGAGTTTTTCAGAACGGGTTACCTTTTAGGGGAGCTGAATTCGACGCTAATCACACTTATACCCAAGGGAGATAATCCGCGCATGGCGAAGGACTTTAGACCGATTTCCTGCTGCAACGTCCTATATAAGATCATCTCGAAGATCATTGCGAATAGGATGCGGGGCTGCCTGGGAAGCCTTATCCACCTCACTCAGACGGCGTTTATTCCAGGACGACGTATCTCGGATAATATTCTTCTAGCACAGGAGATTTGTCATGGGTACACCAGCGCGGGTCTGCCTGAGCGGGTGGCATTCAAGGTTGATCTCGCGAAGGCATACGACAAGGTGGAATGGAACTTTATTCTTGCTACGCTTGAAGCATTCAATTTTCACCCTATCTTTGTGGGATGGATTCGCTCTTGCCTTACGACGCCGTATTTCTCTCTCAACATTAATGGCAAACCTGAGGGGTTCTTCAAAGGGCGACGTGGTCTCCGACAAGGTGACCCTATCTCACCTTATTTATTCATGATTGTGATGGAAGTTCTCCATGGGATTATTGCGGAACGGATTCGGCTTAGTGACGGCTTTCGGTATCATTGGAGATGTGATCCTACGTCGCTGTTCATGTTGACGTTCGCAGACGACTTACTCCTGTTCTCCCATGCGGACGTCACTTCTTTTAGCGTCTTTAAGGGCAGCCTCGAGCTTTTTGCTTCACTTTCTGGGCTGCGTGCGAATCTCACCAAGAGTGAGATGTTTATCTCTAAGAGGGCTGAACGGCTTAAGGGAGCGATCCAGCCCATCATGGGTTTCCCTATTGGTTCTCTGCCTGTGCGATACCTGGGGGTTCCACTGATCACATCGAGGCTGACCCTTGCTGATTGTGGCCCACTCCTTCGATCTATAGATCGTCGACTTGGCTCGTGGACCAACCAATCATTATCATACACTGGGAGGGTTCAGCTTATCAGATCGGTCGTCCTGGGCTTCCATACGTACTGGGCGGGTGTTTTTTTACTCCCCAAAGGTATTATTCGTAGCATTGAGGTGCGCCTCAGGGCATTCCTGTGGTTGGGATCTGGCGCGAAGGTGGCATGGGCTGATGTGTGCGTCCCACGTGAGGAGGGGGGCCTAGGATTACGCTCTATCGAGACTGACAATAAGGCATTGATGATGCGCCTTATCTGGAGCCTGCTGAGTGGCGATGCGACATCGATCTGGGCCACTTGGATCCGTCAAACACGCCTGCATAACACATCACTGTGGTCCATCAGGCCTACGGCTAGAACCTCTTGGAGCTGGAAAAAGGTGCTTAAGCTTCGACAACATGTTCGTCCGCTTGTCGAATTTCGAATTGGGAATGGAGCTGCTACGCGACTTTGGACGGATCCATGGCTGCTCACGGTCCCATTGGTGGAACGATTTCCACGAGGACCCATGGTCATGGGCATTCCCCGTGACTCGAGGCTGAGTGTGGTGATTGACAATATGGGCTGGCATTGGCCAGGACAAACAACGGTGGAATACATGGAAATCGCTGCCCTACTTCCCCAAGCGCGACCGGGAGAGGAGGATACGATACGATGGATTGCTTCGGTGAATGGAATGTTCTCTACTCATTCGGCAAGGGATTCCCTGCGGCTGAAGCTCCCTCGGGTAACATGGCACACGTTATTTGGGGGTCCGCTCGCTATACCTCGGCACGATTTCATCCTCTGGCTGGCGATCAGACACAGACTGGCGACGAGAGACAAACCATGGGTTGCGGCGGCAGCAGGAACCTCCTCGTGCCTTTTGTGCGACGCTCAAGTTGCCGAGACGACACGTCACATGTTTTTTGAGTGCCCCTTCTCTAGACGATGTTTACGGCTAGTGCGGGATAAGCTTCGCTTTGGATGGCCTTTGATGGATTGGTTCGAGGGAATTCATTGGGCTGCGCAGAGGTGGCGGGGACAGCATCTTGCATGGATGGGCCCTCGCATGTCTTATCTTCACTTGTTTATCATATATAGGCTGAGCGCAACAGCAGATGGCGGGAGGGACGAAGACGGACACCAGATCAGATTGTTGCTGATATTGAGACTCTCTTATGCTTACGGTTATCTACCCTTTCGAAGAAATATCAGCTCCAGGTCTGCGCACTACGACACGTTTGGCGCATTGCTTGGCACCGCATGTAGACGCTGTTTTATCTGATCTTTGATTTGTTTTGCGTTTTGCGCTTGGTTTTTCGCCGGTACTGTGTTACTGGATGGCGCAGTCCTTCTGCTGAACACCTTGTTCCCCGTTTTATTTTATTAGTGACCGTTCCCCAAAAAAAAAAAAAAAAAAAATCACAAAGTCTTCGGCCGAAGCATTTAAACTAACTCGTGTGGGACACGGAGTGTACCTTAGTGATTACGCCTGTCACGATTATAATATAGTGTCGAGTCCAGTGAGCTTGACATTGACCATGGCTCTCACTCGACCGGGACGTATGTGAAGGGTTTAATCATATGGTGATGATCTATAGGTTGTTCGGCCGAATAAGATTAGATCGCATTCGATCTCAATCGGGATCTGTTCGGTACCGCGGGATTGGCTAGGCGAATACCGGACTCACGGATTCCTCCCGTGATGGTTGAGACGAACCAAGGGAGTCGGGCTGAAAAAGGATTACGGACCCGTATTGTAATGGCTAGATTCTCTCTAAAGAACTAACGCACTCGGAGTTCGTTTAGGCCGTGGCACGTCAATGTCGGATATTGACGCTTAGGTATATCTTAAGAATAGTCTTACGAATAATTAAGACTTAAGATTGTCTTAAGTACTTAAATAATTTATTGAGGGCTTAATTGTAATTAAATTAATTAAGTTGGACTTGATTAATCAATTAACAATTAGTTGGACTTGAATTGAATTGGATTCAAATTGTAAGCCCTTAATAGCAAATAGAAAAAAATTTCCTTAGTGGAAAAATACTACTCATCTTAAGTGATGAGTAATATATCTAATTAAGTGCCACTTGCCCCTTATAACTAAGCATATGAGATGACTAAGATATGACACTTGTCTTGGCATGAGCTTTAAGTCTTAGAGACTTATGAAAAACTTAAGTCATTTTCTGGAAAAAGACAAGGCGAAAACGTGAGAGAGGTAAAAAGAGTGAGAAAATCTAGCCAAGCTCACCTTTGGCTTAGAGTCAATTCCCGAGCCCCATTCGAGTTGACGCTAGCTATCCAAGGGTCATTCAACGGGCTCTACGAATCCGGATTGGCGTGACAACCTTGCTCGGGACAGTCCGAGACGAAGAAGGATTTGCTCGAGCTTCGCGTTTTCGAACGCCGTGCTGAGACGTATAAGCCCCACGCTACGAGGGTAAAGTTTCGAACTCTAGTAGGGTGACTAGAGTACCGATCATGACTTATCCGTTGACGACTCCAATGCGATGGTGTCAATCGCTCACTTGGGATAGTGGGAGGTCGTGGCGGGAATATGTTGGATCTGAGAGATGAACATATTTGAACATACGGCTCAATAGTCGTTCGATCACATGGCTATATATCTCGAGGATGTCAATGATCGAACGACAGACTATAGTGGCCTTAGACCAATGGGATCATCGACGGAGTTTCTTTTGGGATCTCAGTTTGTCGCTAGTTGGCTACGTCCGTCTTGTTCTAGAAAGGAACATGGGTCAGCGGCGAAACGCGGCTGGGGTAACAGAGGTGATTGCCGGGCTTTAATCGCCACCGGGATTCACAGTCTCATAAGAGATAAACGTCCTATAATATAATCGGGGACGGCAATCACAAGTCTTCGGCCGAAGCATTTAAACTAACTCGTGTGGGACACGGAGTGTACCTTAGTGATTACGCCTGTCACGATTATAATATAGTGTCGAGTCCAGTGAGCTGACATTGACCATGGCTCTCACTCGACCGGGACGTATGTGAAGGGTTTAATCATATGGTGATGATCTATAGGTTGTTCGGCCGAATAAGATTAGATCGCATTCGATCTCAATCGGGATCTGTTCGGTACCGCGGGATTGGCTAGGCGAATACCGGACTCACGGATTCCTCCCGTGATGGTTGAGACGAACCAAGGGAGTCGGGCTGAAAAAGGATTACGGACCCGTATTGTAATGGCTAGATTTCTCTAAAGAACTAACGCACTCGGAGTTCGTTTAGGCCGTGGCACGTCAATGTCGGATATGACGCTTAGGTATATCTTAAGAATAGTCTACGAATAATTAAGACTTAAGATTGTCTTAAGTACTTAAATAATTATTGAGGGCTTAATTGTAATTAAATTAATTAAGTTGGACTTGATTAATCAATTAACAATTAGTTGGACTTGAATTGAATTGGATTCAAATTGTAAGCCCTTAATAGCAAATAGAAAAAAATTTTCCTTAGTGGAAAAATACTACTCATCTTAAGTGATGAGTAATATATCTAATTAAGTGCCACTTGCCCCTTATAACTAAGCATATGAGATGACTAAGCTATGACACTTGTCTTGGCATGAGCTTTAAGTCTTAGAGACTTATGAAAAACTTAAGTCATTTTCGAAAAAGACAAGGCAAAAACGTGAGAGGGTAAAAAGAGTGAGAAAATCTAGCCAAGCTCACCTTTGGCTTAGAGTCAATTCCCGAGCCCCATTCGAGTTGACGCTAGCTATCCAAGGGTCATTCAACGGGCTCTACGAATCCGGATCGGCGTGACAACCTTGCTCGGGACAGTCCGAGACGAAGAAGGATTTGCTCGAGCTTCGCGTTTTCGAACGCCGTGCTGAGACGTATAAGCCGCACGCTACGAGGGTAAAGTTTCGAACTCTAGTAGGGTGACTAGAGTACCGATCATGACTTATCCGTTGACGACTCCAACGCGATGGTGTCAATCGCTCACTTGGGATAGTGGGAGGTCGTGGCGGGAATATGTTGGATCTGAGAGATGAACATATTTGAACATACGGCTCAATAGTCGTTCGATCACATGGCTATATATCTCGAGGATGTCAATGATCGAACGACAGACTATAGTGGCCTTAGACCAATGGGATCATCGACGGAGTTTCTTTTGGGATCTCAGTTTGTCGCTAGTTGGCTAGGTCCGTCTTGTTCTAGAAAGGAACATGGGTCAGCGGCGAAACGCGGCTGGGGTAACAGAGGTGATTGCCGGGCTTTAATCGCCACCGGGATTCACAGTCTCATAAGAGATAAACGTCCTATAATATAATCGGGGACGGCAATCACAAAGTCTTCGGCCGAAGCATTTAAACTAACTCGTGTGGGACACGGAGTGTACCTTAGTGATTACGCCTGTCACGATTATAATATAGTGTCGAGTCCAGTGAGCTGACATTGACCATGGCTCTCACTCGACCGGGACGTATGTGAAGGGTTTAATCATATGGTGATGATCTATAGGTTGTTCGGCCGAATAAGATTAGATCGCATTCGATCTCAATCGGGATCTGTTCGGTACCGCGGGATTGGCTAGGCGAATACCGGACTCACGGATTCCTCCCGTGATGGTTGAGACGAACCAAGGGAGTCGGGCGTGAAAAAGGATTACGGACCCGTATTGTAATGGCTAGATTTTCTCTAAAGAACTAACGCACTCGGAGTTCGTTTAGGCCGTGGCACGTCAATGTCGGATATTGACGCTTAGGTATATCTTAAGAATAGTCTACGAATAATTAAGACTTAAGATTGTCTTAAGTACTTAAATAATTTATTGAGGGCTTAATTGTAATTAAATTAATTAAGTTGGACTTGATTAATCAATTAACAATTAGTTGGACTTGAATTGAATTGGATTCAAATTGTAAGCCCTTAATAGCAAATAGAAAAAATTTTCCTTAGTGGAAAAATACTACTCATCTTAAGTGATGAGTAATATATCTAATTAAGTGCCACTTGCCCCTTATAACTAAGCATATGAGATGAGAAGGATTTGCTCGAGCTTCGCGTTTTCGAACGCCGTGCTGAGACGTATAAGCCGCACGCTACGAGGGTAAAGTTTCGAACTCTAGTAGGGTGACTAGAGTACCGATCATGACTTATCCGTTGACGACTCCAACGCGATGGTGTCAATCGCTCACTTGGGATAGTGGGAGGTCGTGGCGGGAATATGTTGGATCTGAGAGATGAACATATTTGAACATACGGCTCAATAGTCGTTCGATCACATGGCTATATATCTCGAGGATGTCAATGATCGAACGACAGACTATAGTGGCCTTAGACCAATGGGATCATCGACGGAGTTTCTTTTGGGATCTCAGTTGTCGCTAGTTGGCTACGTCCGTCTTGTTCTAGAAAGGAACATGGGTCAGCGGCGAAACGCGGCTGGGGTAACAGAGGTGATTGCCGGGCTTTAATCGCCACCGGGATTCACAGTCTCATAAGAGATAAACGTCCTATAATATAATCGGGGACGGCAATCACAAAGTCTTCGGCCGAAGCATTTAAACTAACTCGTGTGGGACACGGAGTGTACCTTAGTGATTACGCCTGTCACGATTATAATATAGTGTCGAGTCCAGTGAGCTTGACATTGACCATGGCTCTCACTCGACCGGGACGTATGTGAAGGGTTTAATCATATGGTGATGATCTATAGGTTGTTCGGCCGAATAAGATTAGATCGCATTCGATCTCAATCGGGATCTGTTCGGTACCGCGGGATTGGCTAGGCGAATACCGGACTCACGGATTCCTCCCGTGATGGTTGAGACGAACCAAGGGAGTCGGGCTGAAAAAGGATTACGGACCCGTATTGTAATGGCTAGATTTTCTCTAAAGAACTAACGCACTCGGAGTTCGTTTAGGCCGTGGCACGTCAATGTCGGATATTGACGCTTAGGTATATCTTAAGAATAGTCTTACGAATAATTAAGACTTAAGATTGTCTTAAGTACTTAAATAATTTATTGAGGGCTTAATTGTAATTAAATTAATTAAGTTGGACTTGATTAATCAATTAACAATTAGTTGGACTTGAATTGAATTGGATTCAAATTGTAAGCCCTTAATAGCAAATAGAAAAAATTTTCCTTAGTGGAAAAATACTACTCATCTTAAGTGATGAGTAATATATCTAATTAAGTGCCACTTGCCCCTTAAACTAAGCATATGAGATGACTAAGCTATGACACTTGCCTTGGCATGAGCTTTAAGTCTCTTAGAGACTTATGAAAAACTTAAGTCATTTTCTGGAAAAAGACAAGGCAAAAACGTGAGAGAGGTAAAAAGAGTGAGAAAATCTAGCCAAGCTCACCTTTGGCTTAGAGTCAATTCCCGAGCCCCATTCGAGTTGACGCTAGCTATCCAAGGGTCATTCAACGGGCTCTACGAATCCGGATCGGCGTGACAACCTTGCTCGGGACAGTCCGAGACGAAGAAGGATTTGCTCGAGCTTCGCGTTTTCGAACGCCGTGCTGAGAGTATAAGCCGCACGCTACGAGGGTAAAGTTTCGAACTCTAGTAGGGTGACTAGAGTACCGATCATGACTTATCCGTTGACGACTCCAACGCGATGGTGTCAATCGCTCACTTGGGATAGTGGGAGGTCGTGGCGGGAATATGTTGGATCTGAGAGATGAACATATTTGAACATACGGCTCAATAGTCGTTCGATCACATGGCTATATATCTCGAGGATGTCAATGATCGAACGACAGACTATAGTGGCCTTAGACCAATGGGATCATCGACGGAGTTTCTTTTGGGATCTCAGTTTGTCGCTAGTTGGCTGTCCGTCTTGTTCTAGAAAGGAACATGGGTCAGCGGCGAAACGCGGCTGGGGTAACAGAGGTGATTGCCGGGCTTTAATCGCCACCGGGATTCACAGTCTCATAAGAGATAAACGTCCTATAATATAATCGGGGACGGCAATCACAAGTCTTCGGCCGAAGCATTTAAACTAACTCGTGTGGGACACGGAGTGTACCTTAGTGATTACGCCTGTCACGATTATAATATAGTGTCGAGTCCAGTGAGCTTGACATTGACCATGGCTCTCACTCGACCGGGACGTATGTGAAGGGTTTAATCATATGGTGATGATCTATAGGTTGTTCGGCCGAATAAGATTAGATCGCATTCGATCTCAATCGGGATCTGTTCGGTACCGCGGGATTGGCTAGGCGAATACCGGACTCACGGATTCCTCCCGTGATGGTTGAGACGAACCAAGGGAGTCGGGCTGAAAAAGGATTACGGACCCGTATTGTAATGGCTAGATTAACGCACTCGGAGTTCGAGGCCGTGGCACGTCAATTGATATTGACGCTTAGGTATATCTTAGAATAGTCTTCGAATAATTAAGACTTAAGATTGTCTTAAGTACTTAAATAATTTATTGAGGGCTTAATTGTAATTAAATTAATTAAGTTGGACTTGATTAATCACAATTAGTTCTTGAATTGAATTGGATTCGCCCTTAATAGGAAAAAATTTCCTTAGTGGAAAAATACTACTCATCGTAATATATCTAATTAAACTTGCCCCTTATAACTAAGCGGCTATGACACTTGTCTTGGCATGAGCTTTAAGCTTAGAGACTTATGAAAAACTTAAGTCATTTTCTGGAAAAAGACAAGGCAAAAACGTGAGAGAGGTAAAAAGAGTGAGAAAATCTAGCCAAGCTCACCTTTGGCTTAGAGTCAATTCCCGAGCCCCATTCGAGTTGACGCTAGCTATCCAAGGGACTCTACGAATCCGGATCGGCGTGACAACCTTGCTCGGGACAGTCCGAGACGAAGAAGGATTTGCTCGAGCTTCGCGTTTTCGAACGCCGTGCTGAGACGTATAAGCCGCACGCTACGAGGGTAAAGTTTCGAACTCTAGTAGGGTGACTAGAGTACGATCATGACTTATCCGTTGACGACTCCAACGCGATGGTGTCAATCGCTCACTTGGGATAGTGGGAGGTCGTGGCGGGAATATGTTGGATCTGAGAGATGAACATATTTGAACATACGGCTCAATAGTCGTTCGATCACATGGCTATATATCTCGAGGATGTCAATGATCGAACGACAGACTATAGTGGCCTTAGACCAATGGGATCATCGACGGAGTTTCTTTTGGGATCTCAGTTTGTCGCTAGTTGGCTAGGTCCGTCTTGTTCTAGAAAGGAACATGGGTCAGCGGCGAAACGCGGCTGGGGTAACAGAGGTGATTGCCGGGCTTTAATCGCCACCGGGATTCACAGTCTCATAAGAGATAAACGTCCTATAATATAATCGGGGACGGCAATCACAAAGTCTTCGGCCGAAGCATTTAAACTAACTCGTGTGGGACACGGAGTGTACCTTAGTGATTACGCCTGTCACGATTATAATATAGTGTCGAGTCCAGTGAGCTTGACATTGACCATGGCTCTCACTCGACCGGGACGTATGTGAAGGGTTTAATCATATGGTGATGATCTATAGGTTGTTCGGCCGAATAAGATTAGATCGCATTCGATCTCAATCGGGATCTGTTCGGTACCGCGGGATTGGCTAGGCGAATACCGGACTCACGGATTCCTCCCGTGATGGTTGAGACGAACCAAGGGAGTCGGGCTGAAAAAGGATTACGGACCCGTATTGTAATGGCTAGATTTTCTCTAAAGAACTAACGCACTCGGAGTTCGTTTAGGCCGTGGCACGTCAATGTCGGATATTGACGCTTAGGTATATCTTAAGAATAGTCTTACGAATAATTAAGACTTAAGATTGTCTTAAGTACTTAAATAATTTATTGAGGGCTTAATTGTAATTAAATTAATTAAGTTGGACTTGATTAATCAATTAACAATTAGTTGGACTTGAATTGAATTGGATTCAAATTGTAAGCCCTTAATAGCAAATAGAAAAAATTTTCCTTAGTGGAAAAATACTACTCATCTTAAGTGATGAGTAATATATCTAATTAAGTGCCACTTGCCCCTTATAACTAAGCATATGAGATGACTAAGCTATGACACTTGTCTTGGCATGAGCTTTAAGTCTTAGAGACTTATGAAAAACTTAAGTCATTTTCTGGAAAAAGACAAGGCAAAAACGTGAGAGAGGTAAAAAGAGTGAGAAAATCTAGCCAAGCTCACCTTTGGCTTAGAGTCAATTCCCGAGCCCCATTCGAGTTGACGCTAGCTATCCAAGGGTCATTCAACGGGCTCTACGAATCCGGATCGGCGTGACAACCTTGCTCGGGACAGTCCGAGACGAAGAAGGATTTGCTCGAGCTTCGCGTTTTCGAACGCCGTGCTGAGACGTATAAGCCGCACGCTACGAGGGTAAAGTTTCGAACTCTAGTAGGGTGACTAGAGTACCGATCATGACTTATCCGTTGACGACTCCAACGCGATGGTGTCAATCGCTCACTTGGGATAGTGGGAGGTCGTGGCGGGAATATGTTGGATCTGAGAGATGAACATATTTGAACATACGGCTCAATAGTCGTTCGATCACATGGCTATATATCTCGAGGATGTCAATGATCGAACGACAGACTATAGTGGCCTTAGACCAATGGGATCATCGACGGAGTTTCTTTTGGGATCTCAGTTTGTCGCTAGTTGGCTAGGTCCGTCTTGTTCTAGAAAGGAACATGGGTCAGCGGCGAAACGCGGCTGGGGTAACAGAGGTGATTGCCGGGCTTTAATCGCCACCGGGATTCACAGTCTCATAAGAGATAAACGTCCTATAATATAATCGGGGACGGCAATCACAAAGTCTTCGGCCGAAGCATTTAAACTAACTCGTGTGGGACACGGAGTGTACCTTAGTGATTACGCCTGTCACGATTATAATATAGTGTCGAGTCCAGTGAGCTTGACATTGACCATGGCTCTCACTCGACCGGGACGTATGTGAAGGGTTTAATCATATGGTGATGATCTATAGGTTGTTCGGCCGAATAAGATTAGATCGCATTCGATCTCAATCGGGATCTGTTCGGTACCGCGGGATTGGCTAGGCGAATACCGGACTCACGGATTCCTCCCGTGATGGTTGAGACGAACCAAGGGAGTCGGGCTGAAAAAGGATTACGGACCCGTATTGTAATGGCTAGATTTTCTCTAAAGAACTAACGCACTCGGAGTTCGTTTAGGCCGTGGCACGTCAATGTCGGATATTGACGCTTAGGTATATCTTAAGAATAGTCTTACGAATAATTAAGACTTAAGATTGTCTTAAGTACTTAAATAATTTATTGAGGGCTTAATTGTAATTAAATTAATTAAGTTGGACTTGATTAATCAATTAACAATTAGTTGGACTTGAATTGAATTGGATTCAAATTGTAAGCCCTTAATAGCAAATAGAAAAAATTTCCTTAGTGGAAAAATACTACTCATCTTAAGTGATGAGTAATATATCTAATTAAGTGCCACTTGCCCCTTATAACTAAGCATATGAGATGACTAAGCTATGACACTTGTCTTGGCATGAGCTTTAAGTCTTAGAGACTTATGAAAAACTTAAGTCATTTTCTGGAAAAAGACAAGGCAAAAACGTGAGAGAGGTAAAAAGAGTGAGAAAATCTAGCCAAGCTCACCTTTGGCTTAGAGTCAATTCCCGAGCCCCATTCGAGTTGACGCTAGCTATCCAAGGGTCATTCAACGGGCTCTACGAATCCGGATCGGCGTGACAACCTTGCTCGGGACAGTCCGAGACGAAGAAGGATTTGCTCGAGCTTCGCGTTTTCGAACGCCGTGCTGAGACGTATAAGCCGCACGCTACGAGGGTAAAGTTTCGAACTCTAGTAGGGTGACTAGAGTACCGATCATGACTTATCCGTTGACGACTCCAACGCGATGGTGTCAATCGCTCACTTGGGATAGTGGGAGGTCGTGGCGGGAATATGTTGGATCTGAGAGATGAACATATTTGAACATACGGCTCAATAGTCGTTCGATCACATGGCTATATATCTCGAGGATGTCAATGATCGAACGACAGACTATAGTGGCCTTAGACCAATGGGATCATCGACGGAGTTTCTTTTGGGATCTCAGTTTGTCGCTAGTTGGCTAGGTCCGTCTTGTTCTAGAAAGGAACATGGGTCAGCGGCGAAACGCGGCTGGGGTAACAGAGGTGATTGCCGGGCTTTAATCGCCACCGGGATTCACAGTCTCATAAGAGATAAACGTCCTATAATATAATCGGGGACGGCAATCACAAAGTCTTCGGCCGAAGCATTTAAACTAACTCGTGTGGGACACGGAGTGTACCTTAGTGATTACGCCTGTCACGATTATAATATAGTGTCGAGTCCAGTGAGCTTGACATTGACCATGGCTCTCACTCGACCGGGACGTATGTGAAGGGTTTAATCATATGGTGATGATCTATAGGTTGTTCGGCCGAATAAGATTAGATCGCATTCGATCTCAATCGGGATCTGTTCGGTACCGCGGGATTGGCTAGGCGAATACCGGACTCACGGATTCCTCCCGTGATGGTTGAGACGAACCAAGGGAGTCGGGCTGAAAAAGGATTACGGACCCGTATTGTAATGGCTAGATTTTCTCTAAAGAACTAACGCACTCGGAGTTCGTTTAGGCCGTGGCACGTCAATGTCGGATATTGACGCTTAGGTATATCTTAAGAATAGTCTTACGAATAATTAAGACTTAAGATTGTCTTAAGTACTTAAATAATTTATTGAGGGCTTAATTGTAATTAAATTAATTAAGTTGGACTTGATTAATCAATTAACAATTAGTTGGACTTGAATTGAATTGGATTCAAATTGTAAGCCCTTAATAGCAAATAGAAAAAATTTTCCTTAGTGGAAAAATACTACTCATCTTAAGTGATGAGTAATATATCTAATTAAGTGCCACTTGCCCCTTATAACTAAGCATATGAGATGACTAAGCTATGACACTTGTCTTGGCATGAGCTTTAAGTCTTAGAGACTTATGAAAAACTTAAGTCATTTTCTGGAAAAAGACAAGGCAAAAACGTGAGAGAGGTAAAAAGAGTGAGAAAATCTAGCCAAGCTCACCTTTGGCTTAGAGTCAATTCCCGAGCCCCATTCGAGTTGACGCTAGCTATCCAAGGGTCATTCAACGGGCTCTACGAATCCGGATCGGCGTGACAACCTTGCTCGGGACAGTCCGAGACGAAGAAGGATTTGCTCGAGCTTCGCGTTTTCGAACGCCGTGCTGAGACGTATAAGCCGCACGCTACGAGGGTAAAGTTTCGAACTCTAGTAGGGTGACTAGAGTACCGATCATGACTTATCCGTTGACGACTCCAACGCGATGGTGTCAATCGCTCACTTGGGATAGTGGGAGGTCGTGGCGGGAATATGTTGGATCTGAGAGATGAACATATTTGAACATACGGCTCAATAGTCGTTCGATCACATGGCTATATATCTCGAGGATGTCAATGATCGAACGACAGACTATAGTGGCCTTAGACCAATGGGATCATCGACGGAGTTTCTTTTGGGATCTCAGTTTGTCGCTAGTTGGCTAGGTCCGTCTTGTTCTAGAAAGGAACATGGGTCAGCGGCGAAACGCGGCTGGGGTAACAGAGGTGATTGCCGGGCTTTAATCGCCACCGGGATTCACAGTCTCATAAGAGATAAACGTCCTATAATATAATCGGGGACGGCAATCACAAAGTCTTCGGCCGAAGCATTTAAACTAACTCGTGTGGGACACGGAGTGTACCTTAGTGATTACGCCTGTCACGATTATAATATAGTGTCGAGTCCAGTGAGCTTGACATTGACCATGGCTCTCACTCGACCGGGACGTATGTGAAGGGTTTAATCATATGGTGATGATCTATAGGTTGTTCGGCCGAATAAGATTAGATCGCATTCGATCTCAATCGGGATCTGTTCGGTACCGCGGGATTGGCTAGGCGAATACCGGACTCACGGATTCCTCCCGTGATGGTTGAGACGAACCAAGGGAGTCGGGCTGAAAAAGGATTACGGACCCGTATTGTAATGGCTAGATTTTCTCTAAAGAACTAACGCACTCGGAGTTCGTTTAGGCCGTGGCACGTCAATGTCGGATATTGACGCTTAGGTATATCTTAAGAATAGTCTTACGAATAATTAAGACTTAAGATTGTCTTAAGTACTTAAATAATTTATTGAGGGCTTAATTGTAATTAAATTAATTAAGTTGGACTTGATTAATCAATTAACAATTAGTTGGACTTGAATTGAATTGGATTCAAATTGTAAGCCCTTAATAGCAAATAGAAAAAATTTTCCTTAGTGGAAAAATACTACTCATCTTAAGTGATGAGTAATATATCTAATTAAGTGCCACTTGCCCCTTATAACTAAGCATATGAGATGACTAAGCTATGACACTTGTCTTGGCATGAGCTTTAAGTCTTAGAGACTTATGAAAAACTTAAGTCATTTTCTGGAAAAAGACAAGGCAAAAACGTGAGAGAGGTAAAAAGAGTGAGAAAATCTAGCCAAGCTCACCTTTGGCTTAGAGTCAATTCCCGAGCCCCATTCGAGTTGACGCTAGCTATCCAAGGGTCATTCAACGGGCTCTACGAATCCGGATCGGCGTGACAACCTTGCTCGGGACAGTCCGAGACGAAGAAGGATTTGCTCGAGCTTCGCGTTTTCGAACGCCGTGCTGAGACGTATAAGCCGCACGCTACGAGGGTAAAGTTTCGAACTCTAGTAGGGTGACTAGAGTACCGATCATGACTTATCCGTTGACGACTCCAACGCGATGGTGTCAATCGCTCACTTGGGATAGTGGGAGGTCGTGGCGGGAATATGTTGGATCTGAGAGATGAACATATTTGAACATACGGCTCAATAGTCGTTCGATCACATGGCTATATATCTCGAGGATGTCAATGATCGAACGACAGACTATAGTGGCCTTAGACCAATGGGATCATCGACGGAGTTTCTTTTGGGATCTCAGTTTGTCGCTAGTTGGCTAGGTCCGTCTTGTTCTAGAAAGGAACATGGGTCAGCGGCGAAACGCGGCTGGGGTAACAGAGGTGATTGCCGGGCTTTAATCGCCACCGGGATTCACAGTCTCATAAGAGATAAACGTCCTATAATATAATCGGGGACGGCAATCACAAAGTCTTCGGCCGAAGCATTTAAACTAACTCGTGTGGGACACGGAGTGTACCTTAGTGATTACGCCTGTCACGATTATAATATAGTGTCGAGTCCAGTGAGCTTGACATTGACCATGGCTCTCACTCGACCGGGACGTATGTGAAGGGTTTAATCATATGGTGATGATCTATAGGTTGTTCGGCCGAATAAGATTAGATCGCATTCGATCTCAATCGGGATCTGTTCGGTACCGCGGGATTGGCTAGGCGAATACCGGACTCACGGATTCCTCCCGTGATGGTTGAGACGAACCAAGGGAGTCGGGCTGAAAAAGGATTACGGACCCGTATTGTAATGGCTAGATTTTCTCTAAAGAACTAACGCACTCGGAGTTCGTTTAGGCCGTGGCACGTCAATGTCGGATATTGACGCTTAGGTATATCTTAAGAATAGTCTTACGAATAATTAAGACTTAAGATTGTCTTAAGTACTTAAATAATTTATTGAGGGCTTAATTGTAATTAAATTAATTAAGTTGGACTTGATTAATCAATTAACAATTAGTTGGACTTGAATTGAATTGGATTCAAATTGTAAGCCCTTAATAGCAAATAGAAAAAATTTTCCTTAGTGGAAAAATACTACTCATCTTAAGTGATGAGTAATATATCTAATTAAGTGCCACTTGCCCCTTATAACTAAGCATATGAGATGACTAAGCTATGACACTTGTCTTGGCATGAGCTTTAAGTCTTAGAGACTTATGAAAAACTTAAGTCATTTTCTGGAAAAAGACAAGGCAAAAACGTGAGAGAGGTAAAAAGAGTGAGAAAATCTAGCCAAGCTCACCTTTGGCTTAGAGTCAATTCCCGAGCCCCATTCGAGTTGACGCTAGCTATCCAAGGGTCATTCAACGGGCTCTACGAATCCGGATCGGCGTGACAACCTTGCTCGGGACAGTCCGAGACGAAGAAGGATTTGCTCGAGCTTCGCGTTTTCGAACGCCGTGCTGAGACGTATAAGCCGCACGCTACGAGGGTAAAGTTTCGAACTCTAGTAGGGTGACTAGAGTACCGATCATGACTTATCCGTTGACGACTCCAACGCGATGGTGTCAATCGCTCACTTGGGATAGTGGGAGGTCGTGGCGGGAATATGTTGGATCTGAGAGATGAACATATTTGAACATACGGCTCAATAGTCGTTCGATCACATGGCTATATATCTCGAGGATGTCAATGATCGAACGACAGACTATAGTGGCCTTAGACCAATGGGATCATCGACGGAGTTTCTTTTGGGATCTCAGTTTGTCGCTAGTTGGCTAGGTCCGTCTTGTTCTAGAAAGGAACATGGGTCAGCGGCGAAACGCGGCTGGGGTAACAGAGGTGATTGCCGGGCTTTAATCGCCACCGGGATTCACAGTCTCATAAGAGATAAACGTCCTATAATATAATCGGGGACGGCAATCACAAAGTCTTCGGCCGAAGCATTTAAACTAACTCGTGTGGGACACGGAGTGTACCTTAGTGATTACGCCTGTCACGATTATAATATAGTGTCGAGTCCAGTGAGCTTGACATTGACCATGGCTCTCACTCGACCGGGACGTATGTGAAGGGTTTAATCATATGGTGATGATCTATAGGTTGTTCGGCCGAATAAGATTAGATCGCATTCGATCTCAATCGGGATCTGTTCGGTACCGCGGGATTGGCTAGGCGAATACCGGACTCACGGATTCCTCCCGTGATGGTTGAGACGAACCAAGGGAGTCGGGCTGAAAAAGGATTACGGACCCGTATTGTAATGGCTAGATTTTCTCTAAAGAACTAACGCACTCGGAGTTCGTTTAGGCCGTGGCACGTCAATGTCGGATATTGACGCTTAGGTATATCTTAAGAATAGTCTTACGAATAATTAAGACTTAAGATTGTCTTAAGTACTTAAATAATTTATTGAGGGCTTAATTGTAATTAAATTAATTAAGTTGGACTTGATTAATC
Organism: Lindernia subracemosa; assembly: GCA_028392965.1. NCBI lineage: Eukaryota > Viridiplantae > Streptophyta > Magnoliopsida > Lamiales > Linderniaceae > Vandellia > Vandellia subracemosa. Next base: position 238,294 of record JAQPCC010000127.1, on the reverse strand, counting down.
AATTAACAATTAGTTGGACTTGAATTGAATTGGATTCAAATTGTAAGCCCTTAATAGCAAATAGAAAAAATTTTCCTTAGTGGAAAAATACTACTCATCTTAAGTGATGAGTAATATATCTAATTAAGTGCCACTTGCCCCTTATAACTAAGCATATGAGATGACTAAGCTATGACACTTGTCTTGGCATGAGCTTTAAGTCTTAGAGACTTATGAAAAACTTAAGTCATTTTCTGGAAAAAGACAAGGCAAAAACGTGAGAGAGGTAAAAAGAGTGAGAAAATCTAGCCAAGCTCACCTTTGGCTTAGAGTCAATTCCCGAGCCCCATTCGAGTTGACGCTAGCTATCCAAGGGTCATTCAACGGGCTCTACGAATCCGGATCGGCGTGACAACCTTGCTCGGGACAGTCCGAGACGAAGAAGGATTTGCTCGAGCTTCGCGTTTTCGAACGCCGTGCTGAGACGTATAAGCCGCACGCTACGAGGGTAAAGTTTCGAACTCTAGTAGGGTGACTAGAGTACCGATCATGACTTATCCGTTGACGACTCCAACGCGATGGTGTCAATCGCTCACTTGGGATAGTGGGAGGTCGTGGCGGGAATATGTTGGATCTGAGAGATGAACATATTTGAACATACGGCTCAATAGTCGTTCGATCACATGGCTATATATCTCGAGGATGTCAATGATCGAACGACAGACTATAGTGGCCTTAGACCAATGGGATCATCGACGGAGTTTCTTTTGGGATCTCAGTTTGTCGCTAGTTGGCTAGGTCCGTCTTGTTCTAGAAAGGAACATGGGTCAGCGGCGAAACGCGGCTGGGGTAACAGAGGTGATTGCCGGGCTTTAATCGCCACCGGGATTCACAGTCTCATAAGAGATAAACGTCCTATAATATAATCGGGGACGGCAATCACAAAGTCTTCGGCCGAAGCATTTAAACTAACTCGTGTGGGACACGGAGTGTACCTTAGTGATTACGCCTGTCACGATTATAATATAGTGTCGAGTCCAGTGAGCTTGACATTGACCATGGCTCTCACTCGACCGGGACGTATGTGAAGGGTTTAATCATATGGTGATGATCTATAGGTTGTTCGGCCGAATAAGATTAGATCGCATTCGATCTCAATCGGGATCTGTTCGGTACCGCGGGATTGGCTAGGCGAATACCGGACTCACGGATTCCTCCCGTGATGGTTGAGACGAACCAAGGGAGTCGGGCTGAAAAAGGATTACGGACCCGTATTGTAATGGCTAGATTTTCTCTAAAGAACTAACGCACTCGGAGTTCGTTTAGGCCGTGGCACGTCAATGTCGGATATTGACGCTTAGGTATATCTTAAGAATAGTCTTACGAATAATTAAGACTTAAGATTGTCTTAAGTACTTAAATAATTTATTGAGGGCTTAATTGTAATTAAATTAATTAAGTTGGACTTGATTAATCAATTAACAATTAGTTGGACTTGAATTGAATTGGATTCAAATTGTAAGCCCTTAATAGCAAATAGAAAAAATTTTCCTTAGTGGAAAAATACTACTCATCTTAAGTGATGAGTAATATATCTAATTAAGTGCCACTTGCCCCTTATAACTAAGCATATGAGATGACTAAGCTATGACACTTGTCTTGGCATGAGCTTTAAGTCTTAGAGACTTATGAAAAACTTAAGTCATTTTCTGGAAAAAGACAAGGCAAAAACGTGAGAGAGGTAAAAAGAGTGAGAAAATCTAGCCAAGCTCACCTTTGGCTTAGAGTCAATTCCCGAGCCCCATTCGAGTTGACGCTAGCTATCCAAGGGTCATTCAACGGGCTCTACGAATCCGGATCGGCGTGACAACCTTGCTCGGGACAGTCCGAGACGAAGAAGGATTTGCTCGAGCTTCGCGTTTTCGAACGCCGTGCTGAGACGTATAAGCCGCACGCTACGAGGGTAAAGTTTCGAACTCTAGTAGGGTGACTAGAGTACCGATCATGACTTATCCGTTGACGACTCCAACGCGATGGTGTCAATCGCTCACTTGGGATAGTGGGAGGTCGTGGCGGGAATATGTTGGATCTGAGAGATGAACATATTTGAACATACGGCTCAATAGTCGTTCGATCACATGGCTATATATCTCGAGGATGTCAATGATCGAACGACAGACTATAGTGGCCTTAGACCAATGGGATCATCGACGGAGTTTCTTTTGGGATCTCAGTTTGTCGCTAGTTGGCTAGGTCCGTCTTGTTCTAGAAAGGAACATGGGTCAGCGGCGAAACGCGGCTGGGGTAACAGAGGTGATTGCCGGGCTTTAATCGCCACCGGGATTCACAGTCTCATAAGAGATAAACGTCCTATAATATAATCGGGGACGGCAATCACAAAGTCTTCGGCCGAAGCATTTAAACTAACTCGTGTGGGACACGGAGTGTACCTTAGTGATTACGCCTGTCACGATTATAATATAGTGTCGAGTCCAGTGAGCTTGACATTGACCATGGCTCTCACTCGACCGGGACGTATGTGAAGGGTTTAATCATATGGTGATGATCTATAGGTTGTTCGGCCGAATAAGATTAGATCGCATTCGATCTCAATCGGGATCTGTTCGGTACCGCGGGATTGGCTAGGCGAATACCGGACTCACGGATTCCTCCCGTGATGGTTGAGACGAACCAAGGGAGTCGGGCTGAAAAAGGATTACGGACCCGTATTGTAATGGCTAGATTTTCTCTAAAGAACTAACGCACTCGGAGTTCGTTTAGGCCGTGGCACGTCAATGTCGGATATTGACGCTTAGGTATATCTTAAGAATAGTCTTACGAATAATTAAGACTTAAGATTGTCTTAAGTACTTAAATAATTTATTGAGGGCTTAATTGTAATTAAATTAATTAAGTTGGACTTGATTAATCAATTAACAATTAGTTGGACTTGAATTGAATTGGATTCAAATTGTAAGCCCTTAATAGCAAATAGAAAAAATTTTCCTTAGTGGAAAAATACTACTCATCTTAAGTGATGAGTAATATATCTAATTAAGTGCCACTTGCCCCTTATAACTAAGCATATGAGATGACTAAGCTATGACACTTGTCTTGGCATGAGCTTTAAGTCTTAGAGACTTATGAAAAACTTAAGTCATTTTCTGGAAAAAGACAAGGCAAAAACGTGAGAGAGGTAAAAAGAGTGAGAAAATCTAGCCAAGCTCACCTTTGGCTTAGAGTCAATTCCCGAGCCCCATTCGAGTTGACGCTAGCTATCCAAGGGTCATTCAACGGGCTCTACGAATCCGGATCGGCGTGACAACCTTGCTCGGGACAGTCCGAGACGAAGAAGGATTTGCTCGAGCTTCGCGTTTTCGAACGCCGTGCTGAGACGTATAAGCCGCACGCTACGAGGGTAAAGTTTCGAACTCTAGTAGGGTGACTAGAGTACCGATCATGACTTATCCGTTGACGACTCCAACGCGATGGTGTCAATCGCTCACTTGGGATAGTGGGAGGTCGTGGCGGGAATATGTTGGATCTGAGAGATGAACATATTTGAACATACGGCTCAATAGTCGTTCGATCACATGGCTATATATCTCGAGGATGTCAATGATCGAACGACAGACTATAGTGGCCTTAGACCAATGGGATCATCGACGGAGTTTCTTTTGGGATCTCAGTTTGTCGCTAGTTGGCTAGGTCCGTCTTGTTCTAGAAAGGAACATGGGTCAGCGGCGAAACGCGGCTGGGGTAACAGAGGTGATTGCCGGGCTTTAATCGCCACCGGGATTCACAGTCTCATAAGAGATAAACGTCCTATAATATAATCGGGGACGGCAATCACAAAGTCTTCGGCCGAAGCATTTAAACTAACTCGTGTGGGACACGGAGTGTACCTTAGTGATTACGCCTGTCACGATTATAATATAGTGTCGAGTCCAGTGAGCTTGACATTGACCATGGCTCTCACTCGACCGGGACGTATGTGAAGGGTTTAATCATATGGTGATGATCTATAGGTTGTTCGGCCGAATAAGATTAGATCGCATTCGATCTCAATCGGGATCTGTTCGGTACCGCGGGATTGGCTAGGCGAATACCGGACTCACGGATTCCTCCCGTGATGGTTGAGACGAACCAAGGGAGTCGGGCTGAAAAAGGATTACGGACCCGTATTGTAATGGCTAGATTTTCTCTAAAGAACTAACGCACTCGGAGTTCGTTTAGGCCGTGGCACGTCAATGTCGGATATTGACGCTTAGGTATATCTTAAGAATAGTCTTACGAATAATTAAGACTTAAGATTGTCTTAAGTACTTAAATAATTTATTGAGGGCTTAATTGTAATTAAATTAATTAAGTTGGACTTGATTAATCAATTAACAATTAGTTGGACTTGAATTGAATTGGATTCAAATTGTAAGCCCTTAATAGCAAATAGAAAAAATTTTCCTTAGTGGAAAAATACTACTCATCTTAAGTGATGAGTAATATATCTAATTAAGTGCCACTTGCCCCTTATAACTAAGCATATGAGATGACTAAGCTATGCACTTGTCTTGGCATGAGCTTTAAGTCTTAGAGACTTATGAAAAACTTAAGTCATTTTCTGGAAAAAGACAAGGCAAAAACGTGAGAGAGGTAAAAAGAGTGAGAAAATCTAGCCAAGCTCACCTTTGGCTTAGAGTCAATTCCCGAGCCCCATTCGAGTTGACGCTAGCTATCCAAGGGTCATTCAACGGGCTCTACGAATCCGGATCGGCGTGACAACCTTGCTCGGGACAGTCCGAGACGAAGAAGGATTTGCTCGAGCTTCGCGTTTTCGAACGCCGTGCTGAGACGTATAAGCCGCACGCTACGAGGGTAAAGTTTCGAACTCTAGTAGGGTGACTAGAGTACCGATCATGACTTATCCGTTGACGACTCCAACGCGATGGTGTCAATCGCTCACTTGGGATAGTGGGAGGTCGTGGCGGGAATATGTTGGATCTGAGAGATGAACATATTTGAACATACGGCTCAATAGTCGTTCGATCACATGGCTATATATCTCGAGGATGTCAATGATCGAACGACAGACTATAGTGGCCTTAGACCAATGGGATCATCGACGGAGTTTCTTTTGGGATCTCAGTTTGTCGCTAGTTGGCTAGGTCCGTCTTGTTCTAGAAAGGAACATGGGTCAGCGGCGAAACGCGGCTGGGGTAACAGAGGCGATTGCCGGGCTTTAATCGCCACCGGGATTCACAGTCTCATAAGAGATAAACGTCCTATAATATAATCGGGGACGGCAATCACAAAGTCTTCGGCCGAAGCATTTAAACTAACTCGTGTGGGACACGGAGTGTACCTTAGTGATTACGCCTGTCACGATTATAATATAGTGTCGAGTCCAGTGAGCTTGACATTGACCATGGCTCTCACTCGACCGGGACGTATGTGAAGGGTTTAATCATATGGTGATGATCTATAGGTTGTTCGGCCGAATAAGATTAGATCGCATTCGATCTCAATCGGGATCTGTTCGGTACCGCGGGATTGGCTAGGCGAATACCGGACTCACGGATTCCTCCCGTGATGGTTGAGACGAACCAAGGGAGTCGGGCTGAAAAAGGATTACGGACCCGTATTGTAATGGCTAGATTTTCTCTAAAGAACTAACGCACTCGGAGTTCGTTTAGGCCGTGGCACGTCAATGTCGGATATTGACGCTTAGGTATATCTTAAGAATAGTCTTACGAATAATTAAGACTTAAGATTGTCTTAAGTACTTAAATAATTTATTGAGGGCTTAATTGTAATTAAATTAATTAAGTTGGACTTGATTAATCAATTAACAATTAGTTGGACTTGAATTGAATTGGATTCAAATTGTAAGCCCTTAATAGCAAATAGAAAAAATTTTCCTTAGTGGAAAAATACTACTCATCTTAAGTGATGAGTAATATATCTAATTAAGTGCCACTTGCCCCTTATAACTAAGCATATGAGATGACTAAGCTATGCACTTGTCTTGGCATGAGCTTTAAGTCTTAGAGACTTATGAAAAACTTAAGTCATTTTCTGGAAAAAGACAAGGCAAAAACGTGAGAGAGGTAAAAGAGTGAGAAAATCTAGCCAAGCTCACCTTTGGCTTAGAGTCAATTCCCGAGCCCCATTCGAGTTGACGCTAGCTATCCAAGGGTCATTCAACGGGCTCTACGAATCCGGATCGGCGTGACAACCTTGCTCGGGACAGTCCGAGACGAAGAAGGATTTGCTCGAGCTTCGCGTTTTCGAACGCCGTGCTGAGACGTATAAGCCGCACGCTACGAGGGTAAAGTTTCGAACTCTAGTAGGGCGACTAGAGTACCGATCATGACTTATCCGTTGACGACTCCAACGCGATGGTGTCAATCGCTCACTTGGGATAGTGGGAGGTCGTGGCGGGAATATGTTGGATCTGAGAGATGAACATATTTGAACATACGGCTCAATAGTCGTTCGATCACATGGCTATATATCTCGAGGATGTCAATGATCGAACGACAGACTATAGTGGCCTTAGACCAATGGGATCATCGACGGAGTTTCTTTTGGGATCTCAGTTTGTCGCTAGTTGGCTAGGTCCGTCTTGTTCTAGAAAGGAACATGGGTCAGCGGCGAAACGCGGTGCTTGGGCGGATGTTTGCCCTCCGGTCGCGGAAGGAGGACTTGGCATCCGATCCATCGAGACGGATAATCGAGTTTTTCTCTTAGGCCAGTTATGGAGGCTGCTTAGGAGGGATGAGTCTTCAATTTGGGTCCAATGGATCCATCATACCCGCTTGGCGCACAAATCGATTTGGACGATTCGACCTTCAGCAACGGCGGCCTGGAGTTGGAACAAGCTGCTGAAATTGCGCCCAACTATCCGACCATTGATCCAGTGCCATATTGGTAACGGCGCGACTTTTCTACTTTGGCAGGATCCGTGGCTTTCGACAGGGCCACTTATCGATCGATTTCCACGAGGTCCTGTCGTTATGGGCCTCCCGCTCGATTCACGCCTCAGTTGCGTCATTGATGAGGTGGGTTGGAGATGGCCCGGTCAATTTACCGCAGAGTATTTGGAGATCAGCCGGGATCTACCAGCGACTAATTATCTAGCGACTGATACTTATTCGTGGATTGGGGAATCCAATGGCCTTTTTAGTAACTCCTTGGCGCGGAACTCGTTACGACAACGGCATGACCCTGTGCTTTGGGCTGCCCTATTTGGGGGACCTCTTCGCGTGCCCCGACATGAGTTCCTACTTTGGATGACAATACGGGGTAAACTTGCGACACGCGATAAACCATGGATTGCGGCGGCAGCTGGGGAAACGACATGCATCTTATGTCGGACTGGGGCAACGGAGACCATTGACCACCTCTTCTTCGACTGTCCTTTCTCTAGTCGTTGCATGATGCGACTTCGCAACAAGCTCAGATTCATGTGGCCCTATAGAGAGTGGGCTTTGGGTGTTCAATGGGCTGCCCGGAGATGGCGAGGCAGCCACTTGATGCACAGTGCTTACCGCCATGTATTGGCGTCGATCGTTTACCATATATGGCAGGAACGGAATCGACGCTGGAAGGAAGGGAATGAGCGTGATGATTTTTTTATTGTTGACACTATTGTCAGCACCCTTTGTATGCGCTTGAGCACTATTTCTTCTAGATTTACGTTGCAACGTCTTGCTTTGCGCCGTCTGTGGCGAATTGCTTGGTCGTTTGGTTGACCATTTGTTTGCCCGTAGCCTGTTACGGGTTGGTGCGTTTTGACGCTGATGTACCTTTTCCTCATTTATATTAGTGAGCCTTTCCCCAAAAAAAAAAAAAAAAATATGTGACTACTACATGTTTTTCTATAAACATCAATAGTAGTCCTGAGGGTTTCTTTGCTGGCAAGCGGGGTCTTAGGCAGGGAGATCCGCTTTCGCCTTATCTCTTTACGCTTGTTATGGAGGTGCTGCATGGCATTGTGAGTTACTTTGTTAGGGCTGATCCCCTTTTTCGATTTCATTGCGTTGTGAAAAGTCGGCATTGACTATGTTGACGTTTGCTGATGATCTTCTGCTGTTCTATCACGCTGATCTGCACTCAGTGGGAGTTCTTCAGGCAGCGTTGACTTGCTTTACTTCGCTCTCTGGGCTTGCAGCTAATCCTCGCAAGAGTGAAGTCTTTGTGTCGCGGCGAGCGGAGCATTTTTTTTGTATAATCGGTCATATCAAATCAGAAGAAACAAATGTACAAGAAAGCAATCACGAGACATGCCTCGAGAAAGCCAAAGGCAGCAAACTGCCAGGACAAGCACCCTGCAGACACAAGGACGCACACAGTGCACAACAAACAACACAAACACAGCCCCAAGCATGGCCAAAAAAGACACACAAGCAAGGGCAACAAAGCCAAACCAAGCAACAAACCAACAAGCAACAAGACAGCTACCAAGCAACACGCCTGAGCCTCCGAACAGCACAGACCTGCAAATCCCACTTCGAGGGAAGCGTGGAGAGTCTCATCACAGCAGTATGAACCACCATCTGGACAAGCCGCTCCAGTGTCCCAATCGTCCCCTCCCAGCATCTCCTGTTGCGCTCTTGCCAAATATGGTAGACAAGGGACGCAAACAAGTGACGATACGCAAGATGGCAAAGATGGCGGCCTCGCCACCGCCTAGAAGCCCAAGAAATGCCCAAGCTCCAACTCCGGTACGACCAGCCCCACCTAGTCTTGCGCTTCAGAGCCTGCACACAACGCCTCGAGAACTGGCACTCAAAGAATAAGTGCGGAATAGTCTCAACTTCAGAGGAATCACAAAGGCAGCAATGCATCGACAGAGCAGCAGACGCAATCCAAGCCTTATCCCTCGTTGCAAGCCTGTCCCGAACAGCCAGCCAAAGGATAAACTCGAACCTTGGGATCTTCAGCGGACCCCCAAAGAGGGCAGCCCACTGGACCTGAGGACGCTTCACCCGGATCGACTCCCTAGCCGAGGACGTAGAAAACTTACCATCCAAAGAACTAATCCAGCGGTAAGAGTCGTCATCAGAGGGAAAGCACTGAGGAAGGTCATCGTGAAACTCCAAGTATTCCGCTGTAGTCTGAGCCGGCCATTGCCATCCCGAAGAGGAGACAACAATGCTCAAGCACGCGTCAACGGGAATACCCATCACAACAGGCCCGCGGGGAAATCTACAGACCAATGAGTCAGTGTAGAGCCAAGGGTCCCTCCAGACCCAAATGTCCCGACCATTCCCCACTCTGAACTGTATCAGAGGCTGAATCTCAGGCCGCAGCTTAAGCATCTTCCTCCAACTCCAAGAGGTATCCGCCGAAGGCAAACACTGCCAAAACGACCTGCGGTGAAGTCGCTCATGGTAGAGCCAGGTAACCCAGATAGACTCCGGGTCCCGCGTGATAATGCTCCAAATGTTCTTCATCATAAGAGCCTTATTATCGACCTCAATAGGATGGATACCAAGGCCCCCTTCCTCGGCAGGCAAGCACACCTCCTCCCACGCTACCTTAGAAGTCGAACCAGCCCATAAGAACGAGCGGAACCTCTGCTCAATAGCCCTGATAACGCCCTTGGGCAGCAAGAAAATGCCCGTCCAATGGATATAAAGAGCCCCTAACACCGAGCGAATAAGTTGAACACGTCCCGCATAAGAGAGGGACCTATTCAACCAAGATCCAATCCGCTGCTCAACCTTCTGGATTAAAGGAGCACAATCTGCCAAAGTGAGTCTAGAGGGGATCAGGGGGACCCCGAGATAGCGCACAGGGAGAGTACCAAGAGAAAAACCCAACAAAGCCTGAAACTCAAGAGCCAAATGCTCCGCACGGCGCGAAACGAACACCTCGCTCTTCCGGGGGTTGGCAGCAAGCCCAGACACAGATGTGAAGAAAATCAGTGCCGACTGAAGAACGCCCACAGAGTGCACATCAGCATGACAAAACAGCAATAAGTCGTCCGCAAACGTCAACATAGCTAAGGCAGACTTCTCGCACCGCCAATGATAGCGAAACAGAGGATCAGCCCTAACAAAATGAGTCACAATACCCCTGAGCACCTCCATGACAAGAGTAAAGAGATAAGGCGATAACGGGTCTCCCTGCCTAAGACCCCGCTTGCCAGCAAAGAAGCCCTCAGGACTACCATTGATGTTTATCGAAAAACATGTAGTAGTCACGCAGCTACGAATCCACCCAATAAAGATAGACGGGAATTCCATGCACTCAAGAACTGCAAAGAGAAAGCTCCACTCAACCTTATCATACGCCTTTGCCAGGTCAACTTTGAGCGCCACACGAGGGGCCTTATGACGACTCAAGTAACCCGAGCAAATCTCCTGGGCAAGGAGGATGTTATCTCCTATGCGTCGTCCAGGGATAAAGGCCATCTGTGAAGGGTGAACCAGCCTCGTCATCAGTGGCCGAACCCTATTAGCAATGATCTTGTACAAGACATTGCAACAGGAGATCGGCCTGTAATCAGCCACATGTCTCGGGGAATCCCTCTTAGGGATAAGAGTGATAAGGGTGCTATTAACACCCTTAAGAAGATGACCAGTCAAGAAGAATTCCCGCACAGCCGCCGTCACCTCCTCACCAATAATCGTCCAAGCAGCTTTAAAGAAAGCAGCAGTGTACCCATCAGGTCCCGGTGCCTTATCATCCTCCAAGAGAAACACCACGTCTCTGATCTCCTGATCCTCCACACGTCGGACAAGCATGTCAGCGTCCTCACCCAGGATGGTACAAGAAACAAACTGTCGAATATCCTCAGGGACCACAGACCGATCGTGAGCAGATTGACCAAGAATCTGCCGATAGTAGTCAATGAGCTCTTCACGAATCCTATCCTCCCCTTCCACCACCTGTCCCTCATCATCCTCCAAGGTGAAAATGCGGTTCCCCGCACGGCGCATCTGAACCTTCTTGAAGAAGTAAGCCATAGGCTGGTCACCATCCTTCAGCCAGGTCAACTTAGCTCGCTGGGACAGCGCCGAGAACTCCATCTCTACGGACCGAGAATAAAGAACACGACAGAACCTCTCAAGATCATGGACCAGGTTCTCATCAGGGTACTGTGAAGAAAATCCCTGGGCAACCTCCAAGAACATCCTTGCCTCCTCGACATTCCTAGCAAGCTTTCCTTTCTTCCGTCGAAGCTTCCTTAAGGGCTGTTTCAAGCCCCGCAGCTTCTGGGTGACCGAATACATTCGTGTTCCTTGCACTCTACAATCCCAACCCCTACCCACCAGCTCCAGAAAGGCGGGATCCTTCGTGAGAAAGTTATCAAACCTGAAGCAAGCCTTCCTAACGAACCCATCTTCGCCTTCCAAGAGAGAGAGAAGAAATGCTAGACATCTCACGTGACTCTTCGGGTTCTCACGATCGCTCCGCCACCTTTCATGGAGGCCGCCTCCGATGGTGTTCCGGCCGACTGCCCACCTGTGGTGGCAGCCATGCCGGACCTTGCCAGCCTGGGCGGGGCATATCCTCGCTTCTCGACGGAATTCGATGGGGTTCGCTTCAAGGGACTCGTCGATAAGATCATTGGATTGACGACGCTTGCCGGCTCCTCGGCTGCCGCCCAGCCCGCGCCGGACCTGCCCCTACCACGCGATGGTTCGCGCTCCTTGCCAACGCGAAGGGACCCGCCTGTGGCTGGCCGGTTGTCCCGACGCTTGGCGTCGAGTCCTTATGGCCCACGATTTGGACGTTCGGTGGCGGCTGAGTCGGTGGTTGTGGCTCGCCCCACTGTTGCTGCGGTGGGAGATCCTGTTGGCCCCCTTCCCTTGGTGACAACGGGGCTGGTCGTTGCTCAGACCATGGTGGGAGACGAAGGGTCGCATGCTAGTGGCGACGAGGAGAGGACGGCGGTGCATGCTCAGTCCTCGCAGGCCGTCGCTGGGCAGTCTGAGGACGATCCCGTGTCTCCTGTAGGTGAACACAGCCCTATTCCTGTGCCGGCTGATCATCTTGGGGTCCAGTCGACTCGCACGACACGGGCTGCTGACTCTGCTGCTGGGATGCCTCCTACTTCCCATGGTGCCCACAGCTCGGATGTCTTCATGCCGGAAGCTCCTAATTCCCATGCTCTTGGTGCGCTTGCTGGCAGCGATCCGGATGCCGTGCGCCGCCGGGGATACGCCCAGCCCCCTCCCACCTTTGCGGCACAGGTGGTGGGCTCCCCGTCTCGTTCTCTTGGTGGCACCGTAGCCAAAGCTGGTCGAAAGATTCCATTGTCCTACACTCCACCTATTACAACGAATGGAATCGTTGAAGTCTCCCCTACGTGGGATATTGCTCAAAAAGGATTTGCCCGTTGGGAACATACCTTGGTGGGATATTTCTTAGGTCATAAACCTTACTTCCCCGTTGTTGAACGATATTGGCGGGCTCGTTGGAATGGTCTTGTGGAAGTTCGGGCTACCATTAATGGGTTTTTCAAGTTTTGGTTTGCTTCAGCTACGACAATGCATGCAGTTCTTGATGGCGGCCCTTGGCTTCTCAATGGGCAGCCCCTTTTTCTCAAAGCATGGCGGCCGGGAATGTCCTTTGAGCGTCGAGAGGTTGTCGAAGTTCCCTTATGGGTTAAGCTCTGAAATGTCCCCGGTGAGTTTTGGACGGCCGAGGGCCTAGGTGTTATAGCTAGTGCAGTGGGCCAACCGCTTTTTACGGACGGTATTACGACGGATGGAGAGCGTATTGATTTTGTACGCGTTTGTGTCATGAAGCGGCTGGCTGATCCTTTTATTGACATTCTCCATCTACGCATGCCGACGGCGGATGGTGGAGTGGCGGGCCTTATACCGGTGCGAATTGAGTATGAATGGCAGCCGTCTAAGTGCGACACCTGTGACACGTGGACGCATGGCCCGACTCATTGTCCCAGACAGCCTAAGCCGCAGCCGACGGCTTCTGTCCGACCCCGGCTGCAGCGCCCGAAGCAAGGGCAGCCCCAAGAACCTCGGCCTGCGCTTCAGGTTGGGCTACCGATTGCTAGTACCTCGACAGGCAGGGTAGCTCAGGCGGTGTCGAATGGGCTTTCTCTGAATGCCTCCCATCCCTCTAAGGTGGGTGGGGGCCGGGTAACGGAATGGCGCCAAGTGGGTGCCAAAGGCAAGGCTCTACGAGTCACACCTTCTGCTGCTTCCCCTATTATCCGTCGCGCAGCCCCGTCCAATGGTGGCCGCAAAACAGCTCCGCCTTCTTCCCCGCGGGACCGCTCCCCTCCCAAGCAGACTAACGATATTGCTCAGACGGACCATAATGCGTTCGCTGTCCTGGGTCGGCTAGAACCTGATGCTATGGATGTGATCGACTTTACGGGCCCTAAAGCAGATGCAGCCCGCCATGGTGGTGATCCATGATACGGCTCGGATCTTGGAACGTTCGTGGTCTTAATCGACAAGATCACAGGAGGGCAGTAGGAGATTGGCTTACGAGAACGCGACATCCGTTAGTTGGGCTTCTTGAGACGAGAGTAGCGCCGCAGAATGCTACCCATCTTTCTCGTGGGTTGCGACCCACTTGGACTTGGTATTTTGACTATGGAGATGGCCCAGGTACTCGGATTTGGGTCGGCTGGGATCCTTTCTCCCTCCGAGTTACAGTTTTGGCTACGTCCGACCAGGCTATCCATTGCCGTGCGGAGCTCGTGACCACAGGTCTGGTGCTTTTTGTATCATTTGTTTATGGGAAATCGACCCGTGTTGAGCGGGCTCGCCTGTGGGAGGAGTTAGTTCATTTCTCCTCCTCTCATGTTGAGGATGCGTGGTTGGTGGCTGGTGATTTTAATGCCATCCTCAATGTTACTGAGAGCCGGGGGGCCGCACCGAACACCCATGACATGGAGGATTTACGGTCTCTCTTGGTCCGTGCCGACCTGGCCTGTATACCATCGACGGGTCAGGAGTTTACGTGGCATAATCAGCAACTCGGCTCAGCCGCCATCTGGCGACGGCTGGACCGTATGTTGGCGAACCCCCAGTGGTTTGTCACTCATGCTGACGCGCGTGTGCATTGCGAGTTGCCGGCTACCTCCGATCACTCACTACTGACTTTGGGCGAGGCTCCGGTTCTCGCGAGAGGCACGTGTTTTCGCTTCGAAAACTTCTTGCTTAAGGACCCGAGGTTTTTTGATGAGGTTCGTCGGGTCTGGGCGATTTCGCTCAATGACCACCCGATGTATGCAGTCGTCCATCGCCTGCAGCTGTTGAAGCCGACGTTCTCTCAGATGAGGCGTGCCAAGGGAGACCTAGCTGCCAATGTAAAGGAGGCCATGCATTTCTTGGGCGTCGTGCAGCAGTTTACGGCTCTCTTCCCTCTTGAGCAGCGGTTTCACGTACTTGAGCGCACATGTCGCTCCCTGTACGCACGGGCCGTTGAGATGGAGCAGACAGCCATGTCCCAACGGGCTAAGCTGGCCTGGCTGCAGGATGGCGATCAGTGTACCTCCTTTTTCTTCAAAAAGGTGGCGGTCCATCGGGCTGCTAACCGCATCCTTTCTCTGGAGGCCTCTGATGGCACCCTCTTGACCACACCTGACGAGGTGGAAGGTGAGCTGCTGCGATTCTATGAGGGACTGCTGGGCCAGTCAGTGCGCTCGACTCCGGTCCTCCTGCCTGATCTCCACCATCTGCTGACCAGGAGGCTATCCCCAGCTGCGGCTGATGCTATGGTTCGCGACCTCGAGGATGTGGAAGTTCGCCAGGCGCTTTTCTCCATGGGGGACGAGAAGGCGCCGGGACCTGACGGCTATACTGCAGCTTTTTTCAAGGCTGCCTGGGCGATTGTAGGGGCCGACATTATCCATGCGGTTCGTGATTTCTTCCTTACGGGTCGTCTCTTGAAGGGCCTTAATAGCACTCTGCTTACCTTGATACCGAAGTGCGAATCACCGCGGCGGGCCACGGACTTTAGGCCCATCTCTTGCTGCAATGTTCTATATAAGGTGATATCCAAAATCATTGCTAATCGGTTGAAGACCTCACTCCCGGGGCTGGTTCATGAGTCACAGACTGCCTTCGTCCCTGGCCGGCGCATTAGTGACAACATTCTACTAGCTCAGGAGCTCTGCCATGGATATGCTAGTCGGGGCCAACCACCACGTGCTCTCTTTAAGGTTGATCTGGCGAAGGCAGGACAAGGTGGAGTGGAGTTTCCTACTGGCGACGATGCAGGCTATGGGGTTTCACCCACGTTTCATTGAGTGGGTTCGCATCTGCCTGACGACGACGACCTTCTCCATTAATGTCAATGGCCGGGTCACGGGTTATTTTGCTGGGAAGCGAGGCCTCCGTCAGGGCGACCCCATTTCCCCATACCTATTTACCTTGGTTATGGAAGTGCTTCATGGCATTGTTGATGACTGTATTAGGGCGGAGCCTCGGTTCCAATTCCACTGGCGGTGTGCCGATATCTCCCTCCCCATGCTACTCTTTGCTGATGACCTTCTCCTTTTTTGCCATGCTGATGCAATCTCTGTTGGGGTTTTCAAGACATCGCTGGATCGATTTTCGGTTCTCTCGGGCCTCTCTCCTAATCCGGCTAAGAGCTCGATGTTTCTCCCCAAACGGGCAGAGGGTTTACTGGGCCAGCTGCAGCCCATCTTGGGTTTTCCTTTAGGTACTCTCCCAGTACGCTACCTAGGAGTACCACTGCTGGCCTTAAGACTGTCACTGTCGGACTGCGCTCCATTATTGCAGAAGGTGGATATACGATTAGGCTCGTGGCTTAATCAATCCCTTTCATATGCTGGACGGGTGCAACTAATAAAGTCAGTCCTTCAGTCGTTGCATCTTTATTGGTCTGGTGTTTTCCTGCTACCCAAGGTCATTGTTCGGGCCCTTGAGGGTAAGTTCCGTCAGTTCTTATGGGGTGGCACCTCTGCCAAAGTCGCCTGGGATGACATCTGTCTGCCTGTGGCGGAAGGGGGCTTGGGTATCCGCTCGGTGGCTTCGGAAAATAGGGTGCTCCTTTTTCAGCTACTTTGGCGACTCATCTCCCGATCCCTGGGGTCCATCTGGGTGGAGTGGATATATCGTACTCGACTCCGCACACGCTCCTTTTGGACAGTTCCTATTTCGCAGACTACATCGTGGAGCTGGCGCAAATTGATGAAGCTACGTCAGGAGTTCCGACAGCACGTGGAGTTTCGTATTGGGGATGGGTCATCGGTCTGGCTGTGGGAGGATCCGTGGATGCCGTATGGCCCCTTATTGGAGCGCTTTCCACGGGGCCCTATTGCGATGGGACTCCCCACTGGCTCTCGCCTATGCGAGGTGATAACTGAGTTTGGGTGGGATTGGCCCGGCCGGTCCACGGTCGAATATCTCGAGTTCAGTCGGGAGCTCCCTCCTGTTGATCCGACCAGTCGGGATTCTTTTTACTGGAAGAACTCCGTTGATGGGCTCCCGTCCTCACGGCTGATTCAGCAGACCATCCGCCCGCGGCGCCAATTTGTTGGGTGGGTCAACCTGTTTGGTGGCCCACTTCGGGTCCCGCGGCATGAGTTCATCCTCTGACTGGCAGTACGCGAGCGTCTTTCGACGAGAGATAAGCCGTGGGTGTCCCTTCGGGCGGGAACCTCGGCCTGTGTGCTATGTGATGCGTTGGTGCTCGAGACGACCCAGCACCTGTTCTTTGATTGTCCGTTTTCGCGACGGTGCCTTCGCCTTCTGCGCCTTCGAGTCCGATGGGCGTGGCCCTACAGGGAGTGGCAGCACGGCATCGTATGGGCTTCATTACGCTGGCGGAGTAATCACCTGCTTATGGCTGCGAATAGGCACATCCTCGCTTCGCTTGTATATCATATCTGGATGGCACGCAATCAACGGTGGCGGGAGGGCAACATCACGTCCCCTGACAGATTGATTATGTGTGTGGTTGATTTAGTTTGTATGCGTCTTAATGGCCTCTCTGCGAAATTTTCTTTGCAGAGAGCTGCTATAAGGCGGGTTTGGCAAGTTGCGTGGTAGTGGTCTCTGAGATATTCTATCACTTTTGTATTCTGTACAGTTACATATTTCTATATATAAAATGGGATTTATTCAAAAAAAAAAAAAGACCATAGGCGAGTGGTCAGTTGTCCCTGGGAGGCAGCAACGATACCGAACAAGGGGAAACCTGGCAAACCAAGAAGGATTCCCCACCATGCGATCCAATCTTCTCCAAATGCCCCTACCATCCCTTTGCTGATTGTACCAAGTGAAATACTGGCCAATCATAGGAAGTGTAGTAAGGTCGGCAGAAGTGAGGCAGCAGCTGAAATCCAAGCAATCAGAAGCAACTGGCGACCCCCCTCTAGCTTCATTAGCCTCCAGAACCGCATTGAAGTCTCCCATGGCAACCCATGGAACAGCAGAGCGCATCTCAGCGGTAATGATCAGCTCTTCCCAAAGAATCCCACGCTCCTCCCGTGAATTCTTCCCATAAACGAAGGACACAAAGAAGGAAGAATGATCGGCGAGTGATTGCACCTGGCAATGAATCGCCTGAGTGGAGAACCCCTCAATAGTAACCCGAAGATGAGCGGGCTCCCAACCCACCCAAATACGATTTCCTGGCCCATCATCATAGTCGAAAAACCACTGCCAATTGTCTCGAACTCGAGAAGAAATAATGGCAGCATTATGGATAGCCACCCTCGTCTCAACCAGCCCAACCAAGTGAAGATTATACCGGGAAATAAAATCGCGGACTGCCCGGCCATGCTCCAACTTATTCAGTCCACGAACGTTCCAAACTCCGATCGGGGTCATGGATCAACCCCCGGGAGGACTGCAGTGCAATCAGGGCCCAAAAGTGTAAGCAAATCATCATCTCCCACAGCCTGAAGAACCGAGAAGTGGTTCTGCTGATCCCCATCAAGTCGAGTATCGACCTCCATGTCCCGAGCTGGCTTCGTGAAAGAAGAGCTCGGAAAGTCCCTAGCGTCAGCCTCATAAGAAGCCCCATCCACTCTAACAACCTCTACCACCCTCTTCCCTTTATCCTTCCTCCGCCCTCTGGTATTCTCCCCACCTTTATGTGCCATCTCCTTTTGCCGCGAATCAGCCACACGTCGCCCATTGGGTTTCGCTGAAACCCTACTACGCACACGAGCGGTGGCTTTAGGGCAGGCCTCCTTAGAATGACCAATACTCTGGCATTCTGAACACTTCGGGGGGCGCCACTCATACTCCACCGAAACACGAACTTGCCCTCCCGATTCACCACTCTGCGAAGGAACCCTTATATTGAAGTGTTCAATATAGGGTTCAGACACCTTCTTCATCACACAAACCCGCGCAAAGTCAATACGGGTCATGGAGGTGGTGAAGGAATCAGCGAAAAGAGGACGTCCCGCCGCACTAGCCACAATACCGAGGCCTTCCTGCGTCCAATACTCGCTAGGGACATTCCACATCTTAATCCAGATTGGAATCTCCTCGTGGTCCTTCTTATCAAATGACATACCGGGCCTCCACGCTTCAAGAAACAAGGGTTGCCCCTGTAAAAGCCAAGGGCCTCCTTCAAGCACCTTTTGCTTCGCCTCTGCAGAATCAAAGCGAAAGCAAAAAAACCCGTTGGTAGTCGCACGGACCTCCACCACCTGCTTCCATGTCGACCTCGCAAACTTCTCCACAAATAAAAAATAAGGTCGTCGCCCAAGAAAATATCCCACCAGCGTATTTTCCCACCTAGCAAACCCCTTCTTCGCAACATCCCAATAAGGGCACACCTCCACAACACCATTAACCTCCATAGGAGGGGTATAAGCAAGCGGTATTACGCTGGCCCTGACCAGCATGCAAACATTTTGGACGTGGCCCCTCGACGGTAGCATCTCGAAAAGAGCGACCGAGCTGATTGCCCATCCCATGCAACGTTTCATCCTCCTTCTCCAACGTCTCCACCAGACTCTCCACATGCCGACCTCTCGTCACCGTCTGAGAGGTGCGTGGGTGAATAGGGGTGCCTGGGCGGACAAGAGCACACCTATTCGACTCAATAGAGGGGTCACGAAGCGGCTGGTACCACAGTCCTCCCCGAAGGCTGTCGACGAACCTTATCAGCATTCAGCCCATTCGCCTCTGCTTGCAAGCATGGAGTCACCAAACAACCTCCCACCCGACCGAGCCCATTGCTATCCGCATTAACCCTAGGAGGGTTCGCCACCACGTTCGCAGCCATAGAATCCACCTTCCCAGCCACCGCAGCCTCATGAGCCACACCACCAGCCTCAGTACCCTTCGCAACCTGCTGGTCCTGCCTTGGCCGGCGTTGCTCTATCGTACCGTTTCCCCACCTAGCTCCGCGAGCATCAATAGTAACCCTAGAAGGGTTCACCCCAACATTTGCAGCCATATAACCCATCTTCCCAGCCACCACAGTTGGCCGGCGCTGTTCCACCATACCATTTCCCCGCCTTGGTCTGCGTGCATCAATAGGAACCTCAGCCACCCTCGCCACCACGGTATCAACCAAGGAACTGCTATCCTCAGCCATGTGATGGTGCTCAGCCCTAACGCCCACCGTTCCAGCTTGTTCAGCCACCATATCCGCACCACGACCGGTATGATCACCATGACGTTTGACAAGAGAGTCGAAAGATTCGACGTCAAACAGTCGTCCAAAATCCGGTATCTTCTGCCCTAACAGGGCAAGATCCGGCATCCAACTCGTCACATCCCAAGAAGCTGCCATTGATGACGTTGAAGACCCACATGACGAAGAAGAAAACGCCATGAAGCCGAACGGTCACCACCGAGAGAAAACCACCACAGCCGCCGCAAAAAGCGTGGTCACCACCACCCTCCCACCCCAAAGATGTTTTGAACAAGAGAGAATGAAAACCGCTGCCACCCGCTGCCGGAAAAACCCAAGCCGCATGCAAGAAACCCTAGGGTTTAAGGCGCGACCGTTCAACTTCGTCCGCCTCAAAACACCGCTCCAACCACTCGTGAAAAGGCCCACACCGATCTGAGCGCAGCCCCTCGCCGATCAGAACAGGTCACAGCCCTGGTCAGGCCCACCAACTCGAGCAGAGCATTTGACTACCGCTTTTCAGGCTCTGTTGGGTTTTTCTCTGGGATCCTTGCCTGTGCGATATCTTGGCGACCCGCCGATCACGTCGAGGCTCACTAAGGTGGACTGTGCCCCTTTTCTTCAGAAGGTGGAGCAGCGGATTGGCTCTTGGCTGAACAAGTCTCTCTCTTATGCGGGACGAGTCCAGCTTATTTTTTTTTTTTTTTTTTTTGGATAAGGTCTCTCTCTAAGAGAGCTGCGGGACAACTGGGGATTTTTCAGGGTATCCTAGAATTTCGAGTAGGTGAGCTACCAGTGCGGTACCTTGGTGTTCCACTTATCACTTCGAAGCTCTCTATTAAGGATTGTGAACCCTTAGAACAGCGTGTTGCGGCTCGTCTTGGATCTTGGCTACATCTCACACTTTCTTATGCTGGACGGGTGCAACTTATCAAGTCTGTTCTTAGCTCATTGCATATATATTGGTCAGGCGTCTTTTTACTACCTAAAGGGGTCATCCGGTCTATAGAGACTGTGATAAGAAGGTTTCTCTGGGCAGGCTCGCAGGCAAAAGTTGCATGGAATGATGTGTGTTTACCTAAGGCGGAAGGAGGTCTGGGAATTCGTTCGATGATAGGGGTCAATCGTGCCCTAATTATTTTTTTTTGGATAAGGTCACTAAAACGTAAAAGGAGTACAAAGTTCGTGCAAAAAGCACCGCATCAACTGGTAACAAGCTACCAACTCACAATCAAGAAAGAATGAAATCAAACCTCAGCTCTAGATCGACCAAGCAATATGCCATACCCGACGCATTGCGCACAGCTGTAGCTGGTACTTGTGCGCAAGTGTGGATAGACGTGTGCTAAGCAGCACCTCAATCTCCGCCACGATCTGCTCTGCCGGTCTCCGTTTCCCCTCACGCCATCTTCTGTTACGCTCTGACCAAAGGTGGTAGACCAGTGAAGCAAGCACATGGCGAGGTCCCATTCTTGCTAAATGCCTGCCCCGCCATCTATGTGCCGCCCAACGAATCCCCTCGAGCCAGTCCCTGAAGGGCCACCCAAACCGCATGTGGTCACGAAGTAAACGAAGGCACCGTCGAGAGAAGGAGCAATCAAAGAACAGGTGTCGCGTCGTCTCCGCACTCTCAGTATCGCACAAGAGGCAGGTGGACCTCCCCGCCGCCGCCGCCACCCACGGTTTATCGCGCGTCGCCAATCTGTCTCTAATCGCAAGCTAAAGGATGAATTCATGCCGAGGAATAGAGACCGGACCACCAAAGAGCGTGCACCATGAGACTTGTGGTCGTCGGAGCCTCAGATTCTCCCTAGCCGAACGGGTCGAGAAACGCCCGTCCCCTGAGTCGAGCCATCGTACCATTTCCTCCTCTCCGGGCCGAATAGAAGGAAGCAATGGGGCGATCTCCAAGAATTCAGCCGTAGTTCGTGCTGGCCAGTGCCATCCCGCCTCAGTGATGACGGCGCTAAGTTTCGAGTCAAGGGGTAGGCCCATAACCATGGGCCCACGCGGAAACCGTTCCACCATGGGGCCCAGGGGAAGCCATGGGTCGGTCCATAGTCGTGTGCTAGCGCCATTTCCGATGCGGAATTCAATAAGCGGCCAAATAAGTTGGTGGAGCTTCAATAGCTTCTTCCAACTCCACGATGTCCTGGTGGTGGGCCTAATGGACCATAACGAGGTGTTGTGTAAGCGCGTCTGTCGAATCCAAACAGCCCAAATCGACGTGTCGTCCCCGCTCAGTAAACTCCAAAGAAGGCGCATCATCAGTGCCTTATTATCTGTCTCAATCGATTGTAGTCCAAGTCCCCCTTCCTCTCGTGGCGCGCAAATATCAGCCCACGCAACTTTGGCACTCGAGCCCCTCCAGAGAAACGCGCGAAGCCGAGCCTTGATCGCACGGACGACACCCTTGGGCAGTAGAAAGACCCCCGCCCAATATGTGTGAATACCAATGAGGACGGATTTAATCAGTTGGACTCTACCCGCGTAAGATAACGACATATTAGTCCAGGAGCCTAATCGTCGATCTATGTTACGTAGAAGTGGATCACAGTCCGCAATCTTGAGTCTCGACGTGATCAGCGGTACCCCCAGATAGCGTACTGGTAAGGAGCCCGTCGGGAATCCCATAAGCGCTAGTAGCGACCCTTTCAGCGGTTCGGCTCTCTTCGAGAGAAACATCTCACTCTTATTGAGGTTAGCCCTTAGGCCCGACAAAACAGCGAAAAGGTCCAGGCTGCCCCTAAAGACGGTGGCCGAAACAACATCCGCATGTGAGAAAAGGAGCAAGTCGTCAGCGAATGTAAGCATGAACATAGCTGTCGTCTCGCATCGCCAATGGTATCGAAAACCGTCCGTCTGTCTGATGCGTGCGCCAATAATACCATGAAGGACTTCCATAGCCAAAGTAAAGAGGTAAGGAGAAAGGGGGTCACCTTGGCGAAGGCCCCGTCGTCCTTTGAAATAGCCTTCCGGCCGGCCGTTGATGTTAATGGAGAAGTGCGGTGTAGTAAGGCAAGCACGGATCCAGCCCACGAAGGTAGGGTGGAAGTTCAGCGCCTCCAATGTTGCCAAGATGAAGTCCCATTCAACTCTATCGTAGGCCTTCGCAAGGTCCACTTTGAACGCCACACGCTCCGACAACCCCGCACTATTGTAGCCATGGCAGAGCTCCTGCGCTAGAAGAATGTTGTCGGAGATGCGGCGCCCTGGGATAAATGCCGTTTGTGTCGGATGTACAAGCTTCCCCAAACAGCCCCGTATGCGATTAGCAATGACCTTCGAGATGATCTTGTAAAGGACGTTGCAACACGATATTGGTCTGAAGTCCTTCGCCATACGCGGTGTATCACACTTAGGGATCAATGTGATAAGTGTCGAATTTAGCTCCCCCAAGAGAAATCCCGTGCGAAAGAATTCCTGAATGGCATGTGTGACGTCCGCTCCAATGATATGCCAAGAGCGTTTGTAGAAATAAGCCGAGAACCCATCAGGCCCGGGCAACTTATTGTCCCCAATAGAGAAAAGCGCCTTCTGTATCTCCCCGTCCGCGATCGGGAGAATCATCACGTCAGCTTCGGCGGAGGTGAGCTTCCTTTCAAGGAAAGGCGCAATGGTGGATTGTGGAAGTGTACTCGCCCGTGTATATTTGCCCAAGAAGGTCCGAATAAAATCGGATCAGCTCAGACCTGACTTGGCTGTCGCTATCGAATGTCTCTCCCGCATCGTTCTCAAGTGAAAAAATGCGATTAACAACCCGCCGAGTGGCCACCTTCTTGAAAAAGAAGGTCGTACATTGGTCCCCGTCCTTTAACCATGCCACCTTTGCTCGTTGGGCCAGGGCCGAGTGCTCCATTTCAACCGCTCTAGCATATGCGAATCTGCACCGCTTCTCAAGGATCAATAGCTGAGTATCTGTAGGGTGCAGGATAGCTAGTTCTTGGGCCGTGTCAAGGAACTGCCGCGCCTCCAGGACGTTGCGGTTAAGGTCTCCCTTGTCTCGCCGGAGGGTTCGAAGATCTTGTTTGACCTTCTTAAGCCGTTGGACTATAGAGAACATGGGGTATCCTCTCACAGGTTTGCCCCACGCTCTCTCCACCAATGGAGCAAATCGAGGATCCTGGGCTAAGAAATTATCAAAGCGAAAATTATCACCTTTGACCCCCAATGGAAACGCGGCCTCGAGGATGAGTGGCGTGTGGTCTGAGGTGGCCGGTGTTGCACAGCGATATGCCATATCCCCAAAACGGCAAATCAAGGCGGGTTACCAAGCATCCTATCAAGTCGACGCCATACCCCGGAGATTCCACTCTGCTGGTTATACCATGTGAAAAAGGCTCCAATCCGCGGCAGCGTAGTAAGGTCCGATGCCGTGAGACAAGCAATCATGTCTCTACAACCTTCCGTAGCTGCTCCCCCTCGTGCTTCCGTACTATCAATGATCGCGTTAAAATCCCCCATGACAACCCAAGGGAGGTCTGCCCGTGAATGCGAAGTCGCGGTAAGATCAGCCCATAAAGCGACGCGTTCCGCTCGAGTGTTATGGCCATACACAAATGAAACGTAGAAGGCCAGCCTCTCCTCAAGAACTTGGATCTTACAGTGCACAGCTTGATTGGTGAACGCCTCAATCGTAACTGTCACGTAGCGTGAATCCCAGCCAATCCATATACGAGATGCAGGTCCATCATCATAGTCGTAAAACCAGCTCCATTGCCTAATCGAGTCCGCAAGTGATGACGCATTTTGTTCCGAAACCCTCGTCTCAATCAGCCCAATGACCCGCAAGTTATTCCTCAAGATCAACTCCTTCGCCGCCCACCTGTGGTCTAACCTATTTAGACCACGTACATTCCAAACGGCGATTGGTATCATGGGACACCCACCGAAAGGGCTGCTAAAGGACCCTTAGTAGAAGCATTATCGTCGTCGACGTCAGAAAGGACGCCAAAGGGGTTATGTAGCGCCCTATCTGAACTCTGTCCGTCGCCGTTGCTAGTCGACGCGCCAGCTGTAGGTGGCCGTATCACCCATTCTTTTCCAGCTTCGTCTAAATGAGTCGTGGTGTGAACGGCTGCCATCGGGGCCTTTCCTTTGTCCTCCACACGACGCCATGTTTGGCGTGGGACACTCCGCCGTGTAGGGGGATTGAGCCGATCTACCGGCGTGGTTTGACGCGGCTGCATGGGCTTGCTCATAGGGCACGCCCCTACTCCGTGCGTCCAAGAGTTACACACCGTACACTTCTTAGGTCGCCACTCATATTCGACCCGAACGGGCACCACGCCCGAATACCCTCCATCTCCAGTCGGAATACGAACGTTGAATTGCTCAAGAAAAGGCTCCTCGAGGGACTTTTTGAGACAAACCCTTGCGTATTCAAGGCGTTCCGCACTCGCCGTCATAGCATCCGCAAATAGGGGTTTGCCGTCTTGATCTGTTTTCTTTCTCGTCAACGCGCCTACGCATCCATCAGCTCTCATCTAAGCCTTTCGTATTCCGACGTCATGGAGCCGGGCTCCGACGGCAACCTTGCCAGCAATCCGCCGGTGGATACTACCCAGCCGGACTTCGAAGGGCTGGGCTCGGATTATCCTCGTTTCAATCATGAGTTTGATGTGGATCGTTTCACCGGGCTCGTTAACCGGATTATAGGGCTCACGTCGGCAGCCGGCCCTGAGCATCCTGCCCCCATCGGCTCCGATCAACCCACGACGCATGGTGGCCCGCGGCCTTTCGCCTACCGTGGTGGAGTGGTGACTTCAGGCCGGGTTGCACGGCGCAACTCCACTTTGCCTTACGTTTCTCGTTCTGCCCGGCGATCGGGAGCTGCTCCGATGGACCTGCTCGTGGTTGGAGGCAGCGATCCTGCTGCCTCGGTGGCTCCGGACACCCTCATGGTGGCTGGATCGATTCATGCAGCTGCCATGGCTGGTGTGGAAGCTGAAGAGTCAGCCGACCCTATGCTTCCAGCTGTGACGCTTGGCGTGCCGCCGGTGGTTCAGGTGGTCGTGGCGGATGATGCGGCGGTCGATGATGATCTGATGGCGGAAGCTGGCCAGCCCGATCCCCCTCGCAACGGGGCTGATGTCGATTCTGCTCTCGAGGCTGCACCTCAATCGCCGGGAATTCATTTGCCGGGGATGGGCAACCCGAATGGTGGGCAGGTGGTGGCCGAGCAAGCGCCTAAGGGTCGCGATGTTACCGGTGGTTCGTATGCTAGGGTGGTTCTGGGTGACAATCATGGCTCCTCCCGACCGTCGACTCACAAGAGTCGGGACCGTGCTCATCGCCGGGTGCCCTTATCCTATACTCCCCCCGCGGGAGTGGTTAACGGGATTATTGAAGTAGCGCCTTCATGGGAGATCGCTCGCCAAGGTTTTCAGCGATGGGACAACACCTTGGTGGGTTTTTTCCTTGGCCGGAAACCGTACTTTCCCACAGTTGAACGACATTGGAGGGCACGATGGACAGGGCTCGTTGAAGTCCGTGCAACTATCAATGGGTTTTTCAAGTTTCGGTTCGAATCAGGGCCTGCCATGCGTGAAGTCCTTGAGGGCGGATCGTGGATCCTGAACGGGCAGCCGCTGTTTCTTGAGGAGTGGCGCCCGGGTATGTCTTTTGAGAGGCGTGATATTACGGAGGTCCCACTTTGGGTAAAGCTATGGAATGTCCCCGGAGAATTCTGGACACCGGCTGGGCTTGGCGTGATTGCCAGTGCCGTGGGTAAGCCTTTGTTCACGGACGGTATTACGGCTGATGGTGAGCGTATCGATTTCGCTCGGGTGTGTGTTATAAAGCAACTCGCGGACCCGTTTATTGATGTTCTTCATCTTCGCGTCCCCACGGCTGAGGGCGGGGTGGCGGCTCTTATTCCCGTCCGTATTGATTATGAGTGGAAGCCTTCTAGATGTTCCTCGTGTGAGACGTGATCCCATGGCCCCTCGCATTGTCCTAAGACCTCTACGCCAAGCCCGCCCAGGAGCGTGCATGGACGTCCTTCCCACCCACGGACGCACACTCCACCTTCGCATAAGGCATCTGTGCAGCCCATGCCGCATGCAGCTCGTTCTACTCGAACGAAACAGGTGACCGTGCCTCACTCGGGTCGCTCTCCCCACATTGTGGCCTCGACAGTCCCATCTGTTGAGCCTACGGCTAAGATGAGTGAGTGGCGCCAAGTTGGTGCCCGTGGTCAGGCTGTTCGGGTTTCATCCACTACAGCGGGTTCGTCCCGTCCTTCGCATAAGCCTCCCCTACGAGGCTCAGGGGTGGTCATTACAGAACGCCCCGCACATGGCCGCCTAACGCTCTTGACTCACGATGATGTGGCGCAGGCGGATCAGAATGCCTTTGCGCTTCTCCACTCTCTCAACACCGACTCCATGGATACCTCCTTCTCTCCGGGCCCTGATGTTGCTGCAGCCCGCAACGGTGGTGATCCATGATCAGATTCGGCTCGTGGAATGTGCGTGGTCTTAATCGCCAAGACCACAGACGAGCAGTGGGCGATTGGATTAGGAGTATGCGTCTTCCTTTGGTTGGCCTCCTTGAGACAAGGGTTGCTGCGCTGAATGCTACCCGTATTTCTAATGGCTTGCGTCACAGGTGGACTTGGTTTTTTGACTATGATAGTGGCCCGGGTACTAGGATTTGGGTTGGTTGGGACCCGGCCTGTCTTCGCGTCTCGGTGATTGCTACCTCCGACCAGGCAGTCCATTGCCGCGTGGTGCTTGTCGCCACAGGTATGACGATGCTTGTTTCCTTTGTCTATGGGAGGTCCATCCGGGTCGACCGGGCTTCGCTGTGGGAAGAGCTGGTGCAGTTTTCTTCCTCTCATGTTGATGATGCGTGGGTGGTGGCTGGGGATTTTAACGCCCTCCTCAGTGTCTCCGAGAGTCGGGGGGGAGCCCCACATCGTCTTGACATGGCTGACTTTAGGTCCCTTCTGGTTCGGGCGGATCTTGCTTGTATCCCTGCGACTGGCCAGGAGTTTACGTGGCATAATCAGCAGACGGGCGCAACAGCGATTTGGCGGAAGCTAGATCGTATGTTGGCGAATCCGCAGTGGTTTGTGTCCCATGCCGATGCTCATGTGTGTTGTGGCCTACCCGCGACCTCGGACCATTCACCACTTTCTTTGGGTGAAGCTCCGGCTGTTGTGCGGTGTACTCGATTTCGGTTTGAGAATTTCCTGATTCAGGAGCCCTCGTTCTTTGACGAGGTTCAGAGGGCTTGGGATATTCCGTTGCCCGACCACCCGATGTATTCTGTGGTTCAGCGTCTGAAGAAGTTGAAGCCGGTCTTTACGCATATGCGACGCTCCAAGGGTGACTTGGCGGCTAATGTCACTGAGGCCATGCACTTCTTAGGCCTTGTGCAGCAGTTTACGTCCATCTACCCGCTTGACGATCGGTTCCGTGCTCTGGAGCGTATATGCCGTGGCCTTTACGCCCGGGCTGTTGAGATTGAGCAGACGGCCCTTTCCCAGCGAGCCAAGATGGGCTGGCTTCGGGACGGTGACCAGTGCACGGCCTACTTTTTTAGGAAGGTGGCCGTTCGCAGGGCCACAAATCGTATCCACATTTTGGAGACGGCTAACGGTACTCTGTTAGACGCACCTGCGGCAGTTGAGGGTGAGCTATTGAGGTTTTATGAGGGCCTCTTGGGTCAGACGGGTCGTCTTTCTCCGGTTCTTTTACCTGATGTTCACCCCTTCATCGCCCGTCGGGTTTCCTCAGCCGCGGCTGCGGCCCTGGTCTGTCCCTTGGAGGAAATCGAGGTTCATCAGGCACTCTTCTCTATGGGGGATGAGAAGGCGCCGGGACCGGACGGCTATACGGCAGCCTTTTTCAAAGCTGCTTGGGGGATTGTTGGGCCTGATATTATCGGTGCTGTCCGGGATTTTTTCGCTACGGGCCGACTCCTTAAGGGCCTTAACAGCACTCTGATTACATTGATTCCGAAGTGCGACTCGCCACGCAGGGCAACGGATTTTCGCCCTATTTCTTGTTGCAATGTGCTCTACAAGGTTATCTCTAAGATCCTTGCGAACCGGCTGAAAGCCTCGCTTCCGGGGCTAGTTCATGAGTCTCAGACGGCGTTCATCCCTGGTCGCCACATCAGTGATAATATTCTACTCGCCCAAGAGATATGCCACGGCTATACTAGTACTAGCCACCCACCTCGTGCGCTCTTTAAGGTTGACCTCGCGAAGGCCTACGATAAGGTGGAATGGTGCTTTCTGTTGGCAACGGTGCAGGCTATGGGTTTTCCCCCTCGCTTTATTGAGTGGATTCACGCCTGCCTGACGACGACGACGTTTTCCATTAACGTCAATGGCCGTTCATCTGGCTACTTCTCGGGTCGTCGTGGACTTCGTCAGGGGGACCCGATCTCCCCGTATCTGTTCACTCTGGTTATGGAGGTCTTACATGGTATTGTGGCTAAGTGTATTCAGGAGGAGCATCGGTTCGGTTTTCACTGGCGGTGTGCTGATTTGTCGCTCCCCATGCTGATGTTTGCTGATGATCTTCTCTTGTTTTGTCGGGCTGATGAGGTGTCTGTGGGGGTGTTTAAGGCTGCGTTGGATCGTTTCTCGGTCCTGTCCGGTCTTGCGCCTAATTCGACTAAGAGCTCCATGTTTCTTTCTAGGAGCGCTGAGGGTCTGCTCGAGCAGCTGCAGCCCATTTTGGGCTTCCCCTTAGCTGCACTCCCAGTTCGCTATCTTAGGGTGCCTCTCTTGGCTTCTCGGTTGTCCCTGTCGGACTGCGCACCGCTGCTGCATAAGGTGGATGGCCGTTTGGGCGGTTGGCTAAATCAGTCCCTCTCCTATGCTGGGAGGGTTCAACTGATTAAGTCGGTCCTACAGGCACTGCATCCTTTTTGGTCTGGGGTGTTTCTGCTGCCGAAGGGTATTGTTCGTGCCCTCGAGGGTAAGTTTCGCCACTTTCTATGGGGCGGCTCGGCTGCTAAGGTTGCGTGGGACGATATATGCCTTCCTCGTGAGGAAGGTGGCTTGGGTCTCCGCTCGGTGGCTACTGATAATAGGGTGCTGCTCCTTCAGCTTCTTTGGCGTTTAGTCACTCGCCCGAGAGATTCTATTTGGGTGGCGTGGATTTATAGTCAGCGACTCCGCTCTCGCTCTTTCTGGACTATCCCTGTGTCGCCGACTACGTCGTGGAGTTGGCGGAAGTTGTTGCACCTAAGACATGAGTTCAGACGGCTTGTGGACTTTCGGATTGGGGATGGTTCCTCTATTTGGCTTTGGGAGGATCCTTGGCTTTTCTCGGGGGCTTTGTTAGACCGGTTTCCACGTGGTCCTATTGCGATGGGGCTACCCACTCGCTCACGCCTATCTGAGGTGATTTCTTCGGAGGGGTGGGACTGGCCGGCCCAGACCACGATGGAGTTTCTTGACTTCAGCTCGGAGCTGCCTTCGGTTGATCCGGACCGACCGGACGCTTTCTTTTGGAGAGGTTCCTTTGATGGTCAGCCGACCGCTAGCTTGATTAGGCAGACGATTCGGACTAGGCGACAGCCTGTGGCCTGGGCTTCTCTGTTTGGTGGCCCGCTACGTGTCCCCCGACATGAGTTTATTTTATGGTTGGCTATCCGTGAGCGTCTCTCGACGCGCGATAAGCCATGGGTGGCTCAGCGTGCGGGAACTTCGGCTTGTGTCTTTTGCGATGAGTCGGTCGTCGAAACGGTTCAGCACCTTTTCTTTGACTGTCGCTTTTCGCGCCGCTGCCTTAGCCTTCTTCGTCGTCAGGTTCGGTGGGCCTGGCCATATGCGGAGTGGCAGCACGGCATTGCTTGGGCAGCTATGCGCTGGAGGCGGGCTCACCTTCTATTCGCTGCGAATCGGCACCTTCTTGCTTCGCTTGTTTATCATATCTGGATGGCGCGGAACCGGTGTTGGCGGGAGGGTATTATCCCTTCTCCTGATAGTTTGGTTGCGTGCGTTGTTGATTTAGTGTGTTTACGTCTCACTGGCACAGCTGCAAAGTGTGTTTTGCAATGTGCGGCTATTAGACGTTTGTGGCGTGTTGCGTGGTAGGCGCCTTTTTACGATGTACTCTTTCATATATATATATATATACGGAAATTTCCCCAAAAAAAAAAAAAAAAAATAGGGGTTTGCCTACGACACTTGCCACAACGCCCAGCCCCTCCTGAGTCCAGAATTCAGTCGGCACGTTGCGAAGTTTTACCCATAACGGGACCTCCGCGTGATCCTTCTTTTCGAACGACATGCCCGTTCGCCAAGTTTGAAGGAAAATTGGTTGCCCGTGCATGAGCCATGGTCCCCCTTCAAGCACTGTCGTACATGCATCCGCCGTCGTAAACCGAAATTTAAAAAATCCGTTGGTAGTCGCGCGGACCTCAACAAGATCCGTCCAGATTGAACGAAAAAATCGATCGACATGCGGGAAATATGGTTTCTTCCCCAAGAAGTACCCAACGAGAGTGTGGTTCCATCTCGCCAAACCTTTACGAGAAACTTCCCAAGAAGGGCAGGCCTCCGCCACGCCATCAACTACCGTCGGCGCGGTATATGTTAGGGCCAGTCTGGCTATGGATGATCGACGTCGCTGCCCTTGACCAGCGGCACCCTTCACAATAGATGCAAACGAACCTCGACCAGCATCCGTCGTCATCTGCTTTGGTGTCAGCACGGCATCAAGTGTCGTTGTGGGTATCACCTCCGCGCTTTCCAAGCACCGCGGCCCAATAACAGAAACCCTAGGCCCGATCGAGGTATGGATCGGCGAAACCCTAGAGTTTTCGGCGGACATCATCGTATGCGGCTGAGCATTGGCGGTTGGCGAGGGAACCTTAGACCCGGTGAATACGGGGGGCCCATTCGGATAAACCCTAGGCCCGATCTGGCTTGAGATCGGTGAAACCCTAGGTCCGGTAGGGGAAACCCTAGGCCCGTTTACCAGCGGCTGGTTCCTCGTCAAGGATGGCCAGTCCTCATCCGATGAGTCCTCAACGATCGGCGCTAGTCCAGAAGGAGGAGGCGGTGTGCCCCTGCGGATGGGAAATTGAGTACCAATTCGCGAATCACGTAGAGGCGCAAGGACGGATGTGACGCGTCGTTCACGTCGCCGCGGTCGCCAGTGGGTATTGTCAGCCGGCATGGGCCTATGTAGAGCGGTCGTTGCATTCTCCATCACCATAGTTTCGTTGCAGTCCTCCCGTTTCTCCACTAACGCGTGCGACAAGGGCTTCAAACACTGCAACGTCAAAACGGTCTTGGAAATCGCTGATATTGTTCTGCAGCATTCCATAATCCGGCAGTGGACCAAGAGCATCCAAATCCATCATAGATGATCCCATGACAGATAAACAAAGAAGAGAGACGAAAAAGAGATAGAAGCGTGCGGCAAAGGATTAAAATCCTTCCATCGCCGTCTGGTCCCGGCGATGGAGGGCTGTTCGGTGGTCGCCGGCAACTAACAATAGGCGGTCGGGCTTTCGTCGGCGTGGGTGATAAGATCGGTTGGGATGGAAGCGATGTTCTAGGGTTAGCGTTTCTAGAGAGAGGTTGGAGCGTTTCTAGGAGCGTTTGAACACAATCTTTCAATTACGAGTCCAGCTTATTTGATCTGTTTTGGGGGCTCTTTATCTCTGTTGGACGGGGGTGTTCTTGCTGCCCAAGGGTGTCATCGGGGCTATTGAGCAGAGATTTCGGTCCTTCTTATGGGCTGGTTCGGCTGCTAAGGTGGCGTGGGAGGAAGTGTGCTTGCCTGTTGAGGAAGGGGGCCTTGGTATCCGACCTATCGAACTTGACAACAAGGACCTTATGATGAAGAACATTTGGAGTATTATTACTCGTGATCCGGAGTCTATTTGGGTTGCCTGGCTGTATCATGAGAGGCTCCATCGTAGGTCATTCTGGCAGTGTACTCCTGCGGCTAATGCCTCGTGGAGCTGGAGGAAGCTTCTCAAGCTGCGTGGGGAGGTGCGACCGCTGATTCAGTTTAGGGTCGGGAATGGGAATGATATTTGGGTATGGAAAGACCCTTGGCTTTACACCGACTCTTTTGTGAGTAGGTTCCCTCGTGGACCCCTGGTGATGGGTATTCCTACTGATGCGCGACTGAGTACTGTTATTTCCTCGGCGGGGTGGCATTGGCCGGCATAGACCACTGCGGAATATCTGGAGTTTCACCAGGATCTTCCTCAGTGCTCCCCCATGGATGTTGACTCTTTCCGCTGGCTGCGCTCCTCGGACGGAAAGTTTTCCACTGCCTCGGCTCGGGATGCGATCAGGACAAGGCGCTCGCCTGTTCAGTGGGCTGCCCTCTTTGGGGGACCCAGCCATGATTTCATCCTTTGGTTGGCTGTTCGGGATAAGCTTGCTACTAGGGACAAGCCTTGGGTCGCGTTGGCTGCTCAGTCGATGCATTGTTGCCTCTGTGATTCCTCCGTGGTGGAGTCGCGCTCACACCTCTTCTTTGAGTGTCACTTCTCGAGATGTTGTGTGCAGCTTCTTCGCCACTTGACACGCTGGTGCTGGCCGCATAGGAGTTGGAGCTTGGGTATTGATTGGGCCTCGAGGCGTTGGCGGGGTCGTCATCTTTGCCATCTTGTTTCGCGTCACCTGTTTGCGTCCCTTGTCTACCATATTTGGCAGGAGCGCAACAAGAGATGTTGGGAGGGGACTCTTAGGACTCCTAAGCAGGTTGTCCATCTGGTCGTTCATGCTGCTTCGCTGCGACTCTCCAGTCTTCCATCGAGGTGGGCGCTGCAGAACCGTGCTGTTCGCCGCCTTTGGCGTGTTGCTTGGTAGTTGCGTTTCTGTTTTTGCTTGTTGTTGTGTTTGGTCTGTTGGTTGTTGTTGGTTTGTCCTTGGTTGGGCTTGTTGTGGTATGACCACTTGCTGTTTGGTGTGTGTCCTTGCCTTGGGCTTTTGGATGCTTGTTTTGGCAGGATGCTGCCTGTGGCTACCTTGAGGCCTGTCTCTTGGTGGCTGCATTGTACATTCTCTGTTCTT
Organism: Lindernia subracemosa; assembly: GCA_028392965.1. Classification (NCBI taxonomy): domain Eukaryota; kingdom Viridiplantae; phylum Streptophyta; class Magnoliopsida; order Lamiales; family Linderniaceae; genus Vandellia; species Vandellia subracemosa. The sequence goes on along the minus strand of JAQPCC010000127.1, from coordinate 204,750 downwards.
CTATGATATGACCGATTCCCCAAAAAAAAGTTGGTTCTCCCCTTTTTTAAACATGATTTCTGAAATGTTAATTTTTTTTGTTATTCATTGACAGTTGGTGAAGAAGAACTTGTATTGAGGGATAAAATGTTATATTGCTGAGTAAGTTTGGAAAAAAATGGAGAAATCGATTGAATCAGGTACTGCAAAACTTACCATCAAAATTAACGGTGAGAAAACTGCGAACGAAGCATGCAGTACTAATCTTCCAGAAAACTCCCGAGCCCCCAAATCTCTGGAACAAGCTGATGTAAGCTCTGCAGGCGAGGTGGAAAATCCCGATGCTAAAGATGAAAATCCCAATGGTGATCCACTTCTTTTGGTTCCAAGGCTGGTTGTTGCTTTTTCTTTTGCTCTTGTTGGAGTGTCCTGGTTTGGGCTTGTTGTGATGTGACCATTGCCTGTTTGGTTCATGTTCTGGCTGTATTGTGTTCGTCCTTGCCATGCATGTTTTTCTTCAGGATGCTTGTCTTGGCAGTATGCTGCCTGTGGCTACCTTGAGGTCTGTCTCTTGGTGGTTACGTTGTACATTCGTTTTTCTTCTTTATGATATGACTGATTCCCCTAAAAGATATTTAGGCCAGTGACTCAATCCTAGGTGCCCTTTTCATTTTCGCGTATAAAATCCACATAGTAACGTTGACATGCATAACAGAGCAAGTTCGAAAATATTCAGTCCATGTGTGACACTCATGAAAAACAAATTGAGCATGTAATGAGTTCCTCTAATAATCATTTCTGAAGGCTCAAAAACAAATTGTTCATCTCAATGGTCTATGGGAAGAACTCGCGGGATGAACAAAGGGAACTTTGGGCTGATCTTGTCGCGCTTTCTCAGGTTCGGGCGGATGAGCCAGGCTGTCATGGGAGTCTTCAACTCTATTCTAGGCTGCATGAGGCGAGGGGCGGAACACCTTCCCCTGCTGATTTTGCGGATATGCATGACAGTATGACTAACGCTGATTTGGCCCCAGTTCCGTGGGTTGGCCCTTTTGGGTCCTGCTGGCGTTTGGAGAAGGCTTGATAGGATGGTGGCGAATCCACAGTGGTTTTCCCGCTTTCCTGATACCCGATATCGTTGCGAGCTGCCTGCTACTTCGGACCATAGTCTGCTTATTTTGGATGCGCACGTCATCACAAGGCAAAGGGGCACTTGCTTTCGATTTGACAATTTTTATTTTTATATTTTTTTTTTTTTGGGAAAAGTTCACTAATATAAATGAGGAAAAGTACATCAGCGTCAAAACGCACCAACCCATAACAGGCTACGGGCTAACAAATGGTCAAACAAACTACCAAGCAATTCGCCACAGACGGCGCAAAGCAAGACGTTGCAAAGTAAATCTAGAAGAAATAGTGCTCAAGCGCATACAAAGGGTGGTGACAATAGTGTCAACAATCAAAAAATCATCACGCTCATTCCCTTCCTTCCAGCGTCGATTCCGTTCCTGCCATATATGGTAAACGATCGATGCCAAAACATGGCGGTAAGCACTGTGCATCAAGTGGCTGCCTCGCCATCTCTGGGCAGCCCATTGAACACCCAAAGCCCACTCTCTATAGGGCCACATGAATCTGAGCTTGTGGCGAAGTCGCATCATGCAACGACTAGAGAAAGGACAGTCGAAGAAGAGGTGTTCAATGGTCTCCGTTGCCCCAGTCCGACATAAGATGCATGTCGTTTCCCCAGCTGCCGCCTCAATCCATGGTTTGTCTCGTGTCGCAAGTCTACTCCGTATTGTCATCCAAAGTATGAACTCATGTCGGGGCACGCGAAGAGGTCCCCCAAATAGGGCAGCCCTGACAATTTCTTAATTCATGACAACCGCTTCTTGAATTTGGTTAATCAGATCTGGGCTACGCCCTGTGTGGGTTTTCCTATGTATGCTATCACGAAGCCCCTAAAGATGCTTAAGCCGCTCCTGAAGCGACTTCGACAAGATAAGGGCAATCTCTCTCAGAATGTGGTGACGGCGAAGGCGTTCCTTGATATTGCTCAGGAATTCACGACCATTTATCCCCGTGAGGAGCGCTTCCATCAGCTGGAGGGATTCTGCCGCGCCCTCTATACGAAGGCTGTCTCTAACGAGCATTCTTATCTACTTCAAAGAGCTAAACTCTTTTGGCTTAAGGACGGCGACCAGTGCTCTTCCTTTTTCTTCAAAAAGGTGGCTATCAGACGGGTGGCCAATCGAATCTTTTATCTTGAAGACGATCAGGGAGCCATTTTCGAAGGGGAGGAGCGTGTTCGAGACAAACTTCTCCGTTTTTACCAAGAGCTGCTTGGGCAGTCTATTCGGCCAGCACCTGCACATCTTGAGCTTGGAATTTTTCTCCCGAATAAGCTCTCAGCGGAGGATGCATCTCACATGATCAGACCGGTCTCTCAAGTGGAGATTAAGGATGCCCTTTTTTCGATTAATGACGATAAGGCTCCGGGCCCTGATGGTTTTACCGCGGCTTTCTTTAAGGCTGCTTGGGATATTGTGGGGACGGATATCACACACGCGGTGCAGGAGTTCTTTACGACGGGGCACCTTCTAAAAGAGCTCAACAACACCTTAATTACTCCCATCCCCAAGGGACAGACGCCGCGGAAGGCCTCGGACTTTAGACCCATCTCATGTTGTAATGTCATCTACAAGCTCATCTCTAAAGTCCTCACAAATCGTCTGAAAGGATATCTATCAGCTCTTGTTCACTCGACGCAGACAGCGTTCATCCCGGGCCGGCGCATCTCTGATAATATTCTACTTGCCCAGGAATTATGCCACGGTTATAAGAGCCAACACCTTCTTGAACGGGTGACATTTAAGGTGGATTTGGCAAAGGCATACGACCGGGTTGATTGGGATTTCATTCTTGGTATTCTCGCTGGCCTCAACTTTCACCCCACCTTTATTGATTGGATTCGAAGCTGCCTTACAACCACACGGTTCTCTATCAATCTTAATTGTCGAGCGGAGGGTTACTTTGAAGGACGAAGAGGACTTCGACAAGGAGATCCCATCTCTCCTTATCTCTTCACTCTCGTAATGGAGGTCCTTTACGGTATCCTTGAGGAACGCATTCGATCTGTTGGCGTGTTCAAATTTCATTGGCGATGCGAACCCATTTCACTCTTCATGCTTACATTTGCCGACGATCTTCTTTTATTCTCACATGCGGACAGAGACTCGGTGAGGATCCTCAAGGACAGCCTTGATCACTTCGCTGGCCTGTCGGGACTCCAGACTAACCTTCTCAAAAGTGAGATGTTTGTTTCCAAGAGAGCGGAGCGGCTTACTCAGGAGCTCCAGAGAATTATGGGTTTTCCTGCGGGTAATCTGCCCGTGCGCTACCTGGGGGTTCCTCTTATTACGTCGCGGCTGACCCTTCAGGACTGTGCTCCTCTTGTTAGGAGTGATGATCGGCGTCTGGGATCTTGGCTGAATTCATCACTTTCTTATGCGGGTAGAGTGCAACTCATTAAGTCGGTTTTGCTGGCTTTTCATACCTATTGGTCTGGGGTCTTCATGCTTCCTAAAGGAATTATTAGAGCTCTTGAGACCCGATTTCGGAAGTTCCTTTGGGGTACATCTAACTCGAAGGTGGCGTGGGCCAATGTCTGCCTCCCTACTAGCAAGGGCGGACTTGGTATTCGCTCCATTGAAGTTGATAACCGTGCCCTTCTCCTCCGACATCTCTGGAGCATCTTGACACGCGATACTTGCTCCATCTGGGCTAACTGGATCCTTCACACTCGTCTTATGAACAATTCTATCTGGTGCATCAGGCAGTCCCCTAAGGCTGCTTGGAGCTGGAATAAGATGCCTAAGCTTCGGCCCCTGCTTCGCTCTCTTATTACATTCCAAGTGGGCAATGGTGCGACTGTTTTCTTATGGCGCAACCCGTGGTTGTACCTCACACCGCTGGTCGACCGTTGTCCTCGAGGACCCATGGTTATGGGCCTTCCTTTGGACTCTAGACTCAGCAGTGTGATTAATGAAGACGGTTGGTGCTGGCCTGCCACCTCTACCACTGAGTATTTGGAGTTTTTTTTTTGGTAAATCGGTCATATCATAGCAGAAGAAAGAAACAAATGTACAACACAACCACCAAGAGACAGGCCTCTAGGTAGCCACAGGCAGCATACTGCCAAAACAAGCATCCTGAAAAGAAACATGGGAAGGACGCACTCAACACAGCCCAAACATGAACCAAACAGACACCGGTCACGTCAAAAACAAGCCCAACCAAAGAGCACACAAACAACCACCACAAAGGCAATCAATCAAAAGACAGCAGAAAGCCACAAGAAGTCACACATGAGAAGCGACTACCAAGCCACACGCCAAAGGCGGCGAACAACACAGTTCTGCAACGCCCACTTCGAAGGAAGTGAAGAAAGCCTCAGTAAAGCAGTATGAACCACCACATGGACAAGCTGCTCAGGAGTCCCACAAGTCCCCTCCCAGCATCTCATGTTGCGCTCCTGCCAGATGTGGTAGACAAGTGACGCGAAGCAAGGTGGCAGAGGTGACGACCACGCCAACGCCTCGAGGCCCAAGCAATACCCAAGCTCCAGCTCCGGTGTGGCCAGCTCCACCTAGTCATGTGACGAAGAAGCTGCACGCACCGTCTCGAGAACTGACAATCAAAGAAAAGGTGCGAGCACGACTCCACAACCAATGAATCACAAAGGCAACAATGCATCGACTGAGCTGCAGACGCAACCCACGGCTTATCCCTAGTAGCAAGCCTATCACGAATAGCCAACCAAAGGATGAAATCGAACCTAGGAACCTTCAGCGGGCCCCCAAAGAGGGCTGCCCACTGGACAGGTGATCGCCTTGTCCTGATCGATCAGCTGGTTGGGTGGTTGTCGCCTTGCGATTGGGGCTGGGGGCTGGGGCTGTTTGAGGCAGTTGCTGCTGCTTCTTGCCCGTTCGGGTGCTGTGTTTCAGCTGCTGGTGGGTTCCTTGCTGCGTTTGGTGCTGGCTGCAGGTTCTTGCGGCTTGGTGCGTCGTCTGGGTGCTGCGTTTGTTGGTGGCTGCATTTCTCGTCTGTTGTCTTTGCAGCTTTTTGGGTTTCAGCCTGGGGTTCTTCACGTTGGGCTGGTCCTCTTGTTGCTCGTGCTCTGTGGTTGTGCTTTCTGTGGGGCCTGTGTTGCGCTTTCCCGATCGTCTTTCGACGACGGGCAGCTCTGTGTCTTCTCTGGTGGTTGGTTGTGCGGCGCTTGTCGTCGTTGTGTGGTCCTGTTTGGTGGCTGCAGGGCTGTCGTTGGGATTCTGCTCGTTCTCTCCATTTGTGTCGTCTGTGGCGGGGTTGTGGTTGCGGGACTGTCGCCCCTTGATGCTGCTCACCTTTCGCGGTTTGGGCGTCTTCGGTTTCTTCTTGTGGCCTGTTCTCTCCCCTTTTTTGGCCTGGGGTTTTTGGTGTTTGGTGGTGTTGGGGCGCCTTTGTTGGTGGGTTCGCTAGCGGCTGTGTGTGTGCAGCTTGCATCACCTATCCGACCTGCCTCTTTGTTCCTTGCTGAGCTGCTCGGCGCCTGTTCCAATCGTGGGTGGGCTGCCTTCTGGTTTGGCTTGGAGGTGTTCCCTTTGGGTGTTCTGAGGTTCGCGGGTTGATGGCTCCGTTGTTTCTTCGGTTGGTTGTCGCTGCGGGCTGTTTCCCTGCGGCTTGCTTCCCGTTTGCGGGCGTGCTGCTCGTCTGTGTGCGTGTTGCTCGGCTTCTAGGGGTTGTTGCTGCGGCTGCGGTTTGGGCCTCCCTTGCCCCTTCTTCACTTCGTGGGGTTAATACCGATTCGATCCGAGCTCTCTTACGGCCGGTTTGGTTTGTTTGGAGGTTTGCTGTTGTTTGTTGGCGTTCGTGCCTTGCTTTTCTTCGTCAAGTTTGTTTGGCTTCCGTCATGGTGTGCGTGGTGCTGCTTGGTTTGTTCGGCGGCTGAGCATTCCAGGGGCGAGCTGTCGGGATGTCTGTCTTGGGGTTGGTTCTCTGCGGCTTGGGCATGCTATGGCGTGCTTTGGTCGTGGGTTGTTGCTGCTTTCTTTGCTGCTTTTTCTGGGTTGGTTCGCTGCGGCTGCTTGGACCTTCGGGCGATACTTGTCGGTGTGTCGGTGGATCATTCGGCTGTCTTGCAACTTTGCAATCTTTCTGCATGATGCTTTGTGTGCGGTTTGATGTTCTTCGCGCGTTGCTTGGGTTTGTGTTAGCCTGCTCTTGTTGTTTGGCCTTGGTTGTTTGTTTTTGCTTGCGTGTGTTTTTTGGTGTCGATTGGTTTTTGGCTTTTGCTGCCTCGCTGTTGTTGTTGGCGGGTCTGTGTTTTGTTTGTGGGGTGTTTGTGGTTTCTCCCTGCTTGGTTTTGCAGCTTTGCTGTGTTTGGGTTTCTTGGTTCTTGTTGCACCACGAGGCTTGTCTCTGGTGCTTTGTCTTCTACTGTACTTTCTTTTATTTTTATTTTTTGACCTTTTACCAAAAAAAAAGAGTTGGTCAGGAGGGGTTGGTTGGAGAGGGTGCGAGGTACCCACATGTATTCTGTCACCCAGCGGCTTAGGGGCCTTAAACAGGCCTTGAGGGAGCTTAGACGTAAGAAGGGCGATCTTGCTAGGAATGTTGAGGAGGCGCGGCGATTCCTAGAGGCTGCTCAGGAGTTGTCTTCTCGGTTCCCTACCGAGAATCCGCTTCTCGACCTTGTGTGGTTCTGTCGTACGCTCTACACCCGCGCGATTGAGATTGAGCATTTGGCGATCTCTCAGCGGGCTAAGCTTGCCTGGCTGAAAGATGGAGATCAGCCTACGGCCTTCTTTTTCAAGAAGGTCCAGATGCGTAGAGCTTCCAACCGCATCTTCTCCCTTGAGGATGATGATGGGCAACGCTTGGAAGGCGAGGCTCGGGTTCGTGATGAGCTTATTGACTACTATCAGTAGATCCTTGGCCAATCTGCTCATTCACATCAGGTGGAGATTGAGGAAATTCGGCCCTTTATCTCGTCTTCTATTTAGCATGACGAGGCTTCTGGGTTGGTTCGGCTGGTAGATGAGAGGGAGATTCATGATGTGGTGTTCCTTCTCGCGGATGATAAGGCATCGGGACCGGACGGTTACACTGCTGCCTTCTTCAAGGCCGCTTGGTCGGTTATTGGGGGGGATGTGACGGCGGCGGTGCAGGAATTCTTTCAGACGGGTCGCCTGCTTAAGGGTGTGAACAGCACCCTTCTTACCCTGATTCCTAAGAGGGAATCGCCGAGGCATGTTGCTGATTTTAGACCGATTTCCTGTTGCAATGTCCTTTACAAGATCATTGCTAAGATTATTGCTAATAGGATTCGGCCTTTGCTTTCTAAGCTAGTCCACCCATCTCAGACCGCTTTTATTCCTGGACGACGTATTGGCGATAACATTCTTCTTGCTCAGGAAGTTTGTTGTGGCTACTCGAGTCGTCAGAAGCCTCCTCGTGTCGCTTTCAAGGTCGACCTTGCTAAGGCGTATGATAAGGTTGAGTGGAGTTTTCTCTTTGTTACCCTTGAGTGCATGGGGTTTTCCCTCTGTTTTTATTGGGTGGATTCGGAGCTGTGTGACAACCACATGTTTTTCGTTAAACATTAATGGTTGTCCTGAGGGCTTTTTTGCTGGAAAGCGGGGTCTTTAGACAGGGAGACCCGCTTTCTCCTTATATGTTCACTCTTGTCATGGAAGTCTTGCGGGGTATTGTGACGCAGTTCGTTAGGGCAGACCCCCTCTTCCGCTTTCATTGGCGCTGTGACAGATCTGGCTTAACCATGTTGACCTTTGCTGATGACTTGCTGTTGTTTTGTCATGCTGATCTTCACTCTGTGGGAGTGCTTAAGGCTGCCTTGGACTGCTTCACCTCGCTTTCTGGGTTAGCTGCTAACCCCCATAAGAGTGAGATCTTTGTTTCCAGGAGTGCTAGTCAGCTCACTGCTGCTTTTCGGTCTTTGTTGGGCTTCTCGGTGGGCTCACTCCTTGTGCGTTATCTTGGGGTCCCCCTGATTACTTCCAGACTCTCCCTGGTCGATTGTGCTCCTTTGCTTGCCAAAGTGGACAGGAGGATCGGGTCGTGACTGAACAGGTCCCTTTCTTATGCTGGACGGGTTCAGCTCATTCGGTCCATTTTGGGAGCTTTTCACGTCTATTGGTCCGGGGTTTTCTTGCTGCCTAAGGGCGTCATCAGGTCTATTGAGCAGAGGTGTCGTACCTTCTTATGGGCTGGTTCGACTTCTAAGGTGGCTTGGGATGATGTTTGTTTACCTATTTATGAAGGAGGTCTTGGAATTCGACCTATTGAGGTGGATAACAAGGCTCTCATGATGAAGAATATCTGGAGTATCCTCACTCGGGATTCTGAGTCTGTTTGGGTCACTTGGCTCTACCATGAGCGTCTCCAGCGTCGCTCTTTCTGGGATTGTAGGCCTTCGTCTTCTGACGCTTGGATTATGCGAACATTTTGGTTGTCCAATATAATTCATGCATTATGCTTGCTAACTTATATGAATTATGTGTTTGTTTATATATATGCATAATTCATGAGTCTTACGTGTGCATATGAAGTGCATTTTTATATTCTGCATACTTGATGTGGTTTATTTGGCTAACGTAATACTTTAATATTTGACATCATTCTAAAAATAAAATAAAATAAAATAAATTACATAAATTATTATGATAAAATAATAATAATAGCAATAGTAATAAAAATAAATTATTTAGAAGTACTTATCCAAATTAGTTGAGTCGGTTTTCTTATAAGACACGTGTCATTTGCTAGAGTCGGCTAGATACACGTGTATAGCTAGTATGTATTTAGAAAATCCAAATTAACAGATATTCCTAACTTCTGCAAGAAAATTCAGCAATTATTTATGTAATAGGGTATAGATTGTGATTTTACCGTCCTAATTCTTAATTTTACTTACATAATGCATAAGGTAAAGGAGCTAACCGCCTTACCACTTGTTATTTTTTTTGGGGAATCGGTCAAATCATAGAAGAACAGAGAATGTACAACGCAGCCACCAAGAGACAGACCTCAAGGTAGCCACAGGCAGCATCCTGCCAAAACAAGCATCCAAAAGCCCAAGGCAAGGACACACACCAAACAGCAAGTGGTCACACCACAACAAGCCCAACCAAGGACAAACCAACAACAGGCATATGTGAATTGTAATTTGATATTGGTTTACCACTTGTTATTACCTTGGCTAAGTATATGGTAACGAAAATATCACTTGCCAAAGACCTAATCATCTCAGAACTAAAAGCAACGAAGCAGAGAGCAGATAAAAAAAAGGAAGGAGAAAAAAGAAAGGGAAAATAAGAAATAGCTTGCAATAATATCGTTCTTTCACCTTGTTGGTTGTTGTACTTCTCATCATATTTCATGTTGGGGTAAAGGTATACTTACATCTAAGTATTATTTATTTAAAGTCTATGAAGAGTTAAATGATTATTACAAATATTCTTTCGAAATAAACAAGACCACAGGAGGGCGGTGGGGGAGTTGATAGTGCATGAGAGATTGAGTATGATTGGCCTTTTGGAGACTAGGGTTGTTGTCTCTAATGCGGGGGTGGTTTCGAGTGGCATTAGATCACGATGGAGTTGGTTCTTCGACTATGATGAGGGCCTGGCTACGCGAATATGGGTTGGATGGGATCCTGAAGTGTTGACGGTGGATGTTCTTGAGTTCTCACCTCAGGCAGTCCACTGTCGCGTGATCTCGGCAGAGACGAGGGAGACGCTATTTGTCTCCTTTGTGTATGGGAAGTCCAGGAGGGATGAGAGGCTTCCTTTGTGGGAAGAATTGATTACCCTGTCCCAAGCCCGTATGGCGGATGCATGGATGGTCCTGGGGGACTTCAATGCGATATTGCACACAGCTGAGGGAAGAGGGGGAGCACCACCTAGGCAAGATATGGAGGAGTTTCATGCTTGCCTGGTGGGCGCGGATCTTACGACTCTACCTATGACGGGTCAGATTTTCACGTGGTAAAACCAGCAACGGGATGTCGCGGGGGTTTGGCGGAGGCTCGATCGTATGTTGGGAAACCTCCAGTGGTTTGCCCGGTACCCTGACTCGTTCTGTCGATGTGCTCTACCTGCATCGTCAGATCATTCGCCCATTCTTTTGGGCGCTGTTTCGCTGCGACATCGTAAGGTGACATTTCTTTTGGGCGCTGTTAACGTTGTTTTATGATGTTGTGGAGTTGGTTGAAATGTTTCTAGCTTTGAAGATGTTCGGTTTGCCTTTGTTGAGATGTTATTTTGGTTTCATGATATTCGTGGTTTGAGTCATTTTGATATTTTACAGGGTATTTCGACGAGTTTTAAACGGAACTCACGAATTTATTTTCTCGAGTTAGCGTCGTTAGTGTCGTTTTGGTTGTGTGTGTGGGGTGGTCGCCACATTTACAACTAATTTTGAAGCAAGATAATGCTATACGAGAAAATTTGTTCAAGTAATTTTGCTTTTGAAAAAAAATTGTACGAAATTGTGTTTGTTCGAAAAGTTGTACTAATTTTAGTTTCGTTCGAAAAGTTAGTGTTTTGTGCGAAAATAGGCATAAGTGTGAGTCGAAACCATTCTTAGTATTGTATTTAAAATTTTGCTAAGTGTTTCGTTCGAAAAAAAAAATGTTTTAAGTATTCGAGTCGAAATTTTGCTAAGTGTTGTCGTTCGAAAAATTTTCAAGTATGAATACTGTAGCGTTCGAAATTATTTTTCATTTAGAAAAATTTTCTAAGTACAGATATTGTGGCATTCGAAAATATTTTTCGTTCGAAAAATTTTCTAAGTCTGAACACTATAGCATTCGAAAAAGTTTTTCATTCGAAAAAACCTTTTGGAAATGTTTTCGTATCGCAGAGACACTGTAGTGTGCGAAAATATTTTTTCGGTTCGAAAAATCAGATATAAACCTTTTCATATAATAAAAGTACTGTAGCATTCGAAAATATTTGTATCGTTCGAAAAACCATTTGTTAAGGTTTTCGTATAGAAGTACTGTAGCGATCGAGAAAACATTTTCGTTCGAAAAACTATTTGTAAAATTTTTTGCATAGAAGTAATGTAGCGTTCGAGAAAACATTTTCGTTCGAAAAACTATTTGAAAAAGTTTTCGTATACACTGTTTAAAGACGTGTTCGACAAATATTCAAAGATACATACGATGTTAGGATTATTTTATTGTGTTCAATTAATTAGAATTATCTTTATAGATTATTTATAAAGATTTTCTTTATAAGAGGCTTAGTGTAATTGGGCTTTGTTAGGGGGCCCAAGTATTATATACTAACTTGTGGTATAAATACTAAAACCCTAACACATAATAAATTGTGTATTGTGTGAAACTCTAACTAGAGAGAGAAAGTAAGCCCCCAACCTCTCACTCAAGAACACACAACACCCCACGCAAGCTTCGATTCTTCCCATTTTAGTAATGTTTAGTTGGATATTCTAGGCCTTACAAGTGGTATCAAAGCCACGCATGTTAAGATTTGAGTCAAATTTTTCGTTTTATTTTTCGGTGTTCAATGCATGTTCTTCGAAATTTTTCGAAAAATTTGACATGTTTTGGTGTTTTTGTGCTTGATTTAGTGTTTAAGAGTTAGGATATACATGTTTTGATCTTTACCCGTGGCTAATTTGATTAATTTTTTGTTTGGAATCGAAAAAAATAGTGTTTTTCTTGCTGCTACAGTGTCGCTACATTGTTTTCGGTGCTACAGTGAAGTTTTGGTGCTACAATGCCTTTTCGGTGCTACAGGAAAGTTTTCGGTGCTACAGTGCTACAGAAAGTTTTCGGTGCAACAGTAGTTTTCGCAACAGTAAAAAAAAAAATCATTTCGGTACTGTACTAAGTTTTCAGTAAAAAAAAAAAAAAGGATTCTCGGTACTTCAGTTAAATAAAAAAAAAAATTATTTACAACTTTGCCATCGAAAACCTAAATTAAAATAAATAATAAAAAAACAAAACAAAAAAAACTTTTCGGCATAGTAAGTTCTCGGTAAAAAAAAAAAAAAAAAAAACCAAGTTTTCGGTATTATATTAAAAAAAAAACACTTTTCGCACTCTTCAGGTTTTCGCATGCTACTTTTCATCCGAAATCACCTTGAAATTTTTTTCGGTATACACCAAAAAGTTTTCGGCACCTAAAATTTTTCGAAACTTCACATTATTTATCGATAAATTTTTTTGAAGTTTTCGACATCAATACCAAACTTTTCGGTACACACCATAAAGTTTTCGGCACCTAAAATTTTCGAAACTTCACATTAGTTATCGAAAAAAAAAAAAAAACTAACTCTTCCGCACAAAATTTTTGGAAGACATTTTTTTTCCAAAACATTATAGGTACATTCTAGAAAAGTTTGATACATTTTCGAAGTTTTCGACCTCACTTCAAATCTTTTCGGTACACACCAAAAAGTTTTCGACACCTAAAATTTTTCGAAACTTCACAATAATTTCTCGATAAATCAAACATTTCGGCAATAAACTTTTGAAAGCCAATCTTTTTATTTATTTTTTTTTGGGGAATCGGTCATATCATAACAGAAGACGAATGTACAAAGCAGCAATCACGAGACATGCCTCGAGAGAGCCACAGGCAGCAAACTGCCAGAACAAGCACCCTGCTGGGCAATCAACAACAAGGCCAGCAGAGCGAAACAGACACAACAACAACCAATCAAGCCTCGAAAAGCACAAACCAAGGACACAACCAACTACCAAGCAACACGCCACAGTCGCCGAACAGCACAGGTCTGCAACTCCCACTTCGAATGAAGCGTGGAGAGTCTCATCACAGCAGTGTGAACCACCGCCTGGGCAAGCTGCTCCGGCGTCCCAATGATCCCCTCCCAGCATCTCTTGTTGCGTTCCTTCCAAATATGGTAAACAAGAGAGGCAACCAGATGGCGAAAGGTGAGGTGACAGAGATGACGACCCCTCCAGCGCCGCGAAGCCCAAGCAATACCCAAGCTCCAGTTCTGGTACGGCCATCCCCAACGGGTCTTGTACCTCAGCTCCTGCACACATCGCCTCGAGAACTGGCACTCAAAGTATAAATGTGCGATCGTCTCCACCTCCAATGAGTCACACAAACAGCAATGCATCGTCTGGGCAGCAGCCGCGACCCAAGGTTTATCCCTAGTAGCAAGCCGATCCCGAATCGCTAACCAAAGGATAAACTCAAACCGAGGGACCTTCAGCGGTCCTCCAAAGAGGGCAGCCCACTGAACCCGATACGCCTACTCCGAATCGACTCGCGAACCGAGGCAGTAGAGAACTTACCATCCGAAGTGCCCAACCAGCGATAGGAATCAGCATCAGTGGGGGAACAGTGGGGCAGATGAGGATGAAACTCTAAATATTCCGTCGAGGTCTGCGCCGGCCAATGCCACCCCGAAGAGGAAATAACAGAACTCAGGCGTGCATCAATGGGAATACCCATAACCAACGGCCCCCGAGGAAATCTGCTCACTAAGGGGTCCATGTACAACCAGGGGTCCTTCCAAACCCAAATATCTCGACCGTTCCCAACCTGAAACTGAATCAGCGGACGCATCTCACTACGCAGCTTGAGAAGCTTCCTCCAACTCCAAGAGGTGTTACTCGACGACGTGCAATGCCAAAATGACCTGCGGTGAAGTCTCTCATGGTAAAGCCAGGTCACCCAAATAGACTCCTCGTCGCGCGTGATGATACTCCAAATGTTCTTCATCATCAAAGCCTTATTGTCCACCTCAATAGAGCGAATGCCAAGTCCCCCTTCCACGACAGGCAAGCAAACCTCCTCCCACGCCACCTTAGCAGCTGAGCCCGCCCATAAGAATGAACGAAACTTCTGCTCAATAGCCCTGATGACACCCTTGGGCAACAAGAACACCCCGGTCCAATAGAGATAAAGTGCTCCCAGCACCGAACGAATAAGCTGAACTCGTCCCGCATAGGAGAGGGACTTATTCAGCCAAGAACCAATCCGCTGATCCACCTTCTCGAGCAAGGGGGCACAGTCTGCCTGAGTGAGTCTAGAAGTGATCAACGGGACTCCAAGATATCTCACAGGCAGAGAACCCAAAGAAAAACCCAACAAATCCAGTAAAGCAGGAGTCAGATGCTCCGCACGACGCGAGACAAAGACTTCACTCTTACAAGGATTCGCTGCAAGCCCCGAGAGCGATGTAAAGCAAGTCAGTGCCGCATGAAGAACCCCCACAGAATGCAAATCAGCATGACAGAAGAGCAGCAGATCATCGGCAAAGGTCAGCATGGTCAAGGCCGACTTCTCGCACCGCCAATGATAGCGAAATCGTGGGTCAGTCCTAACAAATGGGTCACAATGCCACGCAACACCTCCATAACAAGCGTAAACAGATACGGTGAAAGTGGATCTCCCTGCCGCAGACCCCGCTTACCAGGGAAGAAACCCTCCGGACTACCATTGATGTTTATCGAAAAACATGTAGTAGTCACACAGCTCCGAATCCATCTGATAAATTCAGACGGAAATCCCATAGCCTCAAGAATAGCCAAAAGAAAACTCCACTCAACCTTATCATATGCCTTAGCCAGGTCCACTTTGAGCGCAACACGAGGGGGTTATCGCGACTCAAGTAGCCATAACAGATCTCCTGAGCAAGAAGGATGTTATCCCCAATACGTCTGCCAGGGATAAAAGCCGTTTGCGAGTGGTGGACCAACTTGGCCATCAGAGGCCGAACCCTATTAGCAATGATCTTAGCAATGATCTTATATAAGACATTGCAACAAGAAATAGGCCTAAAGTCACCCACATGCCTAGGCGAAGACCTCTTAGGAATGAGAGTGATAAGAGTACTGTTCACGCCCTTGAGAAGGTGTCCACTAGTAAAGAACTCACGAACCGCCTCCATAACATCCACCCCAATAATCGTCCAGGCTGCCTTAAAGAAGGCAGCAGTGTACCCGTCAGGACCAGGTGCCTTATCATCCGCCAGAAGAAACACCACATCCCTAATCTCCTTATCCTCCACTCGCCTAACGAGAATGGCAGCATCCTCATGCGAAATAAAGCTCGAAATGTACTGACGAACCTCCTCACCCACCACAGGAAGAGCTCGAGCAGATTGACCCAAGATCTGCTGGTAATAGCAAATGAGCGCATTACGGACCTGATCCTCCCCTTCCACCACTGATCCCTCATCATCTTCAAGAGAGAAGATGCGATTGGTTGCCCTTCGCATCTGAACCTTCTTGAAGAAAAAGGCAGAGGATTGGTCACCATCCTTGAGCCAAGCCAGCTTAGCCCGCTGAGAGAGTGCAGAGTGCTCCATCTCCATAGCTCGCGCAAAGAGAGCCCGACAAAAACGCACAAGATCAACAAGCAGATCCTCCTCAGGAAACTGAGAAGAGAGAGTCTGGGCGACCTCCAAGAACAGACGCGCCTCCTCGACATTCCTGGTAAGATTGCCCTTCCTACGGCGCAGCTCCCTCAGGGGCTGCTTCAGGCCCCTAAGCTTCTGGGAAACCGAATACATAAGGGTACCCCTCACTCTGGTCCTCCAGGCACGATCAACCAGCTCCAAAAAGAGGGGATCCTTAGTGAGAAAATTATCAAACCTAAAGCAAGCCTTCCTGGCATACCCTCCCTCCCCTTCCAAGACAAGAGGCGAGTGATCAGAAGTCGCAGGAAGACAACTACGATACCGAACAAGAGGAAACCTAGAAAACCAAGAAGGGTTCCCCACAATACGATCCAACCGCCTCCAAATACCCCTCCCCGCCCTCTGCTGATTGTACCAAGTGAAGAATTGGCCAATCATAGGAAGGGTAGTAAGATCGGCAGAAGTAAGGCAAGACCTAAACTCCAAACACTCAGCAGAAGCTGAAGACCCTCCTCTAGCCTCACTGGCCTCAATCACCGCATTGAAGTCCCCCATAACGATCCACGGGTCCTCCGAGCGAAATTCAGCCATAGCAATCAAATCACTCCACAGGACAGAACGCTCCTCCCTCGTGTTCTTGCCATAGACGAATGTGACAAAAAAGGTAGAGAGGTCAGCAAGCGAATGCACCTTGCAGTGAATTGCTTGCGTCGAGCACCTTTCCACAGAAACCCGAAGAAAGGCAGGATCCCAGCCAACCCAAATACGATTGCCAGGCCCAACATCATAGTCAAAGAACCACTGCCATGTATCCCGAACCAAAGACGAAGTAAGGGCAGCATTGTGGATGGCCACCCTCGTCTCCACCAAACCCACCAAGCTAAGATTATGCCGGGAAATAAACTCGCGGACTGCCCGGCCGTGCTCCCATTTATTCAGTCCGCGCACATTCCAGACTCCGACTGGGATCATGGAACAACCCCGGGGAGGGCTGCAATGCAATCAAGGCCCGGTAAAGTAAGCACATCATCCTCACCCACAGTCTGAAGAATGGCAAATGAATTCAGTTGCCCCGCCTCCCCCCTCTCACTACTCTTCACCCCATCTGGAGACAGCTTCGTGAATGATGAGCTCGGGGCATTACAAGTCAAATCACCTGCAATTACCTCCCTCTTGTCCTCCAGCACCTTTTTCCCTTTATCCCTTCCTTTCATCTGCACCTTCTCCCTCGCACCCTTGTCCTTTCCAATCATACTAGCCGCTGTCCACCGTGACTTATCCTCCACCCTACGTCCCTTGGGCATGGGCTGAACCCTCGATCCTACGTGTCTAGGATGACTGGTAGCCCTAGGACAAGCCTCTACAGAATGACCAATAGCCTGGCAACCCGAGCATTTCGGCGGCCGCCACTCGTACTCCACCGAAACCCTAACATGCCCCTCAAACCCTCCAGACCGAGAAGGAACCCTAATGTTAAAATGCTCAAAATAGGGTTCAGCCACCTTCTTCATCACACAGACTCGTGCAAAGTCGATACGTGTCATGGACGTCGTGATCGAATCTGTGAAAAGCGGCCTCCCCACCGCACTAGCAACAATGCCAAGGCCCTCCTGCGTCCAAAACTCACTCGGCACGTTCCATAGCTTAATCCAGACAGGTATCTCCTCAGGTTCCTTCTTATCGAAGGACATGCCAGGTCGCCACGCCTCAAGAAATAAGGGCTGCCCCTGTAGCAACCAAGGGCCCCCTTCGAGCACCACATTCATAGCAGCAGCTGATGAGAACCGAAACCGGAAAAACCCGTTGCTCGTTGCCCGAACCTCCACCACATGCGCCCAAGACATACGAGCAAACTTATCAACGAATGGGAAGTAAGGTCGTCGTCCAAGGAAGTAGCCCACCAAGGTGTTTTCCCACCTAGCCAATCCCTTTTCAGCAACCTCCCATGAAGGGCAAACCTCAACAACCCCGTCGATCATCAAAGGGGGGGTATAAGCCAACGGAATCCGTTGTCCCGCATTGATAGGCCTACTCTCGGGCCTAGGGCCCTCAATGGCCGCATCCCGAAATGATCGAGTAGGCTGCTTATTCGCCAACCGACCCTGGCCCGTCATCTCCTTAAGCCCCGGAGCCGTCCCATGCACCACCACATCACGCGAGTTCATTCCCAAATCAACCAGTCTCGCCCCATGAGCATCGCTCAAAAGAGGCTCGTGGACCTTCTCCAACTGCTCAATCATGCTCTCCACACCCCGATCCACCTCAGCATTCGAAACCAAAGTAGGGCGTGGATGAATAGGCGTGCATGGGCGAACCAACGCACACCTGTTCGAGTCAATAGTCGGGTCCCGTAATGGCTGGGTCACACTCCATCTCGACGATGGCCGACGTTTCATCGCAGCATTAACCACAGCTCTCTCCTTAGGCACCTCAGCCCCATCCCCTTTGTTCCCCGCAGCCTCACTCAACCCTTTGGACGCCATCGTCGATGTCTTGGGCGCCACCAAAGTCGCCTCCGTCAAGGTCGTCTCATCATTCTCGCCCTTTGAGACATGCCCTCGAATGTCATGGCTACCCTTCTCGGCAACCACCAATCCCTCATCAAACCCGGCAGCCACCATACAATCCATAGGCTCGATGGTAATACTATCCGTAACCCCCCCAACACCCAAAGGGTAATCAGCCCCGGCAGTCATGGTCACGGAGGAAACTCCTTCCAAAAGCAATGTCCCGGGAAGGCTCGGACCAGCCACACCCACCCGTGGCCCGTCCTTGCCGGAACCAGCACCTTCAACCTCCGTGCTGTCCACAGAGCGACCCAAACCAGCCGTATTGTGCCTCGCCGAGGAGCCACCCGTCCCATGAACCCGCATAAGAAGGTCTTCAAAGGCAGCCACGTCAAACAACCGGTTAAACCCCGGTATGTTACGTCCCAACGCCCCAAAATCCGGCGAAAGTGGCATGAACTCAGTTCCCGACGTCGATGACGAAGCCATCGACCCACACGAAGAAGAACTCGACGCCATGAAGGTGAAGAGTCACAAAACCCTAACCCAAAACGCGCAAGACACCCGCGCCGCCCAACCCCAGCCCTTTCCACCGTCCCAGCTCAGCCCCAAAGCACCTCAAGCCACCGCAAGGTCAAGGGAAAAGGAACGCTGCCGAGCAAGGAGAAGGAAGATGAAAGGTCACTTAGGGTTTGGAACCAAAAAACCGCACAGCCCGCCCTTCTTCCCACCGGAACAGGCAAGCCACCACCACCAGCACCGCCCAAGCACACCGAACAACCTCCGGTCAAAGTCACCGCACCAGCTCCGGCCACTTCCACGAGATATCACAAAGAGAAACCCTAGAAATGCCCTAAAGAATGCCTTCCAAACGCCGTTTGATCCCGGCGATGGAGGCCGACGGAGACGTCACCGGCGTCAACAAGAGTGGTGTAAGGTGCGCCGCTTGGGGAAGGATCGAAGAGTTGGCCGGAAATTTTTTTATTTTTTTTAGGGTTTGGATGGAGAGAGATCGCGCTAGAGAGAGAAAGTAGAGAGATAAAACTTCTATTAATCTATCTTTTTATTTATTTCAAAAAACTTTTTGGCATATTATAGAAAAAGTTCTTGGTAACATTTGCGAAGTTCTTCGACATTTCTTCAAAACTTTTCGGTACACCCCAAAAAGTTTTCGACACTTAAAATTTTCGAAACTTCACAAAATTTCACGACACACCAAAATTTTTCGGCAAAATTTTCCAAAAGCCAAAAATCTCAAATCTACACAACGCGTCAACGAGCGTATATATCCAACTAAAATTTTCAAAAAATTTAAATTTTAAAAATCATGGATTCTACTTCCGCAACTTCTGAGATGAGCTTTAATGCTAGTGATTTAAACGAAACCTATCATTCGTTGAAGAAAGATTATGAAACCATGCGTCATGAGCTTAAATACGAATGTAAGATTAACAAAGCGTTAGAAACTAAGTTAGCTAATGCACTAGAAACTAATTCTTGTCTTCAATCAAAATTAGCTAGCTCAAAAACTAACGTTTGTGAGCTAACCAAGAACCTAAATTCCTCTAAGCTAGGCCAAACTCAACTTATAAGTCACGAAAAGACTATAAGTGAGTTAGAGAGTAGACTAGAAAATAATTACAAATGCTTAGTCAGGAGTTTAGAAGAAAGAGGTAGTCTTACTTGCCATTTAGAAAAAGCGCGTGAGAAAATCACTAATCTTGAATCTCAGGAAGTAAAATTAGAAGCTCAAATTAGTGAACGCAATAATTATCTGTCTGATTTGAGCAATTCGCGGAATTGTTTTAAACTTTTATTTGAGGAACGCCAAGCAATACCCAAGCTCCAGTTCTGGTACGGCCATCCCCAACGGGTCTTGTACCTCAGCACCTGCACACAACGCCTCGAGAACTGGCACTCAAAGAATAAATGTGAGATCGTCTCCACCTCCAACGAGTAAGCAATTCCATCTCTATCATTCTTTAAAGAATGAGAGATTTTGGAAGTTTGAGAAGTTCTCCAGCTTGAGCTTGGGACATCTTCTTTAGGAACTTCCTTTTTTATAGGAGCGGGAGAAGGAGGATCTTTAGCAATGTCATCCTTGATTTTGGAAAATAATGTCGATTTTCCTTTCTCCTTCCTAATATTCTTTTGTTCCTTAGAATTTTTACGCGTATTGCTTTTACTTTTCGTTTCTGCGCCAGTCAATGGTGACTTAGAATTATCAGCAAAAGCCTTTTTAGCTTTGGGAACAATGACGTCCGTTTGTGTACCCATATCCTGCTTAAAAGAAGATTTTTCTATAGAGAGATCATTTAGGACGGGTAGGGAAGGGGAATTTTTGAGGTTAGAAATCTCGTCTAAAGGTTTTTGCTTTTCTGCTCGGAAACCTACTATTTCCGATTCCAGAGTTGCGTTCAATTCTGCAATTTTACTAGCAACCTCTGAAATTTCCCAACAAGAGATAGGTTTATTAGAATGTAAAGTATTTTTCCCTTTGGACGCTAAGCGATAAACTTTAGAGTGCAATGCTTCGAGGCGCTGGAGGGGTCGTCATCTCTATCACCTCACCTTTCGCCATCTGCTTGCCTCTCTTGTTTATCATATTTGGCAGGAACGCAACAAGAGATGCTGGGAGGGGATCATTGGGACGCCGGAGCAGCTTGCCCAGGCGGTGGTTCACACTGCTGTGCTGAGACTATCCACGCTTCATTCGAAGTGGGAGTTGCAGACCTGTGCTGTTCGGCGACTTTGGCGTGTTGCTTGGTAGTTTGGTTGTGTCCTTGTTTTGTGCTTTTCGAGGCTTGCTTGGTTGTTGTTGTTTCTGTTTCGCTCTGCTGGCCTTGTTGGTGCTCCTTGTTTGATTGCTCAGCAGGGTGCTTGTTCTGGCAGTTTGCTGCCTGTGGCTTTCTCGAGGCATGTCTCGTGATTGCTGCTTTGTACATTCGTTTTTTCTCTTCTGTTATGATATGACCGATTCCCCAAAAAAAAAAAAATACTTATTATTCTAGTAAGCGAAATTCCATCAAAAATCATCATTATAGAGTGAATGATGTGAATTCTTGCAGGCAATACGACTCATCATCTCCTACGATGGCTTCCCGCATCGGATGGCAAATTCTCGACATCGTCAGTCAGAGATGCTATCAGACCTCGCCGGGATAAGGTTAGTTGGGCCTCCCTCTTTGGAGGCGCCTTACGAATCCCTCGGCACGAGTTCATACTTTGGACAGCCATCCGCGACCGACTCTCGTTACGCACATTACCTTGGGTGGCACAACGCGCGGGTACGGATACTTGTCTCCTATGCGATACAGAGCAGCGAGAGACGCTCAACCATTTGTTCTTTGAATGCACCTTCTCGAAATGTTGTGAAGGACTTTTACGAGACAAGATAAAATGGCGATGGCCGCATCGAGACTGGAGATTGGCTATACAGTGGGCTGTTCGACGATGGCGGGGATCACATCTCCTACATATGTCGTACAGACACATTCTGGCCTCGCTTATATACCACATTTGGATGGAGCGAAACCGTAGATGGAGAGAGAATATTCGTTCGTCACCGGTTCATGTCGTTACCACGGTCCTTGGGATTTTCTGGGCTCGACTCGATACTATTGATGAGAGGTTCACGTTGCAGAAGATTGCTAATAGACGGATATGGAGAGTGGCGTGGTAGCACATTTATTGTTCTTCGTTTATTCGTTTTTCGTTGTTTTCCAGTAGCGTGTTACTGGTTGCTCGTTGTGAGTTCTCCTCACACCCATCATGTAACTTTCCACCATTATTAATATAAAAGGGACCAGTTCCAAAAAAAAAAAAAAAATACGACTCATCATCTGATGATGCATATAGTGCGATAAGTTCGTATTCATACTTGAAATACCCGGTCCAGATTAAGTCTGAAAGACACCTTCTGCGACTGGCTAGGGAGAAAATCTTCAGATCTTCTTAACCTAGACACACATTCACCGGCGCTGAATTGTCATTTCCCTCTAAGGGTCACCAAACTTGGGTTCATAAATCAGAAATCAAATTAAATAGGACTTTAAAGGATGATTTAGGATCTGAACCAAATGTGCATAAATTGTTTTCTGCTAATCAGGGAGGACTCATCCAAAAACGGGTACCAAAGTCCCGCTAACATTTTGCAGGTGCCCAATCACGTGTGGTAATTCGACGATGGTTGCTCCACATGCGTGATTGGTATGAGACGAGAGCAACCACAAAGCCCCGGTCATGAGTAGTAATTGGAAGAGGGTTGCTCCATACTCATGATCGGTACGAGACGAAGGCAACCACAATTACCAGCATGCACGGTACTTGGGTTGCTCCACATGCATGACTGGTGAGAGACGCGAGCAACCGCATCCCTCACGTATGGTACTTTGAAGTTGCTCCACAGACGTTGTAAAGGGAAGCACTGTGAGCAACTACACCATAGGTAAATTTTATATATGCATTCCATAGTAAATTTTGGCATGCATATCGAGCTGAAAAGATAATATACATACTTTAAAAACAATAGGGTACAATATAGCTATGCATGCTTCAAAAGGGCTTTTACTTTCAAATTTTTGCATGCATGCATACATGAGCTGAATGCGAAATACCCTATTTTATAGGTACATTTTCATTATGCGTACAATTTTAAAATTTTCGAGCTTAAACTTTCAAGTATGCATATAAGCTGAATCGCAAAAAATTACCTATTTTCTATAGGAGCGTCAAAGGTAGAAAACGTACATTTTAATATGCTTAGTTTAAAGAAAATTACTTCTTTAACTATGCATCTGAACTGAAAAGAAAAATACATTATTTTCATCACGCTCATTTTTTTTGGGAGAAAATCTACATTTTAAGCATGCATGCATTAAGGGGGAGTATCACTCCATATTTTCGAGGGGAGTACATTTTAAAGGGGAGAAAAATCTTACGGTGGTGCACGATTTGAGGGGAAGGAACAACAAAATATAATATATATATAGATATATAGCTATATAATATAATATAATATAATATAATATAATATAATATATAGTATATTATTCTATTATTAATACAATAAATATATATATGTATGTATCTACAAAAAAAAAAAAAAAAAGAGAAAAATCCTCTCATCATCAAGCTATTCCACCTCCCAAGACGGACTTCAACAAAAACTCAACCCTCAAGAGTTCAAGAATCCTCAAAAGGCAAAGGTGACTTCATTGTGCTCATATGACGATGCACTCTACCGACCTGCTCCAACTTGCTGATCAAGCAGTACTCATCAAAGTTGACGGATGCAGGAATTCTAGTTCCTATGGTTCAGTCAGACCAAACTGAACCTAACCCCGGAACGCAACCGAGTGTTAGTGACGATTCATGCGCATAAAAGCCATCCCTATCTGGCAATTCTTGACAAGAGCACAGAGCCGATGATACACAAATCTCTTACCTCACACAACATTCAGACCATCCCACATAGGTGCAGGTGTTGATTTTCATTAGCTCCCGGGTAGAAGTCGCCTCATTTGGTCCAATGGCGCATGCACAACCGAGCCTTACCCACTAAGCAGTGGTACGCGCCGGCCAACACCAATCGCATTTTTACTCTTGAAGATGATGATGGGCTGGTGGTGGAGGGGGAGGATCAGATCCGGGACGAGCTTATACGCTACTATCAGCAGATCCTTGGGCAATCTGCTAGGGCTAGTCCTGTGGAGTTCTACATCACTTTTGTGTATGGCAGGAATCTACGTGAGGAGCGGCGGGACTTGTGGGCTGACCTTGTAACCACATCGAGGGTATGGGCGAGCGTACCTTGGGTGGTAATGGGGGACTTTAACGCGATTATGGATTTATCAGAAGCCCGGGGAGGATCACCCATGAGTGGTGATTGTGCTGACTTGGAGGCGTGCCTGACATCGGCAGACCTTAACCACCTTCCAAGGACGGGATCCTTCTTTACCTGGTATAATCAGCAGAGCGGACCGGCGGGTATTTGGCGGCGTCTTGATAGGATGGTTGGAAACCCGTCATGGTTTTCCAGATTTGGTGATCAGCATTACCGATGTGACCTCCCAGCTACCTCGGATCACTCTCCTTTGATTCTGGAAACGCAACTTCAACAGAGAACGAGGGGCAAGAGCTTTCGTTTCGACAATTTTTTGGTAAAGGACCCTCGTTTTATTCCCTTAGTACAACATGTGTGGAGCAGAATTGAGGGTGAGTATCCCATGTTCACTGTAGTGCGGCGGCTGAAAGCGCTTAAACAAGTGTTAAAGCGACTACGACGGGATAAGGGAGATCTGAATAGGAATGTGATTGAGGCGCGTCAATTTCTTGAGATTGTACAGGATTTATCTGAACATCATCCCAGGGAGACTCGGTTACTTTCTCTTGAGAAGTTGTGCAGGTCTGTGTATGCTAAGGCGGTGGAGATGGAACATTCGGCCTTATCACAACGCGCGAAGCTGTCTTGGTTAAAGGACGGGGATCAGCGTACCTCTTTTTTCTTTAAGAAGGTGGCCATGCGGCGGGTTGCTAACCGGATATTCTCTCTTGAGAATGTGGCGGGCGGGGTATTTGAGGGGGAGGAGCGGGTACGGGATGAGCTTCTTCGGTTCTATATGGAATTGATGGGACGATTATTCATAAGTGTGCGAATCCACGGATGGCGACGGACTTCAGGCCGATCTCCTGTTGTAATGTACTCTATAAGATTATCTCCAAAGTCCTCGCGAATCGCATAAGGGGATGTCTGGGGACGCTGGTTCATCCCACACAAACAGCATTTATACCTGGACGGCGTATCTCGGATAATATCTTGTTGGCGCAGGAGGTATGTCATGGGTGCATGAGTGTCAGCTTGCCTGAACGGGTGGCATTTAAGGTCGACCTGGCTAAAGCATACGATAAGGTTGAATGGGATTTTATTCTGGTGATCCTTGAGAAGATGAACTTTAATCCAATCTTTGTGGGATGGATTCGTTCATGCCTTACCACTACGCGGTTCTCTATTAATATTTTTTTTTGGTAACTGGTCATCAAGAAAGAAAGGACATGTACATCGCAGCTCCAAGAGACAAGCCTCAAAGACAGCCACAGGCGGCATCCCGCCAAACAAGCTCCCCAAACACAGAAGGAGCAAGACAAAGCCAAGGTGAAAACATGCAAAGATCACACATCACACATCAGCAAACAGAACCAAAAACAACAACAAACCACAACAACACAAACACCAAACCCCAAAGAAAACTACCAAGCAACTCTCCAAAGGCGTCTGACCGCCGTCGCTTGTAGCGCCCACTTTGGAGAAAGAGTAGCGAGCCTCCTCGAGGCAACAAGAACAATCTCCTGCACAATACGATCAGGAGTCGACTCCTTCCCCTCCCAGCACCGTTTGTTCCGTTCCTGCCATATATGATAAACAAGAGACGAGAACAAATGACGGGAAGCATAATGGTAAAGATGGCGGCCTCTCCACCGTCTCGACATCCAAGCGATACCCAAAGGCCAAGCAATGTTCGGCCATCTGCACCTAGTGCTCTCGCGAAGGCCGCACACAGCTCCTCGAGAAGCTACAGTCAAAGAACAAGTGAGAAACAATCTCCACAGCCTGAGAATCACAAAGGCAGCAGTGAGTCGATTGAGGGTAGAAGGGGATTACGCCAAGGCGATCCCATATCCCCTTATCTCTTCACGCTGGTCATGGATGTACTACATGGAATTATTGAGGAGAGGATTCGATGGAGCAGTAGGTTTCGATTCCATTGGAGGTGCGATACTACCTCTCTCTTTATGCTCACATTTGCGGATGACCTGTTACTTCTTTCGCATGCGGACATTGAATCGGTGGGTGTACTCAAGGAAGGGCTCGACCTCTTTGCGGCCCTGTCTGGCTTGCAGGCTAATATTAATAAGAGTGAGATGTTTATCTCGAAAAGGGTTGAACGACTGACAGGAGTGATTCACGCCATTATGGGATTTCCAGTGGGGACCTTACCGGTGCGTTATCTGGGAGTTCCTTTGATCACGTCAAGACTGACTACTACTGATTGTGCGCTGCTCCTTCACAATATCGATCGACGACTGGGCTCTTGGCTGCATCATTCACTATCCTATGCGGGACGAGTCCAATTGATAAAGTCCGTTCTCCTGGGATTTCATACTTACTGGGCGGGGGTCTTCTTACTTCCCAAAGGCATCATACGGAGCATTGAGATGCGGATGAGATCATTTCTATGGGGGGGCTCTACTGCAAAGGTGGCTTGGGCGGATGTTTGCCTTCCAAGAGAGGAGGGGGGGCTGGGAATCCGCTCGATTGAGACCGATAATAAGGCGTTGTTGATGCGCCTAATTTGGTGTATCTTGAGTGGAGATGCGACATCTGTGTGGGCTACGTGGATTAGACACACAAGGCTACGAAGTTTGGTTGCCCGATGTCTATCCCCAGACATGAATTCCTACTTTGGCTTGCAATCAGGGATAAATTGGCGACGAGAGACAAGCATTGGGTGGCAGCGGTGGCGGGGACATCTTTTTTTTGGGGAATTAGCGGCGGGGACATCTGACTGTCTACTTTGTGATATACACGTCGGGGAAACAACACAACACCTTTTCTTTGAGTGTCACACTTCTCTAGCCGATGCCTCCAACTATTGTGAGCAAGATTAAAATTTATGTGGCCAAGGCGTGATTGGAATATGGGAGTTCTGTGGGCGGCACATTGTTGGCGTGGCAAACACCTGTCGTCGATGGTCTATCGGCATACACTTGCTTCACTGGTGTATCATTTATGGATTGAGCGCAACCGGAGGTGGCGAGAAGGGAGGCGACGGATTCCTCATAAGATTGTAGCTGATATTGTTGGTCTTTTATGTTTACGTTTAGCCACAATGTCTGATAAGTATCAGTTACAGCTTTGTGCGATGCGGCGTGTATGAGGTGCATTTTATATGTTGCATATTCTATGCAATTTGTTTTGCTAAAGTCATACTGACTAATTTTGGCATTATATAGGATAAATAAATTGTAGGAATTATAATAAGGACAATTATTTAAAAGTCTTATCCGATTAGTTGAGTCGGTATTGTAATAACACACGTGTTTGTCCCTAGTATGCGACTAGTTACATGTGTATAACTTGTATGTTTCCCAAACATTTGTATAGGTAGATATCCATAAGTTTTATTAAAATCATAATAAAATTATGTAATTATTTATGAATTAGGGTATAGGGCGCAATTTTACGGTCCTTAGTTGTAATTTTCTTACTTAGGTAGATATATTGCTCCTTCTCTCGACGGTGCCTTCGTTTACTTCGTGACCACATGCGGTTTGGGTGGCCCTTCAGGGACTGGCTCGAGGGGATTCGTTGGGCGGCACATAGATGGCGGGGCAGGCATTTAGCAAGAATGGGACCTCGCCATGTGCTTGCTTCACTGGTCTACCACCTTTGGTCAGAGCGTAACAGAAGATGGCGTGAGGGGAAACGGAGACCGGCAGAGCAGATCGTGGCGGAGATTGAGGTGCTGCTTAGCACACGTCTATCCACACTTGCGCACAAGTACCAGCTACAGATGTGCGCAATGCGTCGGGTATGGCGTATTGCTTGGTCGAGCTAGAGCTGAGGTTTGATTTCATTCTTTCTTGATTGTGAGCTGGTAGCTTGTTACCAGTTGATGCGGTGCTTTTTGCACGAACTTTGTACTCCTTTTACGTTTTAGTGACCTTATCCAAAAATAAAAAATAAAAAAAAAAATGAGTAAGGATATGACATCACCACCTTTAACCCTTCATAGCCACGAAACTCACCATCATTATCACTCTTAAACTGAAAGAAAATAATACAGCAAGAAAGAAAGAAAGAAGAAGAGGAAGAAGAAGGAGAAGAAGAAAAATAGAAGAGAAAAGGAAAAACTAGCCAAGAAGATAGGTTAATCACTAATCTAGTGCCATCTTCCTTATTTCTATGTGATAATATGCTTTGTGTTTAACTTTAAACATGTTTGTGTCTTGTTTGTTAGCTTGAGGTTGTAAACAACTAAACTAAGTCTTCGTCTAACACCTGAGGAAAATCTGTTTTCAAAGATTCAAGGTTACAGGTAAGTGAAAATCCAACTACGACGCATGGACATAGTATTTAGTGTTTATAATATATGTGCTTTGATGTTTAAATGATTATTCTGTGACGTGATGATTTTCGTTTGGTTGATATTACGAATATGAGGTACGTGAATTCATGAGCATATCATTCACGACGCATACACGTGCATGCATATTATCGAGTATTGTTGAGTGTTGGCATGCATGGTCGTGATCGCTGGGGAGCGATGTATATGTGCCGATTATTGGCAGGCAGTTGAGGTGTAGGTGGTTATTACTAGTGCACCACGACGGAAGGGGCGACCTGGGCAGGGGCGACCAAGGGTATGAGACCCTAGTGTAGGCTACCCAGAGTAGGCTACCGTCATATGAGGCAGAAGGGGCGACCTGGGAAGGAGCGACCTAGGGAGACCTAGCGTAGGCTACCTGGAGTGGGCCACTGCCATATTATTGATGTGGTAGGAGCGACCTGGATGGGGCGACCTAGGGTATGGAACCCTAGCGTAGGCTACCAGCGTGGGCTACCAGCGTAGGCGACCGCGACAGTAGGGGCGACCTGGGAAGGAGCGACCTAGAGAGACCTAGTGTTGGCTACCCAGAGTGGGCCACTGTCAGATGATTTATTGAGAGCTCTTGGTGGTGCATAGTATTTTAGCCACGGGCCGAGACAGAGGATATGAGAGAGATGATACATTTTTAGATGTCGAGTCACACGTAGATTATGCATATGATGAGGATTTGCATATTTCACTCAGCATGCATGATTTTTACTTACTGAGCTTCTAGCTCATATAGTTCATGCATTGTAGGTGAGCATGATGACCTTACTTGACTGATGTATACGGCGAGGCTGGTCGTTGGAGCTTCCACTGGCTTTTGAGGTGGACTGTACATGGACGACGACCTGTGTGGCGGGCTTGTTCCTTTTGCTGCGTCTGATAGGTGTTTGTTGTATATGTCTGTTGTCGAATGTCTTTGTATGTACGCCATGTTGGTCGAGTCGGGCTGTAGACATATGATGATTGGGGGCGGTTTGCTTTTATCTTGTTGGGATATTTGTGGTTAGTTTGTTTTGTGAACTGCTGAGACATGATATGTTTTTGAATTACTTGTGGTTTGAGTTCTTTTCATTTTATTCAGGGTGTTTTGACGAGTTTTAAACGGAACTCATGCAGTTTATTTTCTCAAGTTAGTGTCGTTAGTGTTGTTTTGCTTATGTGTTTGGGGAGGTCGCCACATAGGATCTCTTTTTCGGTTGTGAACCGGTTGGCTTGTTACCGGTTGGTGCGGTACGATGAAAATCGCACCGCTTTCAGTGTAATTTTTATATATATATTAGTGACCCTTTCACCAAAAAAAAATAATCTTCTCGGGTTAGCACCATTTCGCCGGAGGAGGCTTCCTCGCTTGTGAGACTGGTGGAGGACCGCGAGATTCGCGATGTGGTGTTCCTTATGGCTGATGAGAAGGCGCCTGGACCGGACGGGTACACTGCTGCCTTCTTTGAGGCAGCTTGGACGATTATTGGGGAGGATGTGACAGCGGCTGTGCACGAGTTTTTCACGACTGGTCATCTTCTTAAGGGTGTGAATAGCACCCTTATCACTCTTATTCTGAAGAGGGACTCGCCTAGGTAGGTTGCTGATTACCGGCCGATCTCTTGTTGTAATGTCTTGTATAAGATCATTGCCAAGATCATTGCTAATAGGGTTCGGCCGCTGCTGTCCAAGCTGGTTCACCCTTCGCAGACCGCCTTCATCCCTGGCAGGCGTATTGGGGATAACATTCTCCTCACCCAGGAGATTTGTTATGGCTACTTGAGTCGCGATAAGCCCTCTCGTATTGCACTCAAGGTCGACTTGGCCAAGGCGTATGATAAGGTTGAGTGGAGCTTTCTCTTGGCTGTGCTTGAATGTATGGGCTTCCCTGCTGTTTTTATTGGGTGGATTCGTAGCTGTGTGACTACTACATGTTTTTCGATTAACATCAATGGTAGTCCCGAGGGGTTCTTTGCTGGCAAGCGGGGTCTTAGGCAGGGAGATCCGCTTTCGCCGTATCTTTTCACGCTTGTTATGGAGGTGCTGCATGGCATTGTGAGTTACTTTGTTAAGGCTGATCCCCTTTTTCGCTTTCATTGGCGGTGTGAGAAGTCGGCCTTGACTATGTTGACGTTTGCTGATGATCTGTTGCTGTTCTGTCACGCTGATTTGCACTCGGTGGGTGTTCTTCAGGCATCTTTGACTTGCTTTACTTCGCTTTCTGGTCTTGCGGCTAATCCTCGCAAGAGCGAAGTCTTCGTTTCGCGTCGTGCGGAGCATTTGACTACCTCTTTTCAGGCACTTTTGGGCTTCTCTCTAGGCTCCTTGCCTGTGCGATATCTTGGCGTCCCGCTGATCACGACTAGGCTCACTAAGGCGGACTGTGCTCCTTTACTTCAGAAGGTGGAAACGGTTCAGCACCTTTTCTTTGACTGTCGCTTTTCGCGCCGCTGCCTTAGCCTTCTTCGTCGTCAGGTTCGGTGGGCCTGGCCATATGCGGAGTGGCAGCACGGCATTGCTTGGGCAGCTATGCGCTGGAGGCGGGCTCACCTTCTATTCGCTGCGAATCGGCACCTTCTTGCTTCGCTTGTTTATCATATCTGGATGGCGCGGAACCGGTGTTGGCGGGAGGGTATTATCCCTTCTCCTGATAGTTTGGTTGCGTGCGTTGTTGATTTAGTGTGTTTACGTCTCACTGGCACAGCTGCAAAGTGTGTTTTGCAATGTGCGGCTATTAGACGTTTGTGGCGTGTTGCGTGGTAGGCGCCTTTGTACGATGTACTCTTTCATATATATATATATATATATATACGGAAATTTCCCCAAAAAAAAAAAAAAAAAAAAAAAAAAAAAGTCCCTCTCTTATGCGGGACGTGTTCAGCTTATTCGTTTGGTTTTGGGGGCTCTTTATCTCTACTGGACGGGGGTGTTCTTGCTGCCTAAGGGCGTCATCAGGGCTATTGAGCAGAGATTTAGTTCCTTCTTATGGGCTGGCTCGGCTGCTAAGGTGGCGTGGGAGGAGGTGTGCTTGCCGGCTGAGGAAGGTGGCCTTGGTATCCGATCTATTGAGTTGGATAACAAGGCTCTTATGATGAAGAACATATGGAGTATTATCACTCGTGATCCTGAGTCTGTTTGGGTTACCTGGCTGTATCATGAGAGGCTCCACCGCAGGTCGTTCTGGCAGTGTACACCTGCGGCGAATGCTTCGTGGAGTTGGAGGAAGCTTCTCAAGTTATGTGGTGAGATCCGACCGCTGATTCAGTTTAGGGTCGGGAATGGGAGTGATATTTGGGTTTGGAAAGACCCTTGGCTTTACACCGACTCTTTGGTGAGTAGATTCCCTCGTGGACCTTTGGTGATGGGTATTCCTATTGATGCGCGTCTGAGCACGGTTATTTCCTCTTCGGGGTGGTCTTGGCCAGCTCAGACTTCGACTGAGTTCATGGAGTTCCACATTGATCTCCCCCAGTGT
Organism: Lindernia subracemosa; assembly: GCA_028392965.1. NCBI lineage: Eukaryota > Viridiplantae > Streptophyta > Magnoliopsida > Lamiales > Linderniaceae > Vandellia > Vandellia subracemosa. The sequence goes on along the minus strand of JAQPCC010000127.1, from coordinate 173,227 downwards.
TTCCCGACTGAAGTGGACTCTTTTCGTTGGATGGGCTGCTCGAGCGGCAAGTTTTCTTCTGGCCCGGCTCGGGATGCGATCAGGACTAGGCGTCACCTGTCCAGTGGGCTGCCCTCTTTGGGGGCCCGCTGAAGGTTCCTCGGTTCGATTTCATCCTTTGGTTGGCTATTCGTGATAGGCTTGCTACTAGGGATAAGCCATGGGTTGCGTCTGCAGCTCAGTCGATGCATTGTTGCCTTTGTGATTCATTGGTTGTGGAGTCGTGCTCGCACCTTTTCTTTGATTGTCAGTTCTCGAGACGGTGCGTACAGCTTCTTCGTCACATGACTAGGTGGAGCTGGCCACACCGGAGCTGGAGCTTGGGTATTGCTTGGGCCTCGAGGTGTTGGCGTGGTCATCACCTCTGCCACCTTGCTTCGCGTCACTTGTTTGCGTCTCTTGTCTATCACATCTGGCAGGAGCGCAACAGGAGATGCTGGGAGGGGACTTGTGGGACTCCTGAGCAGCTTGTCCATGTGCTGGTTCATACTGCTTCACTGAGGCTTTCTTCACTTCCTTCGAAGTGGGCGTTGCAGACCTGTGCTGTTCGCCGCCTTTGGCGTGTGGCTTGGTAGTCGCTTCTCATGATGCTTGTTTTGGCAGTATGCTGCCTGTGGCTACCATGAGGCCTGTCTCTTGGTGGTTGCGTTGTACATTCGTTTTTCTCTTCTGATTTGATATGACCGTTTCCCAAAAAAAAAAGGAACATCTCACTCTTATCAGGGTTGGGATACAACCCCGACAGTGCCGAAAAACTCGTCAACGCGTCCTTCAGAACCCCCACAGACACAGCGTCGGCATGACAAAACAGAAGAAGATCATCCGCAAAAACGAGAATAGGGAGTGACGTAGTCTCGCATCGCCAATGATAGCGGAAACGCGGTTCCACCCCAATACGGTCCTCAACTAGACCATGGAGGACCTCCATAACTAGTGTAAACAGGTAAGGCGAGATGGGATCGCCCTGACGTAGACCCCGCTTGCCGGCAAAGAACCCAGCCGAGCGACCATTAAGGTTAATGGAAAAGGTCGGCGTCGTCAAACAGCTCCGAATCCACTCGATATACGTCGGGTGGAACCCCATAGCCTGAAGCGTCGCCAACAAGAAGCTCCATTCCACCTTGTCGTAGGCTTTGGCCAGATCCACCTTAAACATGGCTCTAGGTGGTTTCCCCTTATTCGTGTACCCAAGACATATTTCCTGAGCCAGAAGTATGTTTTTTTTTTTTTTTTTTTTGGAATTTTCCTTATATTAAGTAATAAATAGGTACATAGTGTAATCAAACGGTAACAGGCTACTGTGTACAGCAAATCACCAAGCTATACGCCAAACTCTACGTAAAGCTATAAGCTGAAAACTAAAACGAGGATGAAGAGTCGAAAAACGTAAACAAGCAAGACGCACAACCTCCTCAACCACCCGCTCCGGTAAGCCACTCCTACCCTCACGCCAGCGGCGGTTCCGCTCCATCCAGATATGATAGACAATAGATGCAAGGAGATGTCGTGAAGCTAGATTGGCCAAGTGAGCACCACGCCAACGCAGGGACGCTCAAAAGATACCACGCTGCCATGCCTGAAATGGCCAACAAAACCGAGTCTTCCTACGGAGTAGGGAAAGACACCGCCTCGAGAAAGGGCAGTCGAAGAACAGGTGATCCACCGTCTCAATGGACTGAGTATCACAAAGAATGCAAGAAGAGGATCCAGCAAGCTGCGCCACCCAGATTTTATCCTTAGTAGAGAGACACTCACGGATAGCAAGCCAAAGGATAAATTCATGTCGTGGGACATGAAGAGCACCCCCAAATAAAGACGCCAAAGTAACCCTGTCATATCTTGGACGTAGCACATCCCTAGCAGAAGCCGTGGAGAACTGCCCATCTCCCGTACAAGACCAGAGGATGGCATCTCGTGAGTTCGGAGCAACAACAGGAAGTGATGGACCAAACTCAAGGAACTCCGTAGTTGTCACAGCAGGCCAGTTCCACCCAGCAGGTGAGATCACAATACTAAGCATACTATCTGAAGGCAACCCCATGGCTAAGGGTGCCCGCGGAAATCGCTCAATAAGTGGAGTCTCCGAGAGCCACGGATCAAGCCATAACCATATCGAAGATCCATCCCCCACCTTGAAGCGTATATGTCTCCGAAGTAAGGGCCGCAACTTCAGAAGTTTGCGCCAGCTCCACGAGGTAGATGAAGAGGCACGTACTGTCCAAAGAGATCTATCACGGAGTCTAGTATCATAGAGCCACTTAGTCCAAACAGAAGAGGGATCTCGCCGTATAACGCACCAGAGTTGCTTCAGCATAAGTGCCCTGTTATCAATCTCTATCGAACGGATGCCCAGGCCTCCCTCAGAACGTGGACAGCACAGATCAGCCCAAGCGACCTTAGCCGTGGTGGATGCCCAAAGGAAGCACCGCATCTTTGCCTCAATCACCTTAATCACCCCTTTCGGCTTCTTCCCCAAAAAGTAGCCCATCCCCAAAAAATAGCCCACCAGTGTATTCTCCCAACGGGCAAATCCCTGACGCGCAATTTCCCACGTCGGGGAGACTTCCGGCACCCCGTCAACAACCACCGGCGCCGTGTATGATAGCGGAACTCGCTTCACTTTCAGCCTTCCTCGTCGGTTGGCATTATCCACCGTTCCCTTGGCAACAGATGCAAAGGATCGTTTCATCGGTTCACGCACCGCAGTGGGAACTTCCGTTTCACCCACCATGTTTGCTATAGGGGCAGAAACCCTAGACCCATTAACGGGCTTAAGGTGGCGACCCAAGTCATCAGACGAGGTAACCCTAGCCGCCATAGGGTTCCCACACGACGTCGTGTCATCACCGGATGGCGCCACCATCAATTTTGGTAGATGGTCCAGATTCTCATGCAGATCACCACAACCCGTTTGAACGCTTGCCAGCGTTGCCTGATTGGTTGGAGGTGGTGTATCCGGCCGTCGTCGAAATAGGCCCGTCCTCGGAAGTCGCTCATCTCGCAACGGTTTTAAGATCGTTTGTGGTCGATCCACAATCGTCGTTGTGAAAGAAGACACCGCAAGAGGCGTCTCATTCATCGGCGTGCTTGTCATCAAAGAGGAAACCCTAATTCCATTAACAGACTTAGGATGGCCCGATGAAACGTCCAAAGCATTTTCCGTCCCGGCTGCTTCCTTCTCGTCCATAGCAGGTTTCGCTCCGAAGGTGGTTAGGTCGTCTTCAATTTACAGTGTAGACCTGGGTTCGATTTCCCTTTCCAGCAATTTTTTTTAGTGACCTTCCCAAAAAAAAAAGGTTTCGCTCCGAAGCAATTCGCCATCGAAGGAGATCGCGCCACCACACTTGCTGCCGCCGAGGATGTCATCGCCGCCTTGTCACACGCCATCAAAGATTCCGAAAGATTTGCATGATCAGCCCAATTAGATGCAGATAGGCCTAGATCGTTCCGTAAATAACGCAGAATCTTTTCCATACGAGGATGATCACGAAAATTTTCTGCAAGGAATGTAAGATCCGCTCCCGATATGGCGTCATCTTCATCATCGTCATCTCCCTTTCCTTGAATGACATCAGATCCATGAACCACAATGGATCCAACATCATTCGCCACCTTCGTAGAATCTCCATTCGCCACTCGTGCCAGCAGATTAGTGAAGCGCGAACCATCGAAAACCTCTGCAAACGAAGGGTATTCCTTAGCCAACGCATCCAAATTTGATCGTTGACCTAAGATCGCCGAAGATAACGTTGTTGATGACATCATAGATCCCGCCATAGTGGATGCCGTAGCCATGATCGTCGTAAAAAAAACGTAAAATCAAATGTAACAGAACGTAACGAAACGATTAACGATGAAACCCACCAACCGCCGTCTGATCCCGGCGTTGGAGGCCTACAATAATCCCAGAACGGCCACTAAAATCCCGGTGTCGTGAGATAAAAATCCGGCCGTCAGCCGTGTAATAGGTCAGAATTGGTGATGAAAGTTGGACGAAAACCTAGAGAGAGGTTGGAGAGAATTTCGCTAGAGAGAGAAATTTCGCTTGCAGTTGAAACCTCCTCCCCATTCCCCATCATTTGCTGCTGTGGTTAGTGGGTCGGTTCGACGCAAACCATTGGCCAAAAGGATGAAACTAGCTTACACACCACCAAGCCGGGTTGATGGTGAAATTGAGGTTCAACCATCGTGGGAGGTTGCTGCGAAAGGTTTTGCAAGGTGGGATAACACCTTGGTTGGATACTTCATGGGGCGTAAACCTTATTTCCCGCTGGTTGAGAAGTTTGTTCGAACGTCGTGGCCAGGACTAATTGAGGTGAGAGCAACACAGAACGGATTTTTCAAGTTCCGATTTGATTCAGCTACAGCTGCGTCAACGGTTCTTGAAGGAGGGCCATGGTCAGTTCCAAAAAAAAAGGAGGGCCATGGTTGTACCAAGGTCAACCTATTTTTCTCGAAGAATGGAGGCCGGGGATGAACCTAGCGAAAAAGGAGCATACTGAGATACCCACATGGGTGAGGCTGTGGAATATTCGTTTGGAATTTTGGACACCAGAAGGCCTTGGAGTGGTAGCCAGTGGGGTGGGAAAGCCGCTCTATGCGGATGGGGTGACAGAGAGGCTGGAACGAATCGATTATGCACGAATCTGTGTGATGAAGAATCTTGCTGAACCTTATTTGGATCAGTTTAAGATTAGACTCCCGTTGGCGGATGGAAGTAGTTCGGGTACTATCAGTGTTCGAGCGGAGTATGAATGGCGGCCAGCCAGATGCGATATGTGCATGACGTTCTCACATGGGCCGAGTTCCTGTCCGGCTAAACCTAAACCCACCCAGGGGCATGTTAAGAGACAGCAGCCTATGGAGAAGAAAGAATGGCGGCCGGTGGCTAAGGGGACTAAAACAAAAACTGATATGGAGATTGCCAAAACAAAAGCCTTATCTTGTCCGCCTGTGAGTAACTCGTTTGCCATACTCGCGCAACTTGAGGATAACGATAACACTCTTCATTCGGGTCCTAAGCAGCCCGTTACTGATGTTTCTTTATGATTCCTCTAGCTAGTTGGAATGTTCGTGGTCTCAATAAACGAGACCACTTGCGGGCAGTGGGGGATCTCATTGCCAAGTTTGATATTCATTTGATTGGCCTTATTGAAACAAGAGTAGCGATCCATAATGCGGCAGGAATAACCTCAGCTATTTGACCGTGCTGGCGGTGGTTCTATGATTATGACGGTGGCCCGGGGAACAGAATATGGGTGGGCTGGGATGCTAGATATGTTACGGTGCACGTAGAAGGCTTTTCTTCTCAATCTATTCATTGTAAGGTGCTTTCACTTGAGTCTGGTAGTGAATTACGAGTATCGTTTGTGTATGGGAAGAACCATAGTTTGGCTCGTGCTGAACTATGGGAGGACATTATTGCTCATGCGGGCCCATATTCTTCCTATGCATGGCTGGTATTGGGGGATTTCAATGCAGTTCTGAATGAAATGGAATCAAAAAAAGGTGTAGTAACTGCTAGTGATTGCGCGGCGCTCCTTGATTGTTTTATTCGAGTAGATCTTACTACTGTACCTATGACGGGGAGCTACTTTACGTGGTATAATCAGCAGTTAGCTCCGCGAGGAATATGGCGCCGTCTTGATCGGATGGTGGCTAATCCTACTTGGTTTGCTATGTTCTCGAATGTGCGTTATAAGTGTGAGTTGCCTTGCACTTCGGATCATTGCCCGATTATTCTTGAGGAAGAAGAGAGTAAGAGGAAAGGGACTACCTTTCGCTTTGATAACTTTCTTACTAAGGATCCCTCCTTTCATGCAATGGTGGCGGAGGCATGGAAGCTGCGCATGGAGGGTTTTCCTATGTATAAAGTTTGCCAACGTCTAAAGATCCTTAAATCGGTCTTTAAGCGCATGCGGAGGTTGAAGGGGAATTTAGCGCAAAATGTAGAGGAGGCGAGACGATTTCTAGATTTATCTCAGCAATTTCTATTCAGATTTCCTTTGGATGAGCGATTGCTTCGCCTTGAGCACTTCTGTCGGGAACTTTATTCGAGAGCAATTGCCATGGAACAGCAGTCACTTGGGCAACGAGCTAAACAAAGATGGTTGAAGGACGAGGATAGATGCTCCTCCTTCTTCTTTAAGAAGGTGGCTGCTCGGCGTGCGGCTAATCGTATTTTCTATCTTGAGAATGATCGTGGCGAGACCTTTCAAGGGGCTGAGCAAGTCAAGGACGAGCTTCTAGGGTTCTACATGAACCTATTGGGGACATCGGCGAGGATGTTGCCCCTCTCATTGGATGTCTTACGGCCTTATATTACCACAACTCTAGGATTTGATGATGCGCAGCTCATGGTGCGGCCAGTGGAAGACGAGGAGATTAAAGCAGCACTATTTTCGGTGCATGATGAAAAGGCGCCTGGACCGGATGGTTACACCTCGGCGTTCTTTAAGGAGGCCTGGCCGATTGTTGGACCGGATATTCTTCATGCGGTTCGAGATTTTTTCCTTACGGGCCATCTTCACAAGGGGTTGAATTCGACTCTTATTACCTTAATACCGAAGATTGCATCACCTCGCCGCGCGTCGGATTTTCGGCCCATTTCCTGCTGTAATGTGCTGTACAAGACCATATCAAAGGTACTAGCGAATAGGATGAGAGTGGTTCTCACGCAGCTGGTGCACCAGACCCAAACGGCGTTCGTTCCTGGCAGAAGAATTACTGATAATATCCTGCTTGCCCAGGAAATTTGTTGTGGATATCGAAGGGCTGATCTACCAGGCCGCGTAGCCCTTAGAGTGGATCTCGCTAAAGCGTACGACAAAGTAGAATGGGATTTCATTCTTCTCACTTTGGAAGCAATGGGATTTGATAAGAGATTCATTTGGTGGGTACGATGTTGTTTAACCACAACGCGTTTTTCGCTTAACATCAATGGACGATCGGAAGGATTTTTTGAGGGAAGAAGAGGACTTCGACAGGGGGACCCTATCTCCCCCAACATTTTTACGTTGGTTATGCAGGTTCTCCATGGTTATACAGTTAGTTATGCTAACGTTTGCTGATGACTTATTACTTTTCTGCAATGCTGATAAGGGGTCGGTTAAGGTTCTCAAGTCGGCATTGGACACCTTTGCATGCTTGTCAGGGCTCCAGGCTAATCCTTCAAAGAGCGAAATGTTCCTCTCTAAGAGAGCTACGGGACAACTGGGGATTTTTCAGGGTATCATAGAATTTCGAGTAGGTGAGCTACCAGTGCGGTACCTTGGTGTTCCACTTATCACTTCGAAGCTCTCTATTAAGGATTGTGAACCCTTAGAACAGCGTGTTGCGGCTCGTCTTGGATCTTGGCTACATCTCACACTTTCTTATGCTAGACGGGTGCAACTTATCAAGTCTGTTCTTAGCTCATTGCATATATATTGGTCAGGCGTCTTTTTACTACCCAAATGGGTCATCCGGTCTATAGAGACTGTGATAAGAAGGTTTCTCTGGGCAGGCTCGCAGGCAAAAGTTGCATGGAATGATGTGTGTTTACCTACGGCGGAAGGAGGTCTGGGAATTTGTTCGATGATAGAGGTCAATCGTGCCCTAATTATTACACTATTGTGGCGCGTTGTTACGAGGGACAGCTCCTCTATTTGGGTGGACTGGCTATATTCGACTCACCTTCGTCGTCAGTCCGTCTGGTGCATTAGGAGTGGAGCGCTATCATCTTGGAGTTGGAAACAAATCCTCAAGGTTCGGCCTTCTCTCTTGCCGCTGATTAGATTTCGGATAGGAAATGGGCAATCCCTGTTTCTTTGGCGAGATCCATGGTTGCTCCAGATGCCACTTGAGGAGATGATTCCGAGGGGTTCGCTTGTTATGGGGCTACCGCGTGATTCAAGGCTATCTTCAGTGATCAGCGCGACTGGATGGAGGTGGCCTATGACCACTACAATTGAATACATGCAGATCTATCCCCATCTTCCACCCGTGTATCCGATGGAAGATGATTCTGTACGTTGGCATGGTTCGTCTGATGGGCGGTTCTCTTCTCGGGCAGTTTGGCAGGCGGTACGTCTTAAAAGGCCGAGGGTACCCTGGGTGAGTTTATTTGGGGGCGTGCTGAATATTCCCAAACTTGAGTTTATTCTTTGGTTGGCAATTCGAGATCGACTCGCTACGAGAGACAAACCTTGGGTTGCGGTGGCTGCGTCATCCTCTTTGTGTTTTCTTTGTGATAATGGAGCCATTGAGACGATTGATCACCTATTCTTTGATTGCCCGTTCTCGGCTGCTTGTTTGAGGGTGTTGCGCCTGAGGACGAGATTTTGTTGGCCTTATCGAGAATGGAGGAGGGGGATATTGTGGGCTGCGGCTAAATGGAGACGACAACACCTTCTCCATTACGCGTATCGCCAACTCCTTGCATCCTTGGTGTATCATGTATGGAGGGAAAGAAACCAGCGATGGCATGCGGGAGTGAGCAGATCCTCGGACATGGTTGCGAGGGATGCCATTTACATGGTGCTTGGACGGTTAAACACGTTGGATGATAACTGGCAGCTCCAACTATCTGGCCTACGTCGATTATGGCATATAGCATGGTAGTTGGGCTTATGACTTAACTTGTCTTGTTTAGTTTTGATTAGTATGTGGGCCTTACTGGGCTTTATGGGCCTTGTTGGTAGAGGACATCGTCCCCTCTGTACATACTCTTCATTTATATAATAATAGTGATCTATTCCCCAAAAAAAAAGAAAAGGAAAGGAAGACATTCTATGACGAGAAAATACGTCTTCTAAAAGAAATTGAAGATCTTAGAAATCTCGATACTCCTTCCAAAAGGATTCATATTCAAAAAGAGGGTATTGACTATGAGGAGACCTTTTCACCAGTCGCGATGATTAAGTCCATTTCTTATTATGCTTGCGATAGCAGCATACTATGACTACGAGATCTGGCAGATGGACGTAAAGACCGCGTTCCTGAATGGATTTCTCCAGGAGGAGATCTATATGGAACAACCCAAAGGTTTTACGTCAGATGCAGATGCTCAGAAGGTATGCAAGCTGAATCGGTCCATTTATGGACTGAAACAAGCTTCAAGGAGTTGGAATCTTCGGTTCGATGAAGTAGTTAAGAACTACGGATTCATAAAGAACGAAGATGAGCCCTGTGTTTACAAGAAGGCCAGTGGGAGCAAGATGGCGTTTCTAGTATTGTACGTAGATGATATCCTTTTGATAGGAAACGACATTGGGATGCTTTCAGAGGTCAAAGCTTGGCTTTCCACCGAATTCTCTATAAAGACCTAGGAGAAGCGACCTATATTCTAGGAATACGCCTATTTAGATGTAATACCCGTAAAAATTTGATACGGGGATTTCGCAAAACTTCGAAATTAGGGAAGATAAGTTTGGGCAGGCTTGAAATTGAGCCCAAATAATAATTGGGCCCAAGCCCGATAAAGAAGGAAAACTTTGATGGGCTGAAAAATAATTAGGCCCCAAAGGACTGAATGGCCCAATGGCCAAAATGGTTGGCAATGAAGAATGATACGTTGCTAACACCTATGAGGTTTCTTCAAAAGGAGGAAAATTACAAAAAAAAAGAACCTTTCTTAGCCTAAGAGGAAAAACACGTCCATGTCTCATCACCTGCTGAACAAAAGCAGTAAAAACCATCATTAGAGATAAATAAGAGGAGCAAGAGAGAAAGGAGAAGAAGGCGAGAGAAAAAGAAGAAAGAGACAAAGGAAATTTGGCAAAAGCTCCTTCCAATCTTTATCAACAAAAATCTGCTTAAACACTGCTTAGGAAGTGAGGTAGGTGAAATTTACAAACCCAAAACTGATATTTTTAAGCTGTTATATTTATGGTGAAAGGATCACCATCGTTTTTGGTTTGATAAAATGCTATGTGTGTTCCCCCAAAAAAAATAAAAAATAAAATAAAATGCTATGTGTGATGATTGATGTTTAAAAACCCAAAATATGGGTTTTAATTATGTTATGAGTTTCTGGAATTTGTTGAAGGTATGAAGAACTTAGTGTTTTTCGTATACTGTTCTTTATTTTCGAATGATTCTTGTTTTCGGGCCGAAAACCATTTTCGCGGGCCATTTTAAGTTTTCGCGGGCCATTTTAAGTTTTCGCGGGCCAGTTACTTTGCGAACTGAGAGGAAGAAAAAGTTTTCGCGGGCCGAAAAATCAGTTTTCGCGGGCCTAAGGTTTTCGGTATGTGAGAGGAAAAAGTTTTCGCGGGCCAATAATAAGGTTTTCGCGAACCAAGCTTTTCGCCACTTTTTGTGAGGTTTCGCGAATCAAGCTTTTCGCCAACTTTTTGTGAAGTTTCGCGAACCAAGCTTTTCGCCACTTTTTATGAAGTTTCGCGAACCCAGCTTTTCGCCACTTTTTATGAGGTTTTCGCAAACCAAGCTTTTCGCCAACTTTTTGTGAAGTTTCGCGAACCAAAGCTTTTCGCCACTTATTATTTGCGAATTGAGCTTTTCGCTAATCACTGTTCAACATGAAAAGAGTTTTTCGCGAACCAAAGATTTTCGCCACTTTTGATGAGGTTAAAACTTTTCGCCACTTCCAAAGTTTTCGCCAAGTTTGAGCTGTTCGCTACTTTTCGCTAGCCTAAGCTTTTCGCCACTTAAAAGAAATGGTTTTCGCCAGTTAAAGTTTTCGCCAGCTTTTCGCAATGCCAAAACTTTTCGCAACATAGAAAAGTTTTCGCCAGGTCAAAAGGTTTTCGCCAGGTCAACTTTTAGTAGGCTTTTCATGGGCCTGGTGTGACTATTCTGGGCTTTAGTTTGATTTCAGCCCAAATCTTTTTAAATTTTGTTGAACTAAGTTTTTATAAAATATTTTCGAGCTTGGACCCAATTTCTCGGGTCAACTGATAAAGGAGTATTGAGTCTTAAATAATTTACTATTCTCGGGATTTTAAGTATTTGAACCAAAGGTACGTTTTATATGTTCTAAAGATTTTTGAGGTTTACCAAAAAAAAAAGATTTTTGAGGTTTTTCGAATATACTTAATATGTTCTGCGGTTAATTGTTCATGCATCCACGGCATGTCATGACGAGAGTATTGATCGCATTTGTGCGATGGGAGAGTGTATGCCTTTCTTTGGCAGAGATTTGTGAGGTTAAGACTCGTAGGTGCACCTGACGGGAGACAGACGTGATCGCTCTGTCTACTCAGGCTTGAGCAACCTGAGGTGCCCACCGTCGTAGGATTGCTCGACTTGACGGGAGATAGACGTGATCGTTCTATCTACCCGGGTACAGCGTGGGAGCGCGACTCGGGGTGCCTACCGTCATGAGATGAGATTAGGCGGGAGATAGACGTGATCGCTCTATCTACCCGGGTACAGCGTGAAAATGCGACTCGGGGTGCCCACCGCCATGAAATGTGATTTCCGAGTCTGTGTGACCGGATGATTGATGTGATGTTGCGCGCGAGGTGCCGAGTCTAACCTAGGGCCCTGAGTATTGAGATATGAGAAAAATGAGCGTGCATTGGTCATGTGAGATATTGGGATTTGGGGACATGTGCACGCATGCATCGCATTATTTTGGTGTTCACCTACTGGGCAATTTTGCTCAGGGTTACATGTTTTATAGGTACTAATGAGTAGACGGCTGGTGGCGGTGACTCCACGGGCTTTTGGGGGCGGATGCAGTACATGGGACGCGACCTGTGGAGGCGTAGGATTGTTTTGATATTTTGGGGCTTCGGCCCGCTGTAAAGACTAGCACGGCTTTTGTAAAACAACTCTTTTATATATTGTATAATATACTATGTTGTTTTTGTAAAATGGGCTTTCCGCGGCTTTCGTTGCGAAAACCCGCCAACTATTTATATTAAAAAGTGGGGTCGCCACATTAGAGATAGGGCGAAACGGTCAATTGGCTTGTCCCAGGCCCTTTACTTAGATAAAGTCCTTAAAAGGTTTAAGATGGACGACTCTAAGAAAGGGTTCCTACCTATGAGGCATGGGATTCATCTCTCAAAGGCTATGTCTCCTCGCAACGAGGTACAAAGACAAGAGATGAGTGGAGTCCCCTATGCTTCAGCTGTGGGTAGCCTGATCTACGCGATGCTTTGCACGCGACCAGATATAGCGTAAGCTGTGAGCGTAGTGAGTAGGTTTCAGGCGAACCCTGGTAAGGAACATTGGGCGGCAGTAAAGACAGTCCTGAAGTACCTTAGACGGACTAAGGACTTGATACTGATTTACGGCCCAGGAGAATTAGAGGTAGATGGTTATACGGATTCGGACTTCCAATCAGATGTGGATGACCGAAAGTCTACTTCGGGTTTTGTTTATACGCTCAATGGTGGCGCAGTAACTTGGAAGAGTTCCAAGCAAAGCACGACTACTGATTCTGTAGGTCCCTAATCCAAGCTAGAGCTCTCAAACTCAATGGAATAGTGCACACCTTCGAGTGTGTGTTTGTGCGTGCTTTATGTGAAGGTGGCGGCTGTTTAGTGTAGAGAGAGAGAGTTCACACTTTTCTAGGTTTAGCTCAAAAATAGACTACTTTTCTACCCAACCAACAGCCCGATCAACCATCCTCGCGCCGCTGTTCCCTTTCACCTTGGTGACGCCGGCGACGTCTTTTCAGACCTCCTTCGCCGGGTTCAGACGGCGGGTGGACGGTTTCTTCTTTCCTCCTTTTCTTCTAGGGTTTCTTGCGTGCGGACCTTTGAGTGAGGGCGGGGGTTCGGTTCGTCGACCTGCTTGTCTGCCGCCGGCCACCACTTGGTCCGGCGTCGTTTCGGACCGGCAGTGATAGGGGAGAGAGGGTGCGGAAGCGACGGCTGTTGTGGAGGCTACGCGATCCATAACGGATTGCCATGGCGTCACCATCCGATGGCTCTGGTCCCGCATCTGGGGGCCTGATCGACGGTGGCCGATGTGCTGGGGTGCCGCCTGGGTCTGGTGTGACTGGTCGTGGGGTGAGGATCGGTGATGGTGCGACAAACGGAGGTGGCTGCAAGCTAGGGTTTGGCGCTTTTGCCACAGGCGCATCTGGGATGGCGGCGATCGGTGGTTGTCGCGGGTCTGCGCCGATCGGCGATGCTGCCGATCCTTGTCCGAAGGCGGGGACGACCAGAGCTGCGTCGACGTTAGGTACCACCCTATTAGGATTTCATGAGCGCGAAACGTCTTCAGTGACGGGATCCGTCGCGGTGATGAAGGGCGGCGACACGTTGGGATCTGGCGATGCTACAGCGACGGGATCCATGGTGGTGATGAAGGGGGATGCTGAGACAGCGCCATGCAGGGGCGATACGGGGTTCCCAAGCCCAACGACGAACCCTGGTGCAACTGGTAAGGTGGGTGCGGACTTGAGGGATCGGACTGTGACGGCGGCTCGACCTATTCTGCCGGACCTGGACGCGCTGAGGGTGGCGTACCCGGCGTTTGCAGCGGCGTTTGACTTTGAAAAATTCCGGGACCTCATGGGCCGGTTGGATGAGACGAGGGCAGCCCCGAGGCCACAGATTCAGGAACCGGTGGCTCCGCAGCCGGTGGTGCAGCAGGAGATGGTGCTGCAAACGGTGCAGCCACCGGTCCGGGTTGGGCAGGGAGGCAGCTACACGTATAAAGGAACCCTGCGAAACGCCTCACCTTTCCTAACCCGTCGAACGAGATGGGGTCGCGACGATACGCCGCCACCTCAGTTGAAGCCACGACGTGCCTTACTTCTGGGCGGTGATGTACCCAAAGCTGATATTGAGGATGGGGCTGATAATAGCCAGGAGGCTGAGGATAACGCAGTACGGGTCGATGTGGCAAGGCACGGGATGGTGAGGAGGAAGGTTCGGGGCAGCCAAACCACGGATCTGTTCACCGTTTTGCACTAACATATACTCCGCCGCTTGTGATGGGTGAGGTTCCCGTGGTGGCACCATCATGGGACGTCGCGAAGAAGGGGTTTACCCGATGGGAGAATACGTTAGTGGGGTATTTCTTAGGAAAGAAACCCTATTTTGTTTCTGTCGAACGTTTCCTACGAACTACGTGGAAGGGACTAATTGAAGTGAAGGCTACCATTAACGGTTTCTTCAAATTCCGGTTCGGCACGGAAATTGCGATGAACGAGGTATTGTAAGGGGGGCCTTGGCTCATGCGTGGTCAACCACTACTGTTGGAGCCATGGCGTCCGGGCATGTCGTTTGAACGGAAGGAGTTAACCGAGGTCCCGTTATGGGTCAAGCTGTGGAATGTACCGGGCGAGTTTTGGACGCGTGATGGCTTGGGGGTGGTAGCAAGTGGGATAGGTCGGCCACTGTTTGCAGATCGGGTCACGGCAAAACGGGCTCGTATTGACTACGCCCGAGTTTGTATCATGAAGGCCTTGGACACCTCTTTTGTGGACCGCCTGCTTATCCGCATTCCACAAGATGGGGGCGGGACGTTGGGCGAGGTGCCAGTCCGTGTGGAGTATGAATGGAGGCCTACCAAATGAATGGACTGTTCCACCTGGGCGCACGGTGATGGACAATGCCCACAGAAGCAAGGTCTGCCACGGCCAGGGTCACGACGTAATACACGGCGCGGCACTGGGGAAGACGATCGGGCTGGAAGACGCGGGAAAGAGGCTAGGGCTGGTTCGACCATGGGGAAGGGGGAGGAGGTTCCCCTGCTCAATCGGCAAGTGATTGATGCGAGGCGTGGGACCGGGGTACACACCATGCCGCGGCCTTCAAAACGACAGGATCAGCAGCAACGCGGGGTTGAGTGGACCCAAGTTGGTGCTAAAGGAAATGTGGTGAGGACTCGTGGGACGGTAGACCAGCCACCCATTGTACTAGCCACGCAGCCATCTCGAGGGGAATCTAGCACGGCTCGCGCTGCGAAACCAGGGCAGCGCGAGGGTGAGGGTGGGAGCGGGGATCATAACTCGTTTGCGGTTTTGGATGGACTGGAAGGTAACGACATGGCAATGACTCTATATACGGGCCCTGACGCACACGCAGCCCGAACCTGGGTTGCTCCATGATACAGCTCGCCTCCTGGAATGTGCGTGGTCTTAATAAGCAAGACCACAGGGTAGCGGTGGGGGAGTTGATTGCACGAGAAGGATTGAGCCTGATAGGACTTTTGGAGACACGAGTATCGGTTGCCAATGCGGGGAGAATTTCGAGTGGCGTTCGTTCGTGTTGGTCTTGGTTCTTTGATTATGATGACGGGCCAGCTACCCGCCTCTGGGTGGGATGGGATCCATCTCTGGTGAGTGTTGAAGTGCTCCAGTTCTCGACGCAAGCCATCCACTGTCGAGTTCAGGACATTGCCACGAAAGAGGGGTCATACATTTCTTTCATCTATGGTCAGTCACGGCGGGAGGAAAGACAGTCCTTATGGGAGGAGCTGACGAGTTTCAGCGCCTCACGAACGGAGGATGCATGGCTAGTCCTCGGTGATTTTAATGCGATTCTACATGATGCTGAAGGCCGGGGCGGCATGCCATCTACGCAGGACATGACAGAGTTCCAGGCATGCTTGGTCAGTGCCGATCTGGCTACAATCCCGACGACGGGCCAGATTTTCACATGGTATAATCAGCAGCGATCGACTGCGGGCATTTGGCGGCGATTAGACCGGATGCTTGGAAACCCGCAATGGTTTGCACGGTGGCCAGACGTACTCTGTCGGTGTGGCCTGCCTGCGACGTCTGACCATTCGCCCGTCATACTAGGGACGGCGGTGCAGCGACCCAGGAAGTTGATGTTTCGCTTTGACAATTTCCTTACAAAGACGGGATCGTTTATGGAGGTGGTGGGCCATGCCTGGCAAGCGCCCATAATAGGCCATCCGATGTATGTTCTGACTCGCCGACTGAAGTTACTCAAGCCGGTTTTCCAACAGATGAAGAAGGCTAAAGGCGACTTACGGGCGAATGTTCTGGAGGCGCGTCACTTTCTTGATCTCGCGCAGGAATTCTTGGCGCGATTTCCGGAGGAGGCAGGTTTCTTCGAACTGGACCGCCTCTGTCGTGAGATATATACTCGAGCCGTGGAGGTAGAGTACATGGCACTGTCGCAACGGGCTAAGCTTGCGTGGCTCAAGGATGGTGATCAATGTTCGTCGTACTTCTTTAGAAGGGTGGCCATGCGTAGGGCCACTAATCGGATACTTTCACTGGAAAATGCGAGGGGTGACTTATTGGATGATGTTGAACAGGTGGAGGCAGAGCTGCTGGGATTTTATCAGGACCTTCTGGGTACTACTGCCCACGTAACACCGATCACTGTGGATGCTGTCCAGCCGACCATCACAAGGAAGCTCTCCCCAGCAGATGCGCAGGGATGATTAGGCCTGTGGGGCCTAGGGAGGTGCGAATAGCGTTGTTCTCTATGGGAGATGAGAAAGCGCCGGGCCCAGATGGGTACACGGCCGCATTCTTTAAGAAGGCTTGGTCCGTTGTGGGTAGAGATGTTGTGACGGCTGTCCAGGATTTCTTTGAGACAGGCAGGCTGCTAAAGGGACTCAACAGTACGTTGATTACGTTGATCCCCAAATGCGACTCACCTCGGCGGGCGACAGACTTTAGGCCCATATCATGTTGCAATGTGTTGTACAAGATTATCTCGAAAATCTTGGCCAATAGGATGAAGGATTGCTTACCAGGGCTAGTCCATGGCACCCAGACGGCCTTCATTCCTGGACGACGCATTAGTGATAATATTCTCTTGGCGCAGGAGCTTTGCCTAGGGTACAATGCCATGGGAAAACCACCGAGGGCGATGTTTAAGGTGGATCTGGCCAAGGCTTATGACAAGGTTGAGTGGAGCTGCGTCCTTGCTGTCCTCGAGGCCATGGGGTTTCACGACACGTATATAGGTTGGATACGTGCATGTCTTACCTCCACAGCATTTTCGCTCAACCTTAATGGGCAGGCAGTGGGTTTTTTTCCGGGTAAGCGAGGGTTACGTCAGGGCGACCCCATATCTCCTTATCTCTTTACGCTGGTCATGGAAATGCTACACGGCTTGCTAGTGTTGGGTATTGCTGAGGAGCCGCGGTTTCACTATCATTGGCGTTGCGAGGCTGTGGGCCTAGCATCGCTTGCTTTTGCCGATGACTTATTGTTGTTTAGCCATGCGGACCCAATTTCTATCGGGGTCCTGAGGGAGGCATTGGAGAGGTTTGCGACTTTCTCTGGGCTCTATCCTAATCCGACGAAGAGCGAGATGTTTCTCTCGCGGCGGGCAGAAGGCATGACAGCCCAAATTCTTGGCTTAATGGGCTATAAAGTGGGACGGCTACCAGTTCGGTATTTGGGGGTCCCCCTCACTACATCACGGTTGTCCATTGATGACTGCGGCCCTCTGCTTAGGCGAGTTGATCAGAGATTGGGGTCATGGCTTAATCGCTCGCTCTCTTATGCAGGTAGAGTGCAGTTGGTGAAGTCGGTACTTCAGGCCATACATGCATACTGGTCAGGGGTATTTCTACTCCCTAAGGGGTTATCCGTGTGCTGGAGGCGACATTCAGGAAGTTTCTATGGGAGGCTCGGCGAAGGTTACATGGGCGGTGCTATGTCTACCCATATCAGAGGGAGGCCTTGGTTTACGATCTATTGCCGTGGATAATCGGGTCCTCCTTATGAGGCAGCTATGGAGTG
Organism: Lindernia subracemosa; assembly: GCA_028392965.1. Taxonomy (NCBI): domain Eukaryota; kingdom Viridiplantae; phylum Streptophyta; class Magnoliopsida; order Lamiales; family Linderniaceae; genus Vandellia; species Vandellia subracemosa. The sequence continues at coordinate 155,547 of JAQPCC010000127.1, read as the reverse complement.
TACTTGTGCGCACGCGAGATTCGATTTGGGTTGATTGGCTTTACAGGACGAGGTTACACTCTCGCTCGGTGTGGGACATTCAGATCTCGGCCACTACCTCATGGACGTGGAGAAAGATACTGCAGCTGAGGCCATTGCTTCGACCTTTTCTTACATTTAGAGTCGGGGATGGGGATGCGTTTTGGCTATGGAAAGATCCGTGGCTGATGACGACACCTCTTCTTGAGCGATTTCCACGTGGCCCCATTGCGATGGGATTACATGTTGATACTAGAGTGAGTGCGGTCATCCATGACAAATCTTGGGCTTGGCCTGGACAGGGATCGGTGGAGTACCTTGAGATCCGTGGTATGTTGCCAGTAATCGCCCAGGAGGGGGGGGATGCCATTCGATGGACAGGTGCAGCTGATGGGATCATGACGACTGCATTAGCGAGGGAAGTGACGAGGCTTCGTAGGCCACAGGTACCATGGGCGGCTCTTTTTGGAGGCCCGATGCGGATCCCGAGGCATGAGTTCATATTATGGTTAGGACTGCATGATCGACTGTCGACGAGGGATAAGCCATGGGTGGCCAACATAGCGGGTACGCCAGCGTGTATGCTATGTGATGAGCTCCATTATGAGACGCGGCAGCATCTTTTCTTTGACTGCTCATACTCGCGCCGATGCCTTCGGCTCTTGAGACGGCGTATTCGGTGGCCCTGGTGTTATAGAGAATGGGAAGTGAGTGTTCGATGGGCAGCGGCTCGATGGAGAGGGTGCCATCTTATGCATGCGGCTGCGCGGCATGTACTTGCCTCCCTGGTGTACCATATTTGGCAGGCGAGGAATAGACGGTGGCGGGAAGGGATTGTCGATACGCCAGAGAGAGTTGTGGGAAGTGTGCTCGCATTGATTGCCTTGCGACTGCGGGGTCTTGCACCACAATATGCATTACAGCAGGCGGCCATTAGGTGGGCTTGGCGCATAGCTTGGTAGGTTATAGCTTGGTTTTTTTGTATGTCGGCTCATAGGCCGAGTGCTTGTGGGGGTATGCCCCTACTCATTCTGTATACTCTCATTTATATTTATATATAACTCGGGACCATTTACCAAAAAAAAAAAAAAAAAAAAAAATAAATAAATAGACTACTTTTGATCATCCAGGTCAGCCATGATGATGGATGCATAGTTGTAGTCCTTGTTGTAGGTGATTCCGTGGAACATGCGTAGTATATTGATATTGGCTTTGTCGAACCCAGCATGTTTGGGAGAGAGACACATATTGACGAAGGCAAAAAGTGTCCGCCATGGATAGGGCACCATCCCTTGTATGAAGCCGGATAAAAGGTTGAACGGTGATCGGTATTCAAGCTTTAGCAGGCCATCATGGAGTTCTTCTTCACTAGAAGACTCCTCATAGTTTGGAAGGATTGGTAGGTGCAGTATTTGTTGAAGAAGCTCTTTGGTAAGGTTGACCGTTGTGTTGACGATTTGAGCTTCGTAGTAGATAGATTGGTCTGCAGCTATCTTCCGTTTCATCGTGCCCCAGAATTGTTGAAGATAAACTTCGAGCACTTGGGCGGTGGCCGAGAAGGCGTCCCATAATGGATGTGATTGTAAGACAGCCACCATGATTTGGTCGGGACATTTGAATTTGGCAGGGTCAAGTTGAAAGTTGTTGTCTGCCGTCCCGATCCATTTATTTGAGGGATATACTTCATCTATTGTTTGGTCTGCCATTTTTGTTAGTCTGAAAGAGGAATAAAATTCATTAGAATGATTGGGGCAGATAATCAGGTATGGTTAATAGAATAAAATAGCAAAGTCAACACGAGTTTGAGTATTTGCAAAAGTCAAAGTTTGTCTTTGAGAAGGGCTCCAAAAAAAATTCTAAGTTAAGTTTTCGGTGATTTTTGGCTTTGCGAAAATTTTGAAAGTTTGAGTTATTCACCGCAAGAAATTTCCTAAGTAAGGTTTTCGGTATAGTTGGGCTTAGTGTAAATGGGCCGTTCCATGAAAATTAAATGAAAACCTTGTCGAGGTTTATGCCCTAGATCCCGTACGAGGTTTATGCCCTAGATCCCGTACGAGGATTAGATAGTACAAGGGCATTAATATAATCTTGTTGTGTTTAACCTTTGTAATTGGATTATTTGATAATGGAATTACGTTTTTATTTGTTGTCGATTTTAATATGACAAATAATACAAAGGCAGATTATTACTTCGTCTAAATAAATTAACCTTGCAGTCGGGTAATAAGACGAATTAATAAAACCCCAATATTTACAATTCAGTTACTGATTCTGTGGGGATAGAGAGGGGGCACCAGTAAGCTGACGTACTGTAATATTAAATTAAGTCCACAAGTCTTAGTCTCCAGTAGGGTGACTGGATTGACGAGTACGACTTGTTTGTCGACGAGTCCAAAATGGTTGTGTCAACCATTCACTTGGGAAGTGGGAGCTCGTGACATCGATACAAGACGAATCAGGGGATTGTCTGTATTTGGACACTGACTCGTAATCGAACGATCACACGCTGGTAAAGTCGCTGATCGATCGATTGACTATAGTAGTCTACGTAAACCTTAGACCGAAAGGGTTAACTCGGGGTTAGTCTTAAGATCTTGATTAGTCACCAGTTTGCTAGCCCCGAATTGCATGTAGCATGGGTCAGCGGCGAAATGCGGTCTTGACTTTTCGACGTGATTTCCGGTTTTACCGCTGAGCGGAATTTACGGCCTTGATTAAATTCAAGGTTAACGTCCTATGCAGTTTCGATGTGCGGGAATTTACCTAAGCCTCTGGCTAGAGCATATAACTGACTCACGAGGGTCGTGGAGGGCAGTTTGGTAAATGTCACCGACACGAACATTATAGAGTCGAGTCCTGTAAGTTCGACTACGCGTGACTTTCACTCGACCGGGACAAACGTAAAGGGTTTATACATAGTACGATAATCTATAGTCGGTTCGTGAATAATACCTATTCGTACTCAACTCGGGATCGGTTCGGTACCACGGGGCTGACTAGGTGAATACCGAACTCCTGGATTCCTCCCAGAGCCGGTTGAGACGAACCAAGAGAGTCGGGCTTAAAAAGGGCAACCGACACAACGTCTATATGAGAATAGAGCAGGCTGGGGCGTGGATTGAGAGATTGGGGTTTGGGGCTTCGCCGAAACCCTAAATGGACGAAAAACTTGGTTAAATCAAGTGAAGGGCAAAATGGTCTTGTCACCTCACGACATATTTTGGAAATATTATATTGGATATTCAATCTTTAGTATATGATTTAAATGTGATTTAAATCATTATTATTGTTTTAGAAAAATAATAATATTTAGTTTGGAATTAAATAAAATATATATATTAGATATATATATGATTTTCGATTTATTATATAGTATAATTTCGAAAATTATTAAATATATACATTGGATATTATATATTTAAATATATTAAATATAGAATTAATATTAATTTATTAATTAATTATTTCAAATTTGAATTTGAGTTTGAATTTGAAAGAGAAGACCAAGAAAGCCAAGACCAAGTCAAAGAGACTTGGTATGTAACGTCCTCGTTCCTATTTCCTTATGCACGTATTTCAATCACATGTAACGTCCTCGTTCCTATTTCCTTATGCACGTATTTCATATATCTATAAAACCTTCGTATAAAATTTTTCACCTTTCATAATCATTCAAGTAACATACAGACGGGGCGTACATCTAGACATTTTCACCTTCACACATAATATACTATCATGCTTATTTCAATGACACCCAAAAGTCGATAATGTTTTCTTAGTCTACATGCAACGATGAACAGAGGGAAGCATGATGAAAGTGTAGCCGGCCGACCTTGAATCCATGTCTGTACGCGGAAGCTTTACTTTAAAAACCGTTCGTTCGTTATCTACAACGACTGTGAAGACAACTATTCAAAGTATGATCGCAACATGTAAATCTATAACTTTAAAACTGTAAACAGATAACATTTAATCTATCGAACTCATATAGTCACCAATTTCCATCATGTTGTCATTCTGTCAGATAAGAGACCATGTAACCATCATTCATATAATTCCGTCGAATCATCGTTCACATAACCATTCCATCAGATATTCCATTACATAACCATCGTTCATGTGATTCCTATAACATATGCAATTCTATATGATGATACTCCCATTATGAACCAGCTCGACTCGGACTATCGAATATATGTGTGCCCATGCATGGGACTCTGTAGGCATTTCTTTCTTTTGGTGCTTGTACAGGACTCTGTCATCCCCCGATTTGTAGGGACGTAACTGTGGCATAATATCTCGCATCATCCGAAGCCATAGCAGTCATAACGGTTTCTCCCTTTTCTTTACATGTGAATGCATATGACATATAATACAAGGTATTGCGTAACAAGCCAATTTCCGAATCATGTATATCGCATAACGTATTACGTCGATTCACATAATACATTGCTTTTCATGTCAAATAACGTATCATGACATATATCAATCAGCTTTCATAATAAACAACATATCAAGTCAATTCATTTTTCACAAAAACGTCAGTCAAACAATTCACATATAGCACGTATAGCATATAAGGCACACGTTGCGAATCATACTCACAGGTTTAGCTTATATAATCCCGTTTCTTTACTCGACTTTGTTCTTGCCTTTGTCGAGATCACGACCTATAAACACGTTACATTCAATACATCAATACAAGACCCTATGAATAACATATATGCATGATATGCATGTTATTATATATGAACAAGTCCTTGTTTTAAATCCTTAGCTGTCATCAACCTCTTATAATAATTTCCAAAATGACTTTCTGAAAATATTTTTCAGTAGTAGCAGTCTGCACTCTTTTACTCATATCTTTCGATACAGGACACTAATAATGTTGGTACAAACTGTTCTGGAAAGCCAACTCCATTGTCTAAGACTTTCGTTCAGTTCACATTCCTGGATTCTAAGTGCATCAGTGCCAAAATGAGCCATCAGCTTACTTCTTGGCTACTGCTGCTCAGCTTGGCAGCCGGTATCTTCTTATTTATAACTTTTGATATCCGACACCAATGAGGTTAATCCAAACTGGTCTGAACAGCCAACGTAATGGTCTAAAACTTTCATTCCTTACACATTGTCAAATTCTCAGGGTATCAACACTTAAATACGTCATTAATATGCTTCTTAGCTGTTGCCGTTCTGATTTGGCAGTCAGTGTCTTTTGTATCCTACCTTTTGATACCCGATACTTATGACTCTGATTCAAAGTCCTATAGCAAGATTACTCAATTCTCTACAACTTTTGTTCTTTGATATTTTCCATATTCGAAGTGTAACCACTTCAAAAATGGATATGAACACATGACCGAGGCTGCTGGAACAACTGACATGATTACTTACACCCTTTCTATTGAGAAACATGCTTTATTCATGAAAGAAAATGCATAATTCTTTATGCTCGACCCTTTTCTTCCTTATTAAGCTAACCATGATCTTAACTTCACAATAATTCATCTAGGATTGAGAAAATATGGATTATGGTAATAAATTACACATGTATACCTCACTAGTGCCTAATTTCTTCCTTCCCTTTAATGCTTAGCTTGTATCCTATGGTGTTGCTTCAAAGATCTTCACTTGTAAGTTTTCGAGCTCTTCTTATCGTTAGGGTATGTTGTTGCTTCATTATTAAGTAATTAAAGTGATACAATTGGGTTAAAAGTGCTTACTAAGCACTTATTAAGCATGATGTGTCACACTCTTAAATTCCTTTGATAGAATAATGTTTTTCATTTGCTTAAGGTTTTCTATACCATCTATGCATACGTTTTCGGCATAGTGATTGATATTTTCGGTACCCTTGTCTTATAAAAGTTTTCGATACTTCTTTGTGCATAATAGAAGGTTTTCGATCCTTATATGCATGAGAGGAAAAGTTTTCGGTATCATCATTCTATCCAAGTTTTTGGTATCTCTTCCTTAAGGTTTTCGGTATAAGAAATATGTCGGTATTTACTTGAGAAAGTTTTCGGTACCATCATATCAAAGTTTTCGATACCATCTTAGTTTCCGATATTTAAGTTTTCGGTACAATAAACTTTTCGGTATGCAAATAGTTTTCGGAAATTTTAAGTTTTCGGCATAGGAGAGGTTTTCGGTACTTAATAGTTTTCGGTACAGAAGAAGTTTTTGGTACCTAATAGTTTTCGGTATAGAAGAAGTTTTCGGTATAGAAGAAGTTTTCGGTACCTATTAGTTTTCGGTATAGAAGAAGATTTCGGTACCTAATAGTTTTCGGTATAGAAGAAGTGTTCGGTACCTAATAGTTTTCGGTATAGAAGAAGTTTTCGGTACCTAATAGTTTTCGGTATAGAAGAAGTTTTCGGTACCTAATAGTTTTCGGTATAGAAGAAGTTTTCGGTACCTAATAGTTTTCGGTATAGAAGAAGTTTTCGATACCTAATAGTTTTCGATGCAATATTTCCATGCATGAGTACGAAAATAATTCTATTATCTTTACCAAACCTTATAAAAATATTACACATGCAATCATACAAATGCATGATCTTATAAAATAAGGTTTCGGTTTCGGTTCTTGACATGGTGTGGATTGGAGTGGGTGAGAAAATTTCTCCCCACTCCACTAAAAGAATTCGGCCAACCCTATGGGTATAAATAGGGTTTTAGTTTTTGAAAACAAAACCTAAGTCATTTTGAAGGCTAGAAAGAAAAGTTAGGGTGTTCTCTCCTCACCTCTCTCAATCTCTCTCGTTCTCACTCTCTCCTCTCTCACTCTCTCGGCGTGCGGCGCGCGCGTGTGACAAGGAGCCTCGGCCGAGCTTTGGTCTAGCCGCCTCAAGCATCTCTTGGCCGTGACGTTAGTGTGGTGCCGGCGTGACGATCTTGCCCCGTTCGTGCGCATTTGGTGCTAGGAGAGGGATACAACATCCCGGGGAATTGAAGGGTTCGAAGCTAGCCATCTTCTTTGGTTTTCGACAAGGTATAATGGCTAAAACCTTTCTATTTCGTGTTTATATTCTCGTGTTATTACTGAGCGGTCCAAGGGAAGGCGGGAATTCCTTAAAGTTTTAAAATTCTGCCGTTCAAGGAACGAGGGCCTCGGGGCCCTACGGGGATTCCCAACAAACCTTTCATCGCAAAAATTTTCTAAAGTAAAGTTTTCGGGATATGCCGAAAAGTTTTGAGAGCCGAAAACAATGATCCTCGAGAACTTCTCAGTCCGAAAACTTTCTCTTGCAAAAAGTTAATGAATGCCGAAAACTTAACTTGCGAAAAGTTAATGAATGCCGAAAACAGTGTTTCTTGTGAAAAGTTTTTGACTCTGCTTAATTTAACGAATAAGTTGACTTTGACTTTGTCGAAAACTTCCTTAATGGTTTTACTGCCGAAAACAGTAGAATTTTCTCGAAAAGTTTTAAACTTTATCTTTAAGTCCCGAAAACTTAAGTTTTAGGGTTAAACGTAAGTTCTAGCCCCGAAAACTTCATCAAAGAGCAATTTTCTTCGTTTTCAACCCTAAATCTCGATTCCTGTAAGTGTAATCGAGATTTTTGGGTACGAAATCGAAATACCCATCCCCAAACGACATCAATCGAGTCGTTAAGCACATCAAATCCGTCGTTCTTCTGCCAAAAACCTGCGAGTAGATCAAAACTGGGAGAATATCGTTAGTTCGTGAGGTTCCTTACCAGTTTTTGATGATTTAGATGATTTGAAAAGGGCAGAGCGGCACGAAAATAGTATGGAAGATAGAGGTGATTTGATAAATTTGAGAGAAGTCGCGAGTTGGGAAAAGTTTGAGGAAAATTGCGAAAACTGAGAAAGAGTGATAAGGAAGTTTTAGCGATGCGAAAACCTTTTAATAATATTTAAGCTTAAAAAGGTTTTCGATAAATTTGGGCTTAAGTTTTCGATATGTGGAATTTGGACCAAATTATGTTGATTGGCTAAGAAATCTGAGGATCGTCCTCAGATTGGAAAAACTGGAATATGTCTTGGACATCGAGGAGCCTTTGACTCCCAATGCTGATTCGACTGAGCAAGACTTGCAACTCCACGATAAGTGGGTTGAGGATGCTGGTAATCACTCCTACATGCTATCGGCTATGAGCCCAGAGCTCCAGCGTCAGCATGAGTTCATGAGTGTCAAAGAGATATAGGTGCATTTAGCTGGGCTTTATGGTGAGTCGTCTAGGAGCGCTCGCTACGCAATTACGCACAGTCTCTTTAACACAAAGCTCGTAGAGGTTGGTGATGTCCATGCTCATTTACTGAAGCTAAATGAGTATATGGAGCGATTGGATGTGCTGGCATTTGGTTTACCTTACGAGGTAAAGATCGACATCATACTGCAGTCCCTCCCACCGTCCTTCCACCAGTTCGTGGTGAACTGCAACCTGAACAATCGGGAGTATTCGATACTTGACCTGATCAATCAGCTGGTTGCAGCCAGTACCCAGTATCGCAGCAATAGGGTAAGGGCAAGGAAGTGACGCTTGTTGCGACTACTCGGTCCAAGGGGTCGAAGAAGAAGCCGAACAAGCACAGCGGGCCAAAGGGTAGAATCGTCAAGAAGGCGAAATCCAAGAAGGCTGTTAAGTCGGGCGCGAAGCCCACGGACAAGTGCCTCCATTGCCAGCAGCTGGGTCACTGGAAGCGCGACTGTCCTAAGCTGAAGGCGTCTTCTGACGCTTCAGGTAAGCAATTAGTTTTCGAAGCTAATTGTTCTGTGTATTCTACATCATGGATACTTGATCAGGGGATAGCTCCCACATTTGTGTTTTGAACCAGGGTCTGGAACGAAGTAAGAAGCTTCGAGCTGGTGAGGTCTCGATCAACGTCGGCAGCGGACATAGTGTTGCAGCGACGCACGTGGGATCGAAGACTTTGCTTTTAACATCTTTGTATTCTTTAGTACTTTCTGATGTTTTTGTTTTGCCCAAGGGGCTTAAGAACATTGTTTCGATTCCTGTTTTGAGCAGACTTGGTTATGAGTTTCGATTATTGATGATGTTTGCCATATTTATTTTAGAAATAAAAACGTTGGAAATGCGACGTTAATAAATGGTTTATATTACGTCAATCTAAAAGATAAGGTGGAAACTGTAAACGCAATTACCAACTCGTCGACGGGGTCAAACGAGAAATACATCTGGCACCTACGACTGGGTCACGCAGGGGAAGCAAAGATTGACAAGATGGAAAAGGACGGTCTGATTCGCACAGCGAAGTCAGACCCGATCCCAACTTGTCAGTCTTGCATCTTAGGCAAAATGATCAAGTCACCCTTCACAGGGACTTTTACTAGGGTCGCAGAAGTGTTGGGTTTAATCCACACTGATGTATGCGGACCGTTTAGAGTGACGATCCGAGGTAATTGACGCTACTTCATTATGTTTACGGACGATTCGTCCCGTTACGGGATTGTCTATTTGATGAGACAAAAGTTCGAGGCTCTTGAAATGTTCAAGGAGTATAAAGCGTTAGTGGAGAAGCAAACTGACAAGGTCATTAAAGCCGTTCGATCAGATCGAGGCGGCAAATATATGAGCCTTGAGTTCGATGCATTTCTTAGCGAAAATGGCATCGTTATATAGTTCTCACCTCTCGGCATGCCTCAATTAAATGTCGTAGCCGAGCGTAGAAACCGAACGCTTTTGGATATGGTTCGGTCGATGATGAGTTACACAGATCTCCCCATTTCGTTATGGGGTTATGCTTTAGAGACAACAGCCTATATCCTTAACAGGATACCTACCCGATCTGCCGACAGGATCCCTTACGAAGCTTGGCATAATCGTAAGGTAAGCCTGAATCACATTAGAATTTGGGGTTGCCCCGCCTTTGCCTGTTACAGGTAGACAAGTTAGAATCAAGGTCGATTATGACCAGATTCGTCGGATACCCCGAGGACTCAATGTGGTATTACTTTTACGTTCCAGACGAACACAGGGTGTTTGTCGCTTTACGCGCCACCTTCATGGAAGAAGAGTTCGTTAGCGAAGGCGGTAAAGGGCGTGAAATAACTCTTGGTGAGTTAAGCGACGAATCAACTCCAGTTGTTACAGAGTCGTTAGACGACGTTCCAGAAAACCCGGCTCAGCCGCAATTGCGCAGGTCGAGTAGGATATCTCAAATGCCTGAGAGATATGGTATGGTACACGTCGAGCATGGGGATGCTGCGATGGAGGGATGCGTCGGGGACGATCCCGTCACCTACGACCAGGCAATTACCGGTACAGACTCCCTCAAGTGGCTTGAGGCTATGCAAGCCGAAATGGACTCTATGTATTCAAACCAGGTTTGGACACTTGTAGACCTACCCAATGGTTTTAGACCGATCGGGAACAAATGGATCTACAAGAAGAAGATTGGATCTGACGGACAGGTGGAAACGTACAAAGCTAGGCTTGTAGCGAAAGGGTATAGTCAAAAAGAGGGTATTGACTATGAGGAGACCTTTTCACCAGTCGCGATGATTAAGTCCATTTCTTATTATGCTTGCGATAGCAGCATACTATGACTACGAGATCTGGCAGATGGACGTAAAGACCGCGTTCCTGAATGGATTCCTCCAGAAGGAGATCTATATGGAACAACCCAAAGGTTTTACGTCAGATGCAGATGCTCAGAAGGTATGCAAGCTGAATCGGTCCATTTATGGACTGAAACAAGCTTCAAGGAGTTGGAATCTTCGGTTCGATGAAGTAGTTAAGAACTACGGATTCATAAAGAACGAAGATGAGCCCTGTGTTTACAAGAAGGCCAGTGGGAGCAAGATGGCGTTTCTAGTATTGTACGTAGATGATATCCTTTTGATAGGAAACGACATTGGGATGCTTTCAGAGGTCAAAGCTTGGCATTCGACCGAATTCTCTGTAAAGACCTGGGAGAAGCGACCTATATTCTAGGAATACGCCTATTTAGAGATAGGGCGAAACGGTCAATTGGCTTGTCCCAGGCCCTTTACTTAGATAAAGTCCTTAAAAGGTTTAAGATGGACGACTCTAAGCAAGGGTTCCGACCTATGAGGCATGGGATTCATCTCTCAAAGGCTATGTCTCCTCGCAACGAGGTACAAAGACAAGAGATGAGTGGAGTCCCCTATGCTTCAGCTGTGGATAGCCTGATCTACGCGATGCTTTGCACGCGACCAGATATAGCGTAAGCTGTGAGCGTAGTGAGTAGGTTTCAGGCGAACCCTGGTAAGGAACATTGGGCGGCAGTAAAGACAGTCCTGAAGTACCTTAGATGGACTAAGGACTTGATACTGATTTACGGCCCAGGTGAATTAGAGGTAGATGGTTATACGGATTCGGACTTCCAATCAGATGTGGATGACCAAAAGTCTACTTCGGGTTTTGTTTATACGCTCAATGGTGGCGCAGTAACTTGGAAGAGTTCCAAGCAAAGCACGACTACTGATTCTGTAGGTCCCTAATCCAAGCTAGAGCTCTCAAACTCAATGGAATAGTGCACACCTTCGAGTGTGTGTTTGTGCATGCTTTATGTGAAGGTGGCGGCTGTTTAGTGGAGAGAGAGAGAGTTCACACTTTTCTAGGTTTAGCTCAAAAATAGACTACTTTTCTCAAATGGGAAGTGTTACATTAAAATAAGCCCTATCCCACTATTTATACCAAACATACTTTGGTATAATTACAAGAGTGCCCCCCAACTAGCAAACTCATTAAGCTAATAACCCAATAAGAAATACATCAATACAAATTATATGATGAACACTAGAAAATGATCCTAACATTCTCCCCCTTAGTGTTCATCTTCTTTTTTTTTTTTGGGAAACGGTCACTAAAATAAAAATAAAAGGGGAACAATTTGTTCAGCAGAACGACTGCGCCAACCAGTAACACAGTACCGGTGAAAAACCAAACGCAAAACGCAAAACAAAGCAAAGATCAGACAAAACAGCGTCTACATGCGTTGCCAAGCAATGCGCCAAACGCGTCGTAGTGCGCAGACCTGGAGCTGATATTTCTTCGAAAGGGTAGATAATCGTAAGCATAAGAGAGTCTCGATATCAACAACAATCTGATCTGGTGTCCGTCGTCGTCCCTCCCGCCATCTTCTGTTGCGCTCAGCCCATAGATGATAAACAAGTGAAGATAAGACATGGCGAGGGCCCATCCATGCAAGATGCTGTCCCCGCCACCTTTGCGCAGCCCAATGAATTCCCTCGAACCAATCCATCAAAGGCCATCCAAAGCGAAGCTTATCCCGCACTAGCCGTAAACATCGTCTAGAGAAGGGGCACTCAAAAAACATGTGACGTGTCGTCTCTGCAACTTGAGCGTCGCACAAAAGGCACGAGGAGGTTCCTGCTGCCGCCGCAACCCATGGTTTGTCTCTCGTCGCCAGTCTGTTTCTGATCGCCAGCCAGAGGATGAAATCGTGCCGAGGTATAGCGATCGGACCCCCAAATAACGTGTGCCATGTTACCCGAGGGAGCTTCAGCCGCAGGGAATCTCTTGCCGAATGAGTAGAGAACATTCCATTCACCGAAGCAATCCTTCGTATCGTATCCTCCTCTCCCGGTCGCGCTTGGGGAAGTAGGGTAGCGATTTCCATGTATTCCACAGTTGTTTGTCCTGGCCAATGCCAGCCCATATTGTCAATCACCACACTCAGCCTCGAGTCACGGGGAATGCCCATGACCATGGGTCCTCGTGGAAATTGTTCCACCAATGGGACCGTGAGCAGCCATGGATCCGTCCAAAGTCGCGTAGCAGCTCCATTCCCAATTCGAAATTCGACAAGCGGACGAACATGTTGTCGAAGCTTAAGCACCTTTTTCCAGCTGCAAGAGGTTCTAGCCGTAGGCCTGATGGACCACAGTGATGTGTTATGCAGTCGTGTTTGACGGATCCAAGTGGCCCAGATCGATGTCGCATCGCCACTCAGCAGGCTCCAGATAAGGCGCATCAGCAATGCCTTATTGTCAGTCTCGATAGAGCGTAATCCTAGGCCCCCCTCCTCACGTGGGACGCACACATCAGCCCACGCCACCTTCGCGCCAGATCCCAACCACAGGAATGCCCTGAGGCGCACCTCAATGCTACGAATAATACCTTTGGGGAGTAAAAAAACACCCGCCCAGTACGTATGGAAGCCCAGGACGACCGATCTGATAAGCTGAACCCTCCCAGCGTATGATAATGATTGGTTGGTCCACGAGTCAAGTCGACGATCTATAGATCGAAGGAGTGGGGCACAATCAGCAAGAGTCAGCCTCGATGTGATCAGTGGAACCCCCAAGTATCGCACAGGCAGAGAACCAATAGGGAAACCCATGATGGGCTGGATCGCTCCCTTAAGCCGTTCAGCCCTCTTAGATATAAACATCTCACTCTTGGTGATATTCGCACACAGCCCAGAAAGTGAAGCAAAAAGCTCGAGGCTGCCCTTAAAGACACTAACAGAAGTGACGTCCGCATGGGAGAACAGGAGTAAGTCGTCTGCGAACGTCAACATGAACAGCGACGTAGGATCACATCTCCAATGATACCGAAAGCCGTCACTAAGCCGAATCCGTTCCACAATAATCCCATGGAGAACTTCCATCACAATCGTGAATAAATAAGGTGAGATAGGGTCACCTTGTCGGAGACCACGTCGCCCTTTGAAGAACCCCTCAGGTTTGCCATTAATGTTGATAGAGAAATGCGGCGTCGTAAGGCAAGAGCGAATCCATCCCACAAAGATAGGGTGAAAGTTGAATGCTTCAAGCGTAGCAAGAATAAAGTTCCATTCCACCTTGTCGTATGCCTTCGCGAGATCAACCTTGAATGCCAGTCGATTCGGATTCCTACCGCTGTTCCCCCACTGATGCTGATTCCTACCGCTGGTTGGGCACTTCGGATGGTAAGTTCTCTACTGCCTCGGCTCGCGAGTCGATTCGGAGTAGGCGTATTCGGGTTCAGTGGGCTGCCCTCTTTGGAGGACCGCTGAAGGTCCCTCGTTTTGAGTTTATCCTTTGGTTAGCGATTCGGGATCGGCTTGCTACTAGGGATAAACCTTGGGTTGCGGCTGTTGCCCAGACGATGCATTGCTGTTTGTGTGACTCGTTGGAGGTGGAGACGATCTCACATTTATTCTTTGAGTGCCAGTTCTCGAGGCGTTGTGTGCAGGTGCTGAGGTACAAGACCCGTTGGGGATGGCCGTACCAGAACTGGAGCTTGGGTATTGCTTGGGCTTCGAGGCGCTGGAGGGGTCGTCATCTCTGTCACCTCACCTTTCGCCATCTGCTTGCCTCTCTTGTTTACCATATTTGGCGGGAACGCAACAAGAGATGCTGGGAGGGGATCATTGGGACGCCGGAGCAGCTTGCCCAGGCGGTGGTTCACACTGCTGTGCTGAGACTCTCCACGCTTCATTCGAAGTGGGAGTTGCAGACCTGTGCTGTTCGGCGACTTTGGCGTGTTTGCTTGGTAGTTTGGTTGTGTCCTTGTTTTGTGCTTTTCGAGGCTTGATTGGTTGTTGTTGTTTCTGTTTCGCTCTGCTGGCCTTGTTGGTGCTCCTTGTTTGATTGCTCAGCAGGGTGCTTGTTCTGGCAGTTTGCTGCCTGTGGTTTTCTCGAGGCATGTCTCGTGATTGCTGCTTTGTACATTCATTTTTTTCTCTTCTGTTATGATATGACCGATTCCCCAAAAAAAAGAGATCAACCTTGAATGCCACCCGCTCAGGCAGACCCGCGCTGGTGTACCCATGACAAATCTCCTGTGCTAGAAGAATATTATCCGAGATACGTCGTCCTGGAATAAACGCCGTCTGAGTGAGGTGGATAAGGCTTCCCAGGCAGCCCCGCATCCTATTCGCAATGATCTTCGAGATGATCTTATATAGGACGTTGCAGCAGGAAATCGGTCTAAAGTCCTTCGCCATGCGTGGATTATCCTCACCTATTATATTCCAGGCGCGTTTGTAGAAAACCGCCGTAAAACCGTTCGGCCCAGGCGACTTGTTGTCTCCAATAGAAAAAAAGCGCACGTTTGATCTCCCCATCTGTAACCGGCTGAATCATCTCATCAGCATCAGCCGTGCTAAGCTTCCTAGCGAGATATGGCGCAATTTCGGAGACGGACAACGGTGATGTCTGAATAGATTGGCCAAGAAGATCCGTAAAGAAGCGCACAAGTTCAGCCCGCACACTATCTCCCCCTTCAAACATGTTGCCCGCTTCATCCTCAATGTGGAAGATGCGGTTCCCAACTCGACGCATGGCCACCTTCTTGAAGAAGAATGAGGTGCATTGATCCCCGTCTTTTAGCCATGCCACCTTCGCCCGTTGCGTTAGAGCCGCATGCTCCATCTCGACAGCTTTGGCATACGCAAAACGACATCTCTTCTCAAGGAACAAGAGATGGTCCTCCATAGGGTGTTGGGCCATCAGTTCTTGAGCAGTTTCAAGGAAGCGGCGCGCCTCTAGCACATTACGATTAAGGTCACCCTTGTCCCGTCGAAGGTGCCTCAGCGCCTGCTTCATCGCTTTTAGTCTCTTGATCACGACGTACATGGGATAACCATTCACTTGCCGACTCCATGTTTCCTCCACAAGTGGAAGAAAACGGGGGTCCTGTGCCAAGAAGTTATCAAACCGAAAAGTAATGCCCCTTTCGTTCTCTCGAGATGTAGGCTCCAAAATAAGGGGAGAGTGGTCCGAAGTGTTTGGGTGGGTGCATCTGTATGCTAAATCCCCAAAACGAGCAAACCAAGAGGGGTTACCCAACATCCTATGAGGTGCCACTTTGCTGATTGTACCACGTGTAAAAGGTCCCCATCCGCGGGAGATTTGCAAGATCCGATGAGGTCACACACTCAATCATATCAGGGCAGCCCCCCGTGGACGATCCTCCTCGCACTTCCGTAGTGTCAATGATTGCATTGAAGTCTCCCATCACGACCCATGGCAGCTCCGCTCGCCCGTGTGATGTCGCCGTAAGATCCACCCATAATTCCCGCCGAGTCGTCCTAAGATTGTGGCCATAGGCGAAAGTGACGTAGAAATCCACTCGTTCTGCAAGAATAGTCACCTTACAATGAACCGCCTGTGTGGTGGATGCCTCAATCGTAACTGCCAAAAAACGTGCATCCCAGCCCACCCAAATACGAGACGTCGGCCCGTCCTCATAATCGTAAAACCAACTCCATGGTCTGATTGAGTTCGAAAGGGCTGCCGCATTTTGGTCAGAGACTCTTGTCTCAAGAAGTCCAATAAGCAATAAACTATGTTTTGTAATAAGTTCCCTCACCGCCCATCTGTGGTCTAACCTGTTTAGACCACGCACGTTCCATACGGCGACTGGTATCATGGAGCACCCTCAGGAAGGGCTGCTTTAGGACCCTTGGGGAGCATTGTATCTTCGTCAAGCCCATCGAGAACACTAAACGGATTAAGAACCATCGTGTCTTTGCTGGTCGAACACCCACCAGTAGGCGGCCGAGGCTCCAAGACTTCACGGCCAAGGTGGCATTGATCATATGGCGGTTGCACCACGTTCAAACCCACCGTGGAATGTTCCACAATGGCCTTTCCCTGTCCCCTATCATCCATGCGCCGCCATTGATGCCTTCCATTGGTGGCGACAGGCGGCCTTGTTTGGTTGGGCTGACTCGCACGCGTCTGCTGCACTCTGTTGCGCTGAGCCTTGACCCGGCTCACAGGGCAAGTCTCGCTTCCATGAGTCCATGACTTGCATGTTGCACATTGCTTGGGCCGCCATTCGTATTCGACGCGAACCACCACCACCCCCGATGAACCACCATCTTCGCGCGGTAAGCGGAGGTTGAAGTTCTCAATAAACGGGTCTGCAAGTTGTTTCATGAGACATACCCTTGCATAGTCGATGCGCTCTCCATTAGCAGTCATACCATCTGCAAATAACGGCCTTCCTAGCACACTTGCAACGATTCCCAGGCCTTCCTGCGTCCAAAATTCGCTCGGTATATTACGGAGCTTCACCCAAAGTGGAACCTCTGAAGGTTGATTTTTCTCAAAAGACATCCCCATCCTCCATGGTTCGAGAAAAATAGGCTGCCCTTGCATGAGCCATGGCCCGCCCTCAAGGACCGCAGTTAATGCCTCCGCCGTGGTGAAACGGAACTTGAAGAAACCATTAGTGGTGGCACGAACCTCGACTAGATCCGGCCAAATCGATCGAAAAAATCTCTCCACAAACGGGAAGTAGGGTCTCTTTCCCATGAAATACCCAACGAGGGTATGTGCCCACCTCGCCAACCCCCGTCGTGCAACATCCCAGGACGGGCATGCTTCAGCAGCTCCGTCGATCATCATGGGCGCCGTGTAGGATAGAGCAAATCGCTTAGGTTGCACACGTGACTCTTGAACGCGGCTGCCACCATCGGCCTTGACGGCAGCTGCAAAAGATTGGGCCCGATTTGTCTCATCGGCCATTAACGGCATCGTCATCTCGTGCGGTGGGCCGTGGCTGCTAGGAGGTGACGATACCCCCGCCGCATCGGTCGTGCGTCGCGATCCAATAAGTGATACTGCAGCCCCGATCGCGTTTGGAGAAGGTGGTGAAACCCTAGGCCCGCTGCCAGAAACCCTAGGCCCACTAATCTGCAACATGGAGAACGGCGATGCAATAGGCAACGTCGTATGCGGCTGACCAGCATCGGCTATGTCATCCGCGATCGGGAATGAGTCCGGCGGTGGTGGCGTGCCCCGGCGAATAGGGAAACGGCTTCCAATACGTGGATCTCTGACCGGCAATGCATGGGTCGTGAAACGACGCTCTCGGCAATGGTGTAGCGGCTGTGGCTGTGAAGGCACGTGATGCAGTGTAGTTTGTGGCAGCGGCTGTCTTCGATCGGCGTCTACTCCTCCACTAACCCGAACAAGAAGCGCCTCGAACGCAGCAACGTCGAACCGATCCTCAAAAGCAGCGATGTTACTTCGTAGGATGCCAAAATCCGGTAAGGGGCCAAAAGAGTCCAAATCCATTGGTGAAGAATCCATTGGAGAGGGCGAAAGATCGAAGAGGAAACGAAGGCCACAAAACGGTGAAGGACTAAAATCCTTCCATCACCGTCTGATCCCGGCGATGGAGGGTGATCCGTGCAGCCCAGGCGATCTGCAAGGCGTCGGGAACGTCGCCGGCGTCAGGGGTGGGAGGGAGGTGGTGAGGGAAGAGACGTGATATATTTGGAAAACCCTAGAGAGAAGAGAGAGCAAATTTCGCCAGAGAGAGAAAGTAGCCTGTTCATCTTCTTCGACATGGCACGATCATCTTTTTCGTCTGAAGAAGGACTTCCTCAACCCCAAGTTGACTTCGAAATGTCTGAGATCATTGCGGAGCTGGATCCTCTCATCAATGGCTTCTTTGATGTCATTCAGGAGGTTCCTATACTCGATCTCTTTCTCTGTTGGTGATCTGGGCTTGTGATATTCGTTGATCCAGAATTCTACTCTTTCTCTGATCAGCTTCAACGTTCCATCACTGAACTTTGGAATTTCTGGGAAACGCAGATTGAGGGCTTCCCGATGTATCGTTTCATAAGCAGATTGAAGCTTCTGAAACCGGTCTTTCTACAGCTGCGCAAAGACAAAGGTGACCTGACGAGAAATATCGTCGAGGCAAAGCACTTTCTTGACCTGAGTCAAATCTATGCGAGCCGCTTTCCCGATGAAGGAAGGTCGCACTTCGGAGGGCTGCGAATCGGATACACTGCCTTGAGACCGTAACATGCGACTTGGTTAATGGTGAGGAGGGGAATTGGTGCAGTTCTACAGCGCTTTATTGGGACAATCTGCGCGAACTGCGCCGGTTATATCTTCTCAGCTCATTCCGTTTACTTATTACCGTCTTGGAAATGCGGAGGCGATGAGCATGACCCGGCCAATTGAGGATATTGAGATCAAGGATGCGCTTTTCTCGATGGGAGACGAAAAGGCGCCTGGGCCGGATGGGTATACAGCGCGATTCTTCAAAGCGTCGTGGAGCATTATCGGGGCTGATCTTATGGAGGCAGTCCGGGATTTCTTCGTTACCGCCTCTTGAAGGGTCTCAATAGCACCTCCATCACACTCATTCCGAAATGTGAGGCGCCGAGGACGGCTTCGGATTTTAGACCTATCTCCTGTTGCAATGTCATCTACAAGGAGCTTTGTCGGGGGTACAATAGCGCAAGTGGCCCGCCTCGCGTTACTTTCAAAGTTGATCTGGTTAAGGCATATGATCGGGTTGAGTGGAGTCTTGTCATCGCTGCAATGGAGAATATGGGTTTACACCCTACTTTCATTGGGTGGGTGAGGAGTTGTCTAACGACGCCAACGTTTTCGATCAACCTTCATGGCTCTTCGGCGGGATACTTTAGAGGTGCGCGGGGACTCAGGCAAGGGGACCCTCTATCGCCGTACTTATTTACGTTGGTCATGGAGATCTTACGAGGTGTTGTGCGAGCCCGTATCAGCCAGGAGCCGAACTTCCGATACCACTGGCGGTGCGAGACGGCGGAACTGGCCATGCTTTCTTTTGCTGATGACCTACTCTTATTTAGCCATGCGGATGACATCTCGGTGGGAGTATTGAAAGCGGCTTTGGATGATTTCGCTACACTTTCGGGGCTGCACCCAAGTCTCGTGAAGAGTGAGATGTTTGTGGCAAAGCGAGCTGAGCCACAAGGGATGCGACTTCGTACCATTACAGGGTTCGCTCGGGGACAGCTCCCGGTTAGTTATTTGGGAGTCCCGCTGACCTCGGCGTGACTTTCCGTGGCGGACTGCTCTCCTCTTCTACAGAAGTTGGATAGTAGATTGGGGTCGTGGCTCAACAAGTCACTTTCGTATGCGGGAAAGGTACAACTCATTAAGTCTGTCCTTTCCTCTTTGCACACTTACTGGGCAGGCGTCTTCCTTTTGCCCAAAGCCGTTATCCGTGATTTGGAAGCGAAGTTCAGGTCTTTCCTTTGGGCTGGGGCGCCGGCTAGGGTAGCATGGGCGGATATCTATGTGCCTGTTGAAGAGGGGGGCCTAGGGATCAGGGCTATTGAAGCTGACAATCGGGCCTTACTTATGAAGCATCTTTGGAGCGTTGTCTCGAAGGCGCCAGAGTCGATTTGGGTCGCTTGGCTCTACCATAACCGCCTTTGCAACTGATCGATATGGGATATTAGCTCGACTAGTAATGATGGTTGGAGTTGGAAGAAGCTTCTCAAACTCCGGCCCCTCTTGCGCAGATTTATATCATTCCAGGTGGGTAATGGGGAGTCGATCATGCTTTGGAAGGACCCATGGCTCTTTCCTTCCTCACTTATTGAGCGCTATCCACGTGGACCGATGGTGATGGGCCTTCCGGTTGATTCACGGCTGAGTGCGGTTATCACACACCGCGGATGGTCATGGCCAGCGCAGACCAGCACGGAATACCTTGATATTGGCCCGATGCTTCCCCCGGTGGATCCGAGTACGTCAGATAGGGTACGATGGATGGCGAACCTGGATGGGCGCTTTTCGACCAGGACTGTGAGGGAAGCCATTCGGCTAAGGCGTGACAAGGTAGTTTGGGCGACACTGTTTGGTGAACCTATTCGCATCCCACGGCATGAGTTTATACTTTGGATGGCCATCCGCGAGCGACTATCGGTACGTAGCCTACCATGGGTGGCGCAGCGCGCGGGGATGGACACATGTCTTCTCTGTGAGATGGGGATCAGTGAGACGGTTGGCCATCTCTTCTTTTCTTGCGATTTTACAAAAAATTGCAGATTCCTTTTACGTAACAAGATCAAGTGGCGCATTCCTTATACGGACTGGAGACGTGGCATACATTGGGCAGCCGTGAGATGGAGGGGTCAGCACCTGCTCTATGCTTCATATCGACATATCCTTGCATCTCTTGTGTACCATATCTGGCAGGAGAGGAATAGGAGGTGGCGTGACAACATCCGTTCGTCACCTACCCGGGTGGTGGCATTGGTCTTGGGGCTGCTTTGGGACCGACTGGACACTATTGGGGAGAAGTACGCACTACAGAAGGCGGGGGTACGACGTGTGTGGAGAGTTGCGTGGTAGTCGTTATGTTACGTTAGTTTATTTTTTATTGTTCCCAGTAGCATGTTACTGGTAGTTACTGGTAGTCATTTGGGTGATACACCCACTTAGCATGTAATCTTGCTTTTATCATATATATATACGGGACTTCCACCAAAAAAAAAAAAAAAAAAAAAAAAACTTTGGAATTTCTGACACCAACAGAACTCTTTTATCCTTTTTGGGGTTGAGGTAGACGATGGCTAATTCTGGATTCTGAAATATTTCAGCTTCAACGCATTTATCCAGATTGTAGTCACCGCTTGTTGGTCGTGTGAGGTTGACCTTCTTCATTCCGTTTTTCAACGCCATCTGAAGATCTTGGGCAACATGAAATTTGACATCTCTGAGCATGAAACCCTTAATCGCGTAGTACCCTTGCCTATATTCGTGCTTTGTAGCTCCAAATTTCCGGCAAAGGTAGTACATTTGGTTGACGTCGGATCTTTTCAGGAATTGTAGATCGGCCTCGGTGATGGTTGAGATAGAGCCGTCATTCCACATCACCTTGAACTCTGGGTAGTGCGTTCTTCCCACGTTCTTGTCGTTCATCTGTATGATGTTCATCAAAGGCGACTTTGATTGGAAGTGGGTACGCTGTTCTTTGGCCGTCCTTGTCGGCATGCTTTGTTGGAAGTATTTTATAGTGTTCAATAATCAAGTTATCTTTGTCTAGGGACTTAATTGTAATATATGTATAGTTAGGGACTAGAATGCAAATATACCAATATTGATTGGTATATATAGGGCAAGTGTGTGTAAAATACACAGAACTTGAGTTTAGCTTTCTCTCACTAGAAACACTCTCTCTAATCACTATCTAAGCTAGGGTTAATTGTAGAGAGAGAAAGAGGTTAATTGGAGAGAAAGTTTGTGATTAATGAAGATTTGATTGAATATTACCCAAATGCTTCCGCTCAATCTTGTTCAAGGTAATTTCGATTAAATCTATGCTCGAGTTTTTCGTTGGATGTTAAAAACGGACCTAACAATTGGTATCATAGCCAAAATCGTGTGAATTGATCAATTTTTGGTTGCAGAAATTTGTTTTTCGTACCTGTTCTTCACGCCAAATTTTATTTTCGCATGCTACAGTGATCACGTTGATTTTGATTTTCATATGTTGATTGCTGTTTTTCGCATGATGAACGAAAAACTGTTCGCGAATCATTTGTTGTATGTTAATTGCGATTATCTTCGATTAATTGAGCTTAATCTTCAAATCAGCGATCGAATTTTTTTTCTTCATCTTCAAACTGTTCTTTGGTGAAAATGCAAAATTGGGCTATATTTTGGATTCGATTGTGTTAATCGAGTGTTTTCTATGCTTACCCAATCAATTTCGATCGATTAACTGTGCTTAATGTGTTAATTTGAGTGTTATCTGAAGATTTCGCATATAAAATCGCGTTTTCGCACGAAATAAATTTTTTTCGCACCAATATTTTCGCACCATTCATAAGATTTTTTTCGTACCAAGTTTTCTTTCTCGCATTGACCTGGATTTCGTACCTCTCACATTTGCTGAATTTGTCGCATTGACTTTATAAATTTTCGTATACTGTAGCATACGAAAAACTGTAGATACGAAAAAATTTACATACGAAAATTTTATTCTCGACAACTTTCTGATTTCCATACGAAAAACTTGATTTTCGTACGAAAATCCATGCGAAAATTTTTATCGTACAAAAATTTTCAAACGCTACAGTAATTCATACGAAAATTATTTCTTTTCTCGTACGAAAAAGTCCATACGAAAAACGAAAAAGTCTGACTTTCGTACGAAAATAATTGGATACGAAAATTTTTGAAATTTTTTCCACATACGAAAAACTTTCTATGCCTTGATACGAAAAACTTTCCATACGAAAAATTTTGAAGTACGAAAATATATTTTATCATACGAAAAACATTGTCAAAGTTTTCGAACGCTACAGTGACAGAAAACATTTATCATACGAAAACTTATACGAGAAAATTTCCATACGAAAATGTTTGTGTATACGAAAAATATTTTGTCGTACGAAAACATATACGAAAAACATTTTTTTTGTCGTACGAAAACATATACGAAAAACATTTTTCAAAGTTTTTGAACGCTACAGTGAATACGAAAACTTTTATCGTACGGAAACCTATACGAAAACTTGCACAAATGGGAAAAAGATTTTCGGAACACAAAATTTTCGATAGTTTTAGGTAAAAAAAAAAAAAAAAAAGTCCTAAAATTTTAAATTTTTAGCTACGAGATTTTGCGTACCTGCTTCAAAAAGGTTCCCGGTTCATAAAAAAAAAATTTTTTTTGGGTAACAATTTTTTGGACTGGTAAAATTTTTCGGTACAAAAATTATTCTCGGTATAAGTTTTTTTTCTTTTCTAATCATTTCAAAAAAAAAATTTTGATACCTAAACTTCTGAAAACTTAATCATTCGAAAATCTATTCGAACACATTGATCCAAAATTTAATATCAATTCAAAAACACGATAACGATTAAAAAAAAAAACATCCAACCCAGAAAGTAAACACGGAAGCCAATTACTTGATAAAAATCAAAGAATTAGAAGCTAGGCTAGAAAATAATTACAACTTAAGAGTTTAGAAGAAAAATCTATTCTTAAAAATAAACTAACAATAGAACAAGAAAGGCTGACGAGCTTAAAGACAAGGGTCGCACAACAAGAATCAACTATAAGCGAACTTACAAAAGAATTATCTACATGTAGAGACGAAAAAATAAATAGTGCAGCCCAAAATAAAAGTCTTCTTGAACAAAGAAATCAATTATATTCAAAAATTAAAGAATTAAAAGATGTTCTAGCTAAACGAGGACAAACTGAGCAACGCGAAATAAAAGAAACTATATTGTCTCTAAATAAGTCGACTCAAACAATTGAGTCCGTGCCAAACAAGGAACATTCTATACAATCAACAAAACCAAACTCTAAAGATTGTGATATTCTAGAAAATGAACGCAAAATTGCTGAATTACATTCTCTTCTGGAATCAGAACGTAAAGAGTTTCGAGCAAAAATGGATAAGCTTTTAAAGGAGAATTCATTTCTCAAATATTCCTTAGAAAAGGGCACAACTACAACCATTTATCCTGTAAAACCTGAACCTTTAAACGATATATCTTCTAAACAGGATCAGAAAACTCAAATGACTAAACCTATAAAGCAGGAAAGAATAGAGCAAGACAATTCATTTTCTATTACAATAAACAAAATTGTTCCAGACTCTATTCTTCCTCCAAAAATTCCTAAAGTCATTCCAAAGATAAAGCAAGAAGCTACTAAAACTAAAACAGACAATAAGTATACATTCTCTATACACACTGAACCTTCTAAAAATAACAATTGTCCAAATCTTTCTTATGCGAATGCTCCTAATTGTGTTGTGAATTATGTGATTCTTCAATATAGGAAATACGATTCTTTTATCCATGATTCTATTAATGCTATTAGCTCGTATTCTTACTTACAATACCCAGTCAAAGTCAAATCCGAAAAACATCTTATGCGACTGGCGCAAGAGAAAATATTCTCAAATAGACACACATTCACCGAATCAACTTTGTCTCAACCATATAGGGATAATCAAGTATGGACCCCAAAATTGCAAATGACAATAAGTAGTCCAAAACGGATTTGGGTTCCTAAGTTAAAGACTACTTTACATGCTGATTTCATACTTGATTCTATTATGCCTAAATGTTTATCTGCTGATAAGGGAGGACCCGTCCAAAAATGGGTACCAAAGTCCCGATAATTTGTTTTGCAGGATCCCGATCATACATGGTAAATAGACGACGATTGCTCCACATGTATGGTCGGTATGCGATGATGAGCAGTCGCACAAGACCCCGACACGTGTGGTATTCGGTTTGCTCCACACATGTGATCGGTATGTGACGTGAGCAAACACACCAAATCAAGACTATTCCAAAGCTCTTGATTTGACATTGTTTTTAGTTTTATTTTTCTGTTCAAAAAAAAAAAAAAAAAAAAAAAAGGCCATAAAAAAAAGGGGGAGAAAAAGAAAAAAATAAGGCCATTAAAAAAAAAAGACAGAAGAAAAATAAGGCCATAAAAAAAAAAAATATATAAAAATAAGGCCATAAAAAAAAATTAAATAAATAAAAATAAGGCCATTAAAAAAAAAAAAAAAAGGGGGGGAGGGGAAAGAAAAGGTGCAAAAATTTCAAAAGAGCGTAATACCATAGTTTATTGTAAAAAGCGCATACGTTTTAGGGGGAGTGATACTCATAAGCGCATACTTAAAAGGCGCACATTTTAAAGGGGGAGTGATACTTCATTTACTAAAGGCGCTTGACCTGAAAGAAAGTAATATGCAAATTTCTACAAGAAAGCACATGTTTAGGGGGAGCAAGAGCATCATATTTGAAATAGCACATCTATTTAGGGGGAGCAAGGGCATCATATTAGAAATAGCGCAACTATTTAGGGGGAGTGTTACAATGAAAAGGCGCTAGAGCTTAAGGGAAGAATGCCCTGAATACAAACTTCATGCTTTTAAGAGGGAGTGCTATCTAAATGTCAATAAAACGCATGGACACAAAAGAGTTGTTCACATACCTGTTCCAAAGGTTCAGTCGACCCAACTGATCCTAACCCAGGAACAAACCCCGAGTGTATGTGAGGGTATTGAGCGTATCACGATGACATCCTTACAACTCAACCACAAACTATCCGGACTACAACCAATATAGGTACAGGACTGATTTATCAGATCCCGAGTAGAAGACGCCTCATCTGGTCCAAAGGCGCATGCACAACCTTCCTAGCTACTCATTTGTCTCCCAAAAGACATATGTTTCAATATCTCACGGGGAACCGCATATGCTATCACCGTTTCATTTGGAAGCGGGAGAAATTGAACAAAGTGGTCCACAGCCCCATACTATGCAGGTCTACGTGACCTAGCCAGAACTTCTGTAGACACATTTATCGCAAAAATGTGCTTCGATGATCAGAAGGAAGTCCTGCCGTTGCAACATCAAAACAACAACGGTAGCAGGCCATCTTCTGGAGCACGACTCTAGAATGATGTCAACGGGTTGCCTATGTGGCCCCGTAGTCCCTTCAAATGCAAGTCTGTGTGACTTTGCATCAACGACCAAGAGTGACATCGAGGGATGTTTCACGATGATTGGTCGTCTGTCCCGTTTTCAGGTACTTCATCCGGAATTCAACGCCAACACGTTCAGCGAACACTCTGGAATTCAACGCCAACACGTTCAGCCAACACGTTCAGCGAACACGTTCAGCATGACGTTCAGGGGGAGAAGTATATCAAGAAAGCCAAGCACGTGAACTCACTAAAGAAGCCATGCTTTCAACGCACGTGCTGAACCACAACAAACAAGACCTCTCTCCATGGTTCGAGCATACACGACAAGTCAATGCTGATGATCCGCGCGACTCTGATATATGCAAGAAGGTGACGAATATTCAAGTTGCAAAGAAGAAAATGAGGGTGCATGTAAATAGGGGGAGACTGAAGATTCTCCAGACACTCTCAGATATTTCTTCAAACAGCAACAAAGATCGTGTCAAATCCACAGTTGAGCACAAAGGGGAAGATTGTTGGAAATTATTCTGTTGTGTTCAACTGATGACGAAGACTGAAGATTCGAGAGACAAAGACAACCGAAGCTTCAATTATAATTGAACACTAAGGGGGAGATTGTTGGAAGTATTTTATAGTGTTCAATAATCAAGTTATCTTTGTCTAGGGACTTAATTGTAATATATGTATAGTTAGGCAATATTGGTATATATAGGGCAAGTGTGTGTAAAATACACAGAACTTGAGTTTAACTTTCTCTCACTAGAAACACTCTCTCTAATCACTATCTAAGCTAGGGTTAATTGTAGAGAGAGAAAGAGGTTAATTGGAGAGAAAGTTTGTGATTAATGAAGATTTGATTGAATATTACCCAAATGCTTCCGCTCAATCTTGTTCAAGGTAATTTCGATTAAATCTATGCTCGAGTTCTTCGTTGGATGTTAAAAACGGACCTAACATGCTTCCTCGATCAGCGAGGATCCATAGTTAGCCCGTAGCGTCCCTGGCTTTGAGATATGATAGCCCCCTCAGGTTTAGTTCATCCAGCTTCTTGATTTTGTCAGGTGTCCTCCAGATGCGCTTGGATGTTTCTTCGAGAAACGGTGCTGTTAGTCTCACATTGTCCCATTCTTGATATGCTTCTCGGGACTTGGACTTCAGGTGCTCTGTAGATCCCGTAGTCCATATTGTTGTCTAACAGCTTCTCGAGTTGTTCGCCCTCTTCAAGCTCGATCGGGTCGAAGGAGTAGATGTTGGCCATGGCTCTCTTGAATACTTCTCTGTATTTAGTAATTCTTGCCACGGCTTCTGCTTCAAACTTATCCTTCTTTGACCATGGTTCTGTCATGACGTATTCGTCGAGCACTTCATGAGGACCTGTCGTTGGATCATCCTTGTACGCATCTTCGAATCTGGGGATTTTGTCATCTGAGGCTTGTTTTTTCTTTTGGGTTTTGAATTGGTATTGTTTGCTGGTTGGCGTTCGGGTTGTGTGGGCTTGGCTTCCTCTACCTCTTCCCCTCGTTGTTGTTGTTGCCGAGGTTCGCTGTCTTTTCTCCCCCTCATGACGATCGCCTTCGTCAGGATCGTCATGACGCCTCTTCGAAGAGGGTTCAGCGTCTCGGCACGTTTCGGGCGGTGGGGGTCCTTGGGGATCGGGCAGACGGCAGAGAAAGTCTAAGATAGACTGTTGATCCGGCGTGAGGTTATCTGCCGTCATGAGTCGCTTGAGGTAGTAGGTTTGTAGCTCGTCAATGGGTATGGTGTCGGGGTCGATCATACGAGCTAGTGTGTTGGGAGAGGGGAGAGGGATATTATAGGAGGGGCCTTGTGGTGGTGGTGAGAATGGTGGAGGTGGTGGTGGTATGGTATATTGTGGAGGTGTGGGTTGAGATGATGAGGACGGGCCAGCTGTGGCGGGGGCCTTCCCTTTGTCACGTTCGTTTAGCCCGTACGTGTCAC
The DNA here is from genome assembly GCA_028392965.1 of Lindernia subracemosa. Classification (NCBI taxonomy): domain Eukaryota; kingdom Viridiplantae; phylum Streptophyta; class Magnoliopsida; order Lamiales; family Linderniaceae; genus Vandellia; species Vandellia subracemosa. The sequence goes on along the minus strand of JAQPCC010000127.1, from coordinate 127,395 downwards.
GAACGGTCTCCAAGATGTCTTCTTTGAGTGCTTTGGCGAACGACTCCAGAGTGAGTTCAGCTTGGCCTTGGTTACGAACGGGAAATCACCACCGGGGCCACTAAGGCGCTCCGTTGACACAATGACTGAGTCACTGTGGCCCACACTTGCCGGAGTGGGGGGTACTTCGACGCGTTTAGGACTTCCGACCGTTGCAAGCAACTCGTCAAGAAATGACAAAGTTGCGGTCGTTCAGGGTACGTCACTTAGACGTACCGATGTACCAGGGCCACTTAGGCTTCCTGTTGTCATCAGGCCTGTGGTGGAAGTGGCCTGATGGCCCGACGAGGAAGGAGGGGAGGAGGTTTCTTCATCGGGTCTTCCGGCCAGTGTTCGAAGAACCTCAGTAATGGAGGCATCGACGGCCGTTGTGGACAGCTTCAGAGAGCTGTCAGAAAGATGTGTATGTGTCCTAGTAAAAGGTGGAAAAAATATGGGCATTCTAGGACCTAGACTCGATGTGCTTTGAATGAAGGTCGTGGTCTGGGGCGGTGGACCACTTATTTCAACATCCCCAGCCTCCGAGCAAGGGGGGGATGGTGGACGAGGATCCCGTGAGTGTGTGAAACATCTGTCTGTTGGGAGACAGATGAGTGGCTGGGTGGGGTAGGTGCATGCGCCGTTGGACCTGATGCGACGGCTTCTACTCGGGGACTGTGCGCATCAGTCCCTGTTCCTATAGTGGCTATGGTCCGGTCTTGTTCTGGTTGTTGGGAGACGGCCGCTGCAGACGTGGGAGCCGAGACTTGAGAATCTTGTTGGCTTTTTGCGCGTATTTCTCGGCGGTGCCCAAATCTGTCCAGTAATTCGGATACTTGATCGAATTCAATTTGTTTGTCAGTGTCATCGTCCGAGTCCCCGTCATCATTGTCTTGTGTTTGTGGTTGAATTGACGGGGGCGGAGACGGTGGTGGTGCGGCCGGCTCACTCTCAGAACCCTCACTTCTACTCGGCTGAGCCCCTTGGCTAGTTCGGGGGGGGGGGGGGGGGGGGGGTTCTTATTGTTTCTCGGCGATTTCTTTGTTCTTTTTATTCGAGTTTTGTGTGGGTAGGGTTTATGGCATCGGCATCATCCTCGTGCGGTTCGTTGATGTCGTCATCATCATCGGCGATGGCAATCAAGGAGAATCCGCCTGATCTGGAGGATCTTCGACGTTCGATCCCAGACTTTGGGCGAGTGTTTGATGCATCTGCTTTCACGGCGTTGGTGGATCGGGTTACGGGGGATCGAGTTGGACATGATGATCGTGCTGATCTTCACAGGCCAGTAGTATCTGCACATCAATCTGATCGGGGCGAGGGGCGTGTGGATGTGGTGGCTATGTTGCCGTTGCGAGATCATGGATCGCAGCATGGCAATAATTTCCGGCGTCGGCCGGATACTCCTCCCCCGTTCAGGAGAGGGGATCGTGGCGGTGGTTTGGGACACCAATCTGGCCATCCTGGTGGGCCTAGGGTTGGGCCTATGGTGACGGCTGAAGACACTTTAGGGTTTTCTAGGGTTCCTGCAGTGATGGCTGAAAACCCTTTTGAGGTTTCTATGGATAATTCGGTGACGGCTGAACACGGGTCTGAGGTAATGCGAAGGGCACGACGAGGGAATTCTAGTGACGATAAAACCAGCGATGTTGAGCTGGTGGTGGAGGACAACCCTTTAGAGGTTTCTACGGATCATTCGGTGACGGCTGAACACGGGTCTGAGGTGATGCGAAGGGAACGACGAGGGAATTCTGGTGACGATAAAACCAGCGAGGCTGAGCTGGTGGTGACGGACAAAAGTTTCGAGGCGAAGGCTGAGACAACTAAACAATCTAAACCATCATTTGCTGCTGTGGTTAGTGGGTCGGTTCGACGCAAACCATTGGCCAAAAGGATGAAACTAGCTTACACACCACCAAGCCGGGTTGATGGTGAAATTGAGGTTCAACCATCGTGGGAGGTTGCTGCGAAAGGTTTTGCAAGGTGGGATAACACCTTGGTTGGATACTTCATGGGGCGCAAACCTTATTTCCCGCTGGTTGAGAAGTTTGTTCGAACGTCGTGGCCAGGACTAATTGAGGTGAGAGCAACACAGAACGGATTTTTCAAGTTCCGATTTGATTCAGCTACAGCTGCGTCAACGGTTCTTGAAGGAGGGCCATGGTTGTACCAAGGTCAACCTATTTTTCTCGAAGAATGGAGGCCGGGGATGAACCTAGCGAAAAAGGAGCATACTGAGATACCCACATGGGTGAGGCTGTGGAATATTCGTTTGGAATTTTGGACACCAGAAGGCCTTGGAGTGGTAGCCAGTGGGGTGGGAAAGCCGCTCTATGCGGATGGGGTGACAGAGAGGCTGGAACGAATCGATTATGCACGAATCTGTGTGATGAAGAATCTTGCTGAACCTTATTTGGATCAGTTTAAGATTAGACTCCCGTTGGCGGATGGAAGTAGTTCGGGTACTATCAGTGTTCGAGCGGAGTATGAATGGCGGCCAGCCAGATGCGATATGTGCATGACATTCTCACATGGGGCGAATTCCTGTCCGGCTAAACCTATACCCACCCAGGGGCATGTTAAGAGACAGCAGCCTATGGAGAAGAAAGAATGGCGGCCGGTGGCTAAGGGGACTAAAACAAAAACTGATATGGAGATTGCCAAAACAAAAGCCTTATCTTGTCCGCCTGTGAGTAACTCGTTTGCCATACTCGCGCAACTTGAGGATAACGATAACACTCTTCATTCGGGTCCTAAGCAGCCCGTTACTGATGTTTCTTTATGATTCCTCTAGCTAGTTGGAATGTTCGTGGTCTCAATAAACGAGACCACTTGCGGGCAGTGGGGGATCTCATTGCCAAGTTTGATATTCATTTGATTGGCCTTATTGAAACAAGAGTAGCGATCCATAATGCGGCAGGAATAACCTCAGCTATTCGACCGTGCTGGCGGTGGTTCTATGATTATGATGGTGGCCCGGGGAACAGAATATGGGTGGGCTGGGATGCTAGATATGTTACGGTGCACGTAGAAGGCTTTTCTTCTCAATCTATTCATTGTAAGGTGCTTTCACTTGAGTCTGGTAGTGAATTACGAGTATCGTTTGTGTATGGGAAGAACCATAGTTTGGCTCGTGCTGAACTATGGGAGGACATTATTGCTCATGTGGGCCCATATTCTTCCTCTATGCATGGTTGGTATTGGGGGATTTCAATGCAGTTCTGAATGAAATGGAATCAAAAGGAGGTGTAGTAACTGCTAGTGATTGCGCGGCGCTCCTTGATTGTTTTATTCGAGCAGATCTTACTACTGACTACTGTACCTATGACTGGGAGCTACTTTACGTGGTATAATCAGCAGTTAGCTCCGCGAGGAATATGGCGCCGTCTTGATCGGATGGTGGCTAATCCTACTTGGTTTGCTATGTTCTCGAATGTGCGTTATAAGTGTGAGTTGCCTTGCACTTCGGATCATTGCCCGATTATTCTTGAGGAAGACGAGAGTAATAGGAAAGGGACTACCTTTCGCTTTGATAACTTTCTTACTAAGGATCCCTCCTTTCATGCAAGTGGGTGCCAAAGGCAAGGCTCTACGAGTCCCACCTTCTGCTGCTTCCCCTATTATCCGTCGCGTAGGCCCGTCCAATGGAGGCCACAAACCAGCTCCGCCTTCTTCCCCGCGGGACCGCTCCCCTCCCAAGCAGCCTAACGCTCTTTCTCAGACGGACCATAATGCGTTCGTTGTCCTGGGTAGGCTAGACCCTGATGCTATGGATGTGATCGACTTTCCGGGCCCTAAAGTAGATGCAGCCCGCCATGGTGGTGATCCATGATACGGCTCGGATCTTGGAATGTTCGTGGTCTTAATCGACAAGATCACAGGAGGGCAGTAGGAGATTGGCTTACGAGAACGCGAATCCCGTTAGTTGGGCTTCTTGAGACGAGAGTAGCGCCGCAGAATGCTATCCATCTTTCTCGTGGGTTGCGACCCACTTGGACTTGGTATTTTGACTATGGTGCCGGCCCTGGTACTCGGATTTGGGTCGGCTGGGATCCTTTCTCCCTCCGAGTTACAGTATTGGCTACGTCCGACCAGGCTATCCATTGCCGTGTGGAGCTCGTGGCCACAGGTCTGGTGCTTTTTGTATCATTTGTTTATGGGAAATCGACCCGTGTTGAGCGGGCTCGCCTGTGGGAGGAGTTAGTTCAGTTCTCCTCCTCTCATGTTGAGGATGCGTGGTTGGTGGCTGGTGATTTTAATGCCATCCTCAATGTTACTGAGAGCTGGGGGGGGGCGCACCGAACACCTATGACATGGAGGATTTACGGTCTCTCTTGGTCCGTGCCGACCTGGCCTGTATACCATCGACGGGTCAGGCGTTTACGTGGCATAATCAGCAACTCGGCTCTGCCGCCATCTGGCGACGGCTGGACCGTATGTTGGCGAACCCCCAGTGGTTTGTCACTCATGCTGACGCGAGTGTGCATTGCGAGCTGCCGGCTACATCCGATCACTCACCACTGACTTTGGGCGAGGCTCCGGTTCTCGCGCGAGGCACGTGTTTTCGCTTCGAGAACTTCTTGCTTAAGGACCCGCGGTTTTTTGATGAGGTCCGTCGGGTCTGGGCGATTTCGCTCAATGACCACCCGATGTATGCTGTCGTCCATCGCCTGAAGCTGTTGAAGCCGACGTTCTCTCAGATGAGGCGTGACAAGGGAGACCTAGCCGCCAATGTACAGGAGGCCATGCATTTCTTGGGCGTCATGCAGCAGTTTACGGCTCTCTTCCCTCTTGAGGAGCGGTTTCACGTACTTGAGCGCACGTGTCGCTCCCTGTACGCACGGGCCGTTGAGATGGAGCAGACAGCCATGTCCCAACGGGCTAAGCTGGCCTGGCTGCAGGATGGCGATCAGTGTACCTCCTTTTTCTTCAAAAAGGTGGCGGTCCGTCGGGCTGCTAACCGCATTCTTTCTCTGGAGGCCTCTGATGGCACCCTCTTGACCACCCCTGAAGGAGTGGAAGGTGAGCTGCTACGATTCTATGAGGGCCTGCTGGGCCAGTCAGTGCGCTCGACTCCGGTCCTCCTGCCTGATCTCCACCATCTGCTGCCCAGGAGGCTATCCCCCGCTGCGGCTGATGCTATGGTTCGCGACCTCGAGGATGTGGAAGTTCGCCAGGCGCTTTTCTCTATGGGGGACGAGAAGGCGCCGGGACCTGACGGCTATACCGCAGCTTTTTTCAAGGCTGCCTGGGAGATTGTTGGGGCCGACATTATCCATGCGGTTCGTGATTTCTTCCTTACGGGTCGTCTCTTGAAGGGCCTTAATAGCACTCTGCTTACCTTGATACCGAAGAGCGACTCCCCGCGGCGGGCCACGGACTTTAGGCCCATCTCTTGTTGTAATGTTCTCTATAAGGTGATATCCAAAATCATTGCTAATCGGTTGAAGACCTCACTCCCGGGGCTGGTTCATGAGTCACAGACTGCCTTCGTCCCTGGCCGGCGCATTAGTGATAACATTCTACTAGCTCAGGAGCTCTGCCATGGATATGCTAGTCGGGGCCACCCACCACGTGTTCTCTTTAAGGTTGATCTGGCGAAGGCCTATGACAAGGTGGAGTGGAGTTTCCTACTGGCGACGCTGCAGGCTATGGGATTTCACCCACGTTTCATTGAGTGGGTTCGCAGCTGCCTGACGACGCCGACCTTCTCCATTAATGTCAATGGCCGGGTCACGGGTTATTTTGCTGGGAAGCGAGGCCTCCGTCAGGGCGACCCCATTTCCCCATACCTATTTACCTTGGTTATGGAAGTGCTTCATGGCATTGTTGAGGACTGTATTAGGGCGGAGCCTCGGTTCCAATTCCACTGGCGGTGTGCCGATATCTCCCTACCCATGCTACTCTTTGCTGATGACCTTCTCCTTTTTTGCCATGCCGATGCAGTCTCGGTTGGGGTTTTCAAGGCATCGCTGGATCGATTCTCGGTTCTCTCGGGCCTCTCTCCTAATCTGGCTAAGAGCTCGATGTTTCTCCCCCGACGGGCAGAGGGTTTACTGGGCCAGCTGCAGCCCATCTTGGGTTTTCCTTTAGGTACTCTCCCCATACGCTACCTAGGAGTCCCACTGCTGGCCTCAAGACTGTCACTGTCGGACTGCGCTCCATTATTGCAGAAGGTGGATATACGATTAGGCTCGTGGCTTAATCGATCCCTTTCATATGCTGGCCGGGTGCAACTCATAAAGTCAGTCCTTCAGTCGTTGCATCTTTATTGGTCGGGTGTTTTCCTGCTACCCAAGGGCATTGTTCGGGCCCTTGAGGGTAAGTTCCGGCAGTTCTTATGGGGTGGCACCTCTGCCAAAGTAGCCTGGGATGACATCTGTCTGCCTGTGGCGGAAGGGGGCTTGGGTATCCGCTCGGTGGCTTCGGAAAATAGGGTGCTCCTTTTTCAGCTACTTTGGCGACTCATCTCCCGCTCCCCGGGGTCCATCTGGGTGGAGTGGATATATCGTACTCGACTCCGCACACGCTCCTTTTGGACGGTTCCTATTTCGCAGGCTACATCGTGGAGCTGGCGCAAATTGATGAAGCTACGTCAGGAGTTCCGACAGCACGTGGCGTTTCGTATTGGGGATGGGTCATCAATCTGGCTGTGGGAGGATCCGTGGATGCCGTCTGGCCCCTTATTGGAGCGCTTTCCGAGGGGCCCTATTGCGATGGGCCTCCCCACTGGCTCTCGCCTATGCGAGGTGATAACTGAGTATGGGTGGGATTGGCCCGGCCGGTCCACGGTCGAATATCTCGAGCTCAGTCGGGAGCTCCCTCCTGTTGATCCGACCAGGCGGGATTCTTTTTACTGGAAGAACTCCGTTGAAGGGCTCCCGTCCTCACGGCTGATTCAGCAGACCATCCGGCCGCGGCGCCAACCTGTTGGGTGGGCCAACCTGTTTGGTGGCCCACTTCGGGTCCCGCGGCATGAGTTCATCCTCTGGCTGGCAGTACGCGAGCGTCTTTCGACGAGAGATAAGCGTGGGTGTCCCTTCGGGCGGGAACCTCGGCCTGTGTGCTATGTGATGCATTGGTGCTCGAGACGACCCAGCACCTGTTCTTTGATTGTCCGTTTTCGCGACGGTGCCTTCGCCTTCTGCGCCTTCGAGTCCGATGGGCGTGGCCCTACAGGGAGTGGCCGCACGGCATCGTCTGGGCTTCATTACGCTGGCGGAGTAATCACCTGCTTATGGCTGCGAATAGGCACATCCTCGCTTCGCTTGTATATCATATCTGGATGGCACGCAATCAACGGTGGCGGGAGGGCACCATCATGTCCCCTGAGAGATTGATTATGTGTGTGGTTGATTTAGTTTGTATGCGTCTTAATGGCCTCTCTGCGAAATTTTCTTTGCAGAGAGCTGCTATAAGGCGGGTCTGGCAAGTTGCGTGGTAGTGGTCTCTGAGCCATTCTATCACTTTTTGTTTTCTGTACAGTTACATATTTATATATAAAACGGGATTTATTCCAAAAAAAAAAAAGTTTGCCAACGTCTAAAGATCCTTAAATCGGTCTTTAAGCGCATGCGGAGGTTGAAGGGGAATTTAGCGTGAAATGTAGAGGAGGCGAGACGATTTCTAGATTTATCTCAGCAATTTATATTCAGATTTCCTTTGGATGATCGATTGCTTCGCCTTGAGCACTTCTGTCGGGAACTTTATTCGAGAGCAATTGCCATGGAACAGCAGTCACTTGGGCAACGAGCTAAACAAAGATGGTTGAAGGACGGGGATAGATGCTCCTCCTTCTTCTTTAAGAAGGTGGCTGCTCGGCGTGCGGCTAATCGTATTTTCTATCTTGAGAATGATCGTGGCGAGACCTTTCAAGGGGCTGAGCAAGTCAAGGACGAGCTTCTAGGGTTCTACATGAACCTATTGGGGACATCGGCGATGATGTTGCCCCTCATTGGATGTCTTACGGCCTTATATTACCACAACTCTAGGATTTGATGATGCGCAGCTCATGGTGCGGCCAGTGGAAGACGAGGAGATTAAAGCAGCACTATTTTCGGTGCATGATGAAAAGGCGCCTGGACCGGATGGTTACACCTCGGCGTTCTTTAAGGAGGCCTGGCCGATTGTTGGACCGGATATTCATCATGCGGTTCGAGATTTTTTCCTTACGGGCCATCATCACAAGGGGTTGAATTCGACTCTTATTACCTTAATCCCGAAGATTGCATCACCTCGCCGCGCGTCGGATTTTCGGCCCATTTCCTTCTGTAATGTGCTGTACAAGACCATATCAAAGGTACTAGCGAATATGATGAGAGTGGTTCTCACGTAGCTGGTGCACCAGACCCAAACGAGTTCGTTCCTGGCAGAAGAATTACTGATAATATCCTGCTTGCCCAGGAAATTTGTTGTGGATATCGAAGGGCTGATCTACCAGGCCGCGTTGCCCTTAAAGTGGATCTCGCTAAAGCGTACGACAAAGTAGAATGGGATTTCATTCTTCTCACTTTGGAAGCAATGGGATTTGATAAGAGATTCATTTGGTGGGTACGATGTGGTTTAACCACAACGCGTTTTTCGCTTAACATCAATGGACGATCGGAAGGATTTTTTGAGGGAAGAAGAGGACTTCGACAGGGGGACCCTATCTCCCCCAACATTTTTACGTTGGTTATGCAGGTTCTCCATGGTTATACAGTTAGTTATGCTAACGTTTGCTGATGACTTATTACTTTTCTGCAATGCTGATAAGGGGTCGGTTAAGGTTCTGAAGTCGGCATTGGACACCTTTGCATGCTTGTCAGGGCTCCAGGCTAATCCTTCAAAGAGCGAAATGTTCCTCTCTAAGAGAGCTACGGGACAACTGGGGATTTTTCAGGGTATCATAGAATTTCGAGTAGGTGAGCTACCAGTGCGGTACCTTGGTGTTCCACTTATCACTTCGAAGCTCTCTATTAAGGATTGTGAACCCTTAGAACAGCGTGTTGCGGCTCGTCTTGGATCTTGGCTACATCTCACACTTTCTTATGCTAGACGGGTGCAACTTATCAAGTCTGTTCTTAGCTCATTGCATATATATTGGTCAGGCGTCTTTTTACTACCCAAAGGGGTCATCCGGTCTATAGAGACTGTGATAAGAAGGTTTCTCTGGGCAGGCTCGCAGGCAAAAGTTGCATGGAATGATGTGTGTTTACCTAAGGCGGAAGGAGGTCTGGGAATTTGTTCGATGATAGAGGTCAATCGTGCCCTAATTATTACACTATTGTGGCGCGTTGTTACGAGGGACAGCTCCTCTATTTGGGTGGACTGGCTATATTCGACTCACCTTCGTCGTCAGTCCGTCTGGTGCATTAGGAGTGGAGCGCTATCATCTTGGAGTTGGAAACAGATCCTCAAGGTTCGGCCTTCTCTCTTGCCGCTGATTAGATTTCGGATAGGAAATGGGCAATCCCTGTTTCTTTGGCGAGATCCATGGTTGCTCCAGATGCCACTTTTTTTTTTTTTTTGGTAAATGGTCCTGTTATATATATAAATAAAATAAAAGTAGAATACAGCCTCAGTGGGGGCATACCCCCACATCAAACAAAGTACAATGAAAGTATGCACAATAGCAAACATACATTGCCTTCGAGAAGCATCAACCCGCATGCAAACCAAGCCCCATACAGGATTATCAACTAACGCGTAGGGCAAACAAGCATAATGTAGAGAGAAGGAACAAGCACTCTAACTACCAAGCAATCCGCCACACCCGTCGTAGTGCACAAGTCTGCAGCTGGTAATGGGGTGACAAGGTAGATAGGCGAAGACACAGCAGGGTCTCAATGTCATTCGCCAGCTGCTGGGGGGGGCGTAACTGTCCCTCCCTCCAACGCCTATTCCGCTCCGCCCATAAATGATAAACGAGCGAGGCGAGCACATGCCTGGGGCCCGCCCACGCCAAGTGGTTCCCCCGCCACCTATGAGCCGCCCAAAGTACGCCCTCAAACCAGTCACTCATGGGCCAAGTAAAGCGCAGCTTGGCTTGCATCAGTCGAAGGCACCGCCTCGCATAGGAGCACTCGAAGAACATATGCCGGACCGTCTCCCCAACATCCGCGTCACAAAGCAAGCAAGTAGATGTCCCAGCGGCAGCTGCTACCCACGGTTTGTCCCGAGTAGAAAGTCTATCTCGGATGGCAAGCCAAAGGATGAACTCGTGTCTAGGGACAGCAATCGGGCCACCAAAGAGTGAGTACCACTGCACCCGTGGCAGTTTCAGCCGTAGTGCTTCCCTCGCCGATCTCGTGGAAAGAACGCCGTTACTCGTGGCCACCCAGTAAATCGAATCCTCCATACCATGGTGAATCTGAGGAAGGAGTGGCGCAATCTCTATGTACTCAACCGTGGACTGGCCGGGCCAGTGCCACCCCGCCTCGGTAATCACCGCATCAAGCCTAGTATCCCTCGGTAGCCCCATCACTAAAGGACCGCGGGGTAAACGGGCGATAAGAGGCTCCATGAGCAGCCACGGGTCGCGCCACAGTTGCGTGGCAGCCCCGGTCCCTATGTGGAACTCGATGAGTGGTCGTACGATAGGGCGCAGCTTCAGTAACTTTCGCCAACTCCAAGCAGTTCGGGCCGAAGATCTGATAGTCCAGAAAGAGTCCCGGTGAAGGCGGGTCTGCCGGACCCAAGCAGCCCAAACAGATGTTCCATCCCCACTAAGAATGCTCCAGATGAGTCGAATCAGGAGCACTCTATTATCCACCTCAATGGATCGTAATCCAAGGCCGTCCTCTTCCCGGGGAACACACATCGCTGCCCATGCCACCTTGGCACTAGACCCCTGCCAAAGGAAAGAGCGAAACCGCTGCTCAATGAGGTTAATAACACCTTTGGGTAATAAGAAATTTCTTTTGGCACTAGATGCCACTTGAGGAGATGATTCCGAGGGGTTCGCTTGTTATGGGGCTACCGCGTGATTCAAGGCTATCTTCAGTGATCAGCGCGACTGGATGGAGGTGGCCTATGACCACTACAATTGAATACATGCAGATCTATCCCCATCTTCCACCCGTGTATCCGATGGAAGATGATTCTATACGTTGGCATGGTTCGTCTGATGGGCGGTTCTCTTCTCGGGTAGTTTGGCAGGCGGTACGTCTTAAAAGGCCGAGGGTACCCTGGGTGAGTTTATTTGGGGGCGTGCTGAATATTCCCAAACTTGAGTTTATTCTTTGGTTGGCAATTCGAGATCGACTCGCTACGAGAGACAAACCTTGGGTTGCGGTGGCTGCGTCATCCTCTTTGTGTTTTCTTTGTGATAATGGAGCCATTGAGACGATTGATCACCTATTCTTTGATTGCCCGTTCTCGGCTGCTTGTTTGAGGGTGTTGCACCTGAGGACGAGATTTTGTTGGCCTTATCGAGAATGGAGGAGGGGGATATTGTGGGCTGCGGCTAAATGGAGACGACAACACCTTCTCCATTACGCGTATCGCCAACTCCTTGCATCCTTGGTGTATCATGTATGGAGGGAAAGTAACCAGCGATGGCATGCGGGAGTGAGCAGATCCTCAGACATGGTTGCGAGGGATGCCATTTACATGGTGCTTGGACGGTTAAACACGTTGGATGATAACTGGCAGCTCCAACTATCTGGCCTACGTCGATTATGGCATATAGCATGGTAGTTGGGCTTATGACTTGACTTGTCTTGCTTAGTTTTGATTAGTATGTGGGCCTTACTGGGCTTTATGGGCCTTGTTGGTATAGGACATCGTCCCCTCTGTACATACTCTTCATTTATATAATAATAGTGATCTATTCCCCCAAAAAAAAAAAAAAAAAAAGGTCAAGAACAGCAAAGGAGTTACTACTAGATCCATGGGGATCTGGTACCACAGGTAGTGCCATGGAGCTGCGCGGTTTTGAGGGCAACCCCCTCCATTAGGGTTCTGAAATGAGCGTCCTATCGTGCTTGTGGGGGTATGCCCCTACTTATTCTGTATACTCTCATTTATATTTATATATAACTCGGGACCATTTACCAAAAAAAGAAATGAGCGTCCTATCTGGGCAGCGTCCTTCTTACCTACTTGTATGCTCTCGATCGCGGGCTTTGCAGTATCAGAGGAGGTTTTGATCACAAATAAATAAATATTAATGGCGTCGCCTGGACTCGAACCGGAGACCTTCAGTGTGTTAGACTGACGTGATAACCAACTACACCACGACACCTCCTTGAAGTATGTTATCACTGATACGTCTCCCAGGAATAAATGCCGTCTGTGATCCGTGGACTAGACCACACAGTGATGACTTCAGCCGGTTCGCCAGAATCTTCGATATGACCTTATAGAGGACATTACAGCACGAGATCGGCCGAAAATCTGTTGAGCATCGTGGCGACTCATATTTCGGTATCAGAGTGATAAGGGTACTATTCAGCCCCTTTAGTAAGCGCCCAGTCGCGAAAAAGTCCTGAGTCGCCGTGATCAGATCAGGCCCCACTATCTCCCAAGCCGCTTTGAAGAAAGCGGCCGTATAGCCATCAGGGCCAGGCGCCTTCTCATCCCCCATAGAGAATAGCGCCTGAGGTACCTCCACCGCGTCCACAGGCCGGACCATATCACAAGTCGCCGCTGGGGAAAGCGTACGCTTAATAGCCCCCTGCACCTCAGCCAATGTGACGGGAGAGGTTCGCGTTGACTGGCCTAGCAATCCCTGATAAAACCCGAGAAGCTCTGCGGTCGTGATGGCCCACTCTTTCTAGAAACAGGTTTCGTCAACTTGTTTTCATTGGATGGACAGGCCGCAGTTGAATGACCCAAAGTCGCACATGTGGCGCAGCGCGGTGGCTTCCACTCATATTCAACTTTAATCTTGATCACATCATTCACCTTCGGTAGTCGCAGATTGAAAGAATCAAGATAAGGTTCCCCTAGCTTCTTCATCACACACACACGTGCATAGTCAATACGCTCCATGGTAGTAGTGAACGCATCTGGAAACAAAGGCCTCCCCACAGCACTCGCAACTATACCTAATCCCTCCGGCGTCCAGAATTCAGATGGAAAGTGTCGTAAGCGAACCCAAGTCGGAACTTCAGTATGTGTTTTCTTCTCAAGTGTCATACCTTGCCTCCATTCTTCCAGAAATAGAGGTTGGCCGTTCAACATCCAAGGGCCACCCTCAACAGCCTTCATCATCGTTCCATCAGAATCAAACCTGAACTTGAAGAAACCATTGGAAGTAGCTCTCACTTCAACTAAACCAGGACATATGGAACGAAAGTGACGTTCAACGTGCAGAAAATATGGCCTTCGGCCAAGAAAAAAGCCAACAAGAGTGTTAGCCCAACGTGCACAACCTTTATCTGCTATCTCAGAAGGAGGTTGAACCTCAACCACTCCATCCACAAGAGTCGGAGCTGTATAGCCAAGCGTAACTCGTTCAACTCTGGGCTGACGCGCGTTATGGTCGTACGTTCGACCCATTAAAGCAGAAGCAAAGGATTTAGCTTGCATGCCTTGCCGAGCGACTCCGTCAACCACCACCGTCATTGGTTGTCTTAGCACATTAGCCGATGGCAATGGTGTAGCCCTCACCGAGCGAGATAACGATCCCCCCGTATCAACAATATCTCCATCATCCTTCTGCTTATCGACCAGAACTTCTGTCACTAGTGGCATAGTATCCAACGTAACCTTATTAGGGCTTGTCGTCCCAGCATCTTTGGAATCCTTCATGGCAGCAGCTCCCTTGAAACCCTTCCCATGGTTAAAATCAAGAAATCCCCGACGAAGTAGCTTATGCTCTTGCGGGCGAATCGATCCAGCCTTGCGCGATCCACCTGCTGATGTAGAAGCCGGCCCCACAATAGGAAGAACAGGCCCGCTAGGGGAAACCCTAGATAGTGGCCCATTATCAGAAACCCTAGGTATTGGCCCATTATCAGAAACCCTAGGTAGTGGCCCATGCTGAGAAGCAGCCCTCGGCGCCGTCTCCACCTCCGGTGTCACCATGGAAATAGAATCTGCAAGGGTTTCGTTAGAGACAGCCGTCACTCCCTCATCTTCATCGGATGCATCGAAATCATGAAGAAGACTCTGATCTCCTTTGGGCGGTGGTGTACATTCCCTACGACGTATGTTAATATGTTTCCACGAATCAGCCCCGTTGTGACGCAGAGGTTGGAAGTGAACTGCACCAGAACGTCTTGATCCGTTTTCTTTCTCGTCAACCATACGCTGTGAGCCGCCAGCCTCTCCCAGCGACTGTGTTGGCCCGTTGATGCATCAAATTTTTCAGCAAAGGATGGGTATTCCTTACCCAAATCCTCGAGATCACGCGGCTGCATCGCAGCTAGCACATGCAAAGATGAAGAGGACATCATCGAGCCCACCATAAACGATGATGTAGCCATACTCCTGAACGTACAAGATGTACACCAAACGAGACCCTCCAAACGCCGTCTGATCCCGGCGATGGAGGCCTAAGGAGACGACGCTGGCGTCTACAAGGCTGTTGTGAGTGGCGACGCGTGGCTGTTGGATCGAAACGTGGCCGAAATATAGTATTAGGGTTTGTATTCCTAGAGAGAGAAAGTTAGAGAGAGAGGGCGTTTTTTACTTAGATTCAAGGGCTTGGAATAATTGCGAGTGCAGTTGGCAAGCCACTTATCCCCGATGTGATGACTCTTAGTATGGAGCGTATTGAATATGCTAGGGTTTGTGTTTTGAAGAAACTCGATGAGCCATACCTTGATCAGCTTATGCTTCGACTCCCCACGCCGGATGGAAGTTACTTGAGGGAGATTGAGGTGCGCGTTGAATATGAATGGCGGCCTAACCCATGTAAGGTGTGCGCATCTTACACTCATGGGGAAGCTACTTGCCCTCAGCGTCCTCGTCCAGCGGCGGTGGCTAAGCCGAAAGCACATCAACCACAGCGAACGGAGTGGCGAGTGGTTGGGAAGAAGACCCATGGTCCAAACCCCGGCCTGAACAGTGCGGCAACTCCGCCACGGAATGAGAAACCCAATGGCCAGTGGTTGCCTCCTCGGCAAAAACCACATGGTTCACATACGAATACCACGAATCGGTTTGAAGTTTTGACAAAGCGATCTGATTAGCCGGCACCATCTTTCCTTGGTTGGTTTGGTTGAGACTAGGGTGGCTATTCATAATGCTGCCACTACCTCGGCTACTGTTCGAGACACTTGGCATTGGTTCTTTGATTACGAGACGGGGCCTGGAAATAGAATTTGGGTTGGGTGGGATCCCTCCCAAGTTCAGGTCTCGGTGGAGAGTTTTTCGATTCAGGCGGTTCACTGTAAGGTTCACACCTTGCCTGAACCCTCGACATTCTTTGTCACCTTTGTCTATGGCAAGAACACTAGGGATGAACGCGGGGTTCTTTGGGAGGAGCTTATTTCCATGGCTGAGTTGCGTTCTGAGGAACCATGGATTGTGATGGGTGACTTTAATGCGATTTTGGAAGGAAATGAGGCTCGGGGAGGGGTCCCCCCACAGGAAGATCTCTTGGAGCTGAGCTCATGTCTCACTGCTGCCGATCTGGTTACGCTGCCTATGATGGGCCAGTACTTCACCTGGTTTAATCAGCAGAGGGAGGGACGGGGCATCTGGAGGAGGTTGGATAGGATGGTGGGGAATCCTTCGTGGTTTGCGTGCTTTCCGCTTGTTCGTTATCGATCGTGTCTCCCGGGGACCTCGGACCACTCCCTGTTGGTCCTGGAAGGGGAAAGAGGCAAAGTTAGGAGGAACTGCTTTAGGTTCGATAACTTTCTCACCAAGGATCCTTGTTTCTTGGAGTTGGTCAGTAGGTGTTGGATGGTGAGTGTAAGGGGTACTCACATGTATTCGGTTACCCAGCGGCTCAGAGGCCTCAAGCAGCCCTTGAGAGAGCTTAGACGGAAGAAGGGTAATCTCGCTAGGAACGTTGAGGACGCGCGGAGGTTCTTAGAAGTTGCTCAGGATCTTTCTTCTCGGTTCCCTACTGAGGACCTTCTTCTCAACCTTGTGTGGTTTTGTCGCAAGCTCTACACTTGCGCGGTTGAGATTGAGCATTCGGCGATCTCTCAGCGGGCAAAGGTCGCCTGGCTGAAAGATGGGGATCAGTCTACATCCTTCTTCTTCAAGAAGGTTCAGATGCGTAGAGCCTCCAATCGCATCTTTACCCTTGAAGATGATGCTGGACAGCGCTTGGATGGTGAGGATCGTGTTCGGGATGCGATTATTACCTACTATCAGCAGCTCCTTGGCCAATCCGCTCATTCCCACCAGGTGGAGACTGAGAATGTTCGACCATATATCTCTTATTCTATTTCGCATGATGAGGCTTCTGAGCTGGTTCGGCTGGTGGACGAACGGGAGATTCGAGATGTCGTGTTTCTTGTTGTGGATGACAAGGCGCCTGGACCGGACGGCTACACTGCTGCTTTTTTCAAAGCAGCTTGGCCGGTTATTGGCATGGATGTGACTACTGCGGTCCAAGAATTCTTTCAGACAGGACAGCTGCTTAAGGGAGTAAACAGCACCCTTATTACCTTGATCCCTAAGCGGGATTCGCCGAGACATTTTGCTGATTTTAGACCGATCTCCTGTTGCAATTTCCTTTACAAGATCATTGCTAAGATTGTTGCAAACAGGATTCGGCCTTTGCTTTCTAAGCTGGTCCACCCATCTCAGACCGCTTTCATTCCTGGGAGGCGTATTGGCGATAACATTCTTCTTGCGCAGGATGTTTGTTGTGGCTACTTGAGTCGTCAGAAGCCTCCTCGTGTCGCTCTCAAAGTTGACCTTGCTAAGGCCTATGATAAGGTTGAGTGGAGCTTCCTATTTGCTACAGTTTTCCCTCTATTTTTATTGACTGGATTCGGAGCTGTGTGACAAGTACATGTTTTTCGATAAACATTAATGGTTGTCCTGAGGGTTTTTTTGCTGGAAAGAGGGGTCTTAGACAGGGAGACCCGCTTTCTCCTTATCTGTTCACTCTTGTTATGGAGGTCTTGCGGGGTATCGTGATGCAGTTTGTTAGGGCAGACCCTCTCTTCCGCTTTCATTGGCGTTGTGAGAGATCTACCTTAACGATGTTGACCTTTGCTGATGACTTGCTGTTGTTTTGTCATGCTGATCTTCACTCCGTGGGTGTGCTCAAGGCGGCCTTGGATCGTTTCACCTCGCTTTCTGGGTTAGCTCCCAACCCTCACAAGAGTGAGATTTTTGTGTCCAGAAGTGCTAGTCAGTTCACTGATGCTTTTCAGACTTTGTTGGGATTTCCTGTTGGCTCGCTCCCTGTGCGCTATCTTGGGGTTCCCCTGATTACTTCCAGACTCTCCGTGGCAGACTGTGCTCCTTTGATTGCCAAAGTGGATAGGAGGATTGGGTCGTGGTTGCACAGGTCCCTTTCTTATGCAGGACGAGTTCAGCTCATTCGATCCATTTTGGGAGCTTTCCACGTCTACTGGTCCGGGGTTTTCTTACTGCCTAAGGGCGTCATCAGATCTATCGAGCAGAGGTTTCGCAGCTACCTCTGGGCTGGTTCGACATCTAAGGTAGCTTGGGAAGATGTTTGTTTACCCATCGCTGAAGGGGGTCTTGGCATCCGTCCTATCGAGGTGGATAATAAGGCTCTCATGATGAAGAATATTTGGAGTATCCTCACTCGTGATACTAAGTCTATTTGGGTCACTTGGCTCTACAACGAGCGTCTTCAGCGTCGCTCCTTTTGGGATTGTATGCCTTCGTCTTCTGATGCTTGGAGTTGGAGGAAGCTTCTTAAGCTTCGTTCGGATTTTCGCCCCCTGATTCAGTTCTTGGTTGGGAACGGGAGGGATCTGAGGGTTTGGAAAGATCCTTGGCTGTTTCACGAGCCCTTGATTGAGCGGTTCCCAAGGGGGCCTCTGGTTATGGGCCTTCCTTTGGATGCTAGGCTTTGTTCGGTTATCTCTTCTTCTGGATGGAGGTGGCCTGCGCAGACGTCCGTGGAGTACCTGGAGCTTCATCCTCACCTCCCCGAGTGCTCCCCATCCCAGGATGACTCTTACAGGTGGCTGAAGTCCCCGGATGGCCGATTCTCATCTCAGTCGGCTCGTGAGGCGATCAGACTTAGACGCTCCCCTGTTCAGTGGGCGTCTCTCTTTGGTGGCCCTCTGAAGGTCCCCCGTTTCGAGTTTATTCTTTGGTTAGCCATTCGTGATCGACTGGCTACTAGGGACAAGCACTGGGTGGCCTCGGCCGCTCAATCGATTCACTGCTGCCTTTGTGATTCTCAGGCTGTGGAGACTGTTTCTCACTTGTTCTTTGACTGTAGCTTCTCGAGGAGATGTGTGCGGCTTCTTCGCGAGAGGACTAGGTGCAGATGGCCGAACATTGCTTGGCCTTTGGGTATTGCTTGGATGTCGAGACGGTGGAGAGGCCGTCATCTTTGCCATTGTGCTTCCCGTCATTTGTTCTCGTCTCTTGTTTATCATATTTGGCAGGAGAGGAACAAACGGTGCTGGGAGGGGACGGAGTCGACTCCTGATCGTATTGTGCAGGAGATTGTTCTTGTTGCCTCGAGGAGGCTCTCTACTCTTTCTTCGAAGTGGGCTCTCTACTCTCTACTCCTGATCGTATTGTGCAGGAGATTGTTCCTTTGGAGAGTTGCTTGGTAGTTTTCTGTTTGGAGTCTGGTGTTTGTGTTGTTGTGGTTTGTTGCTGCTTTTGGTTTTGTTTGCTGATGTGTGATGTGTGATCTTCGCATGTTTTCACCTTGGCTTTGTGTTGCTCCTTCTGTGTTGGGGGAGCTCGTTTGGCGGGATGCCGCCTGTGGCTTCCTTGAGGCTTGTCTCTTGGTGCTGCTTTGTACATTTCCTTTCTTTTTTGATGACCAGTTACCAAAAAAAAAAAAAGTTTTGACAAAAACTTTGGAGGATGCCATAGTTGATAGCGGTGTTGGGCCGAGGACAATCTTCAACGACATGATGCATGAGTCGCGGATCGACGAGCAAACCACAAGCAAGGGCCTGGTCACCCTTAAAACGGTGTCCTTATGATCCTTACGGCCGTATGGAATGTGCGAGGTCTGAATAAATCAGACCATAGGTGGGCGGTAAGAGATTTGATTCAGCGATGGGATTTGATAATCATTGGACTTCTGGAGACTAGGGTATCGGCCCAAAACGCAGACTCAATATCTAATTCTATCACTGACGTTATGCCAAAAGACCCTCCTCTCTAGCTAGGCGATTTTTGCACTCTCCTCTCTTGCCAACCTTTCGTCTTCCGACATCATGGAGCCGGGCTCCGACGGCCACCTTGCCACCACTCCGCCGGTGGATACTACCCAGCCGGACTTCGAAGGGCTGGGCTCGGATTATCCTCGTTTCCATCGGGAGTTTGATGTGGATCGCTTCACCGGGCTCGCTAACCGGATTATAGGGCTCACGTCGCCAGCCGGCCCTGAGCACCCTGCCCCCCTCGGCTCCGATCAACCCACGACGCATGGTGGCCTGCGGCCTTTCGCCTCCCGGGGTGAAGTTGTGCCTTCAGGCCGGGTTGCACGGCGCAACTCCACTTTGCCTTATGTTTCTCGTTCTGCCCGGCGATCGGGAGCTGCTCCGATGGACCCGCTCGTGGCTGGCGGCAGCGATCCTGCTGCTTCGGTGGCTCTGGACCCCCTCATGGTGGCTGGCTCGATTCATGCAGCTGCCATGGCTAGTGTGGAAACTGAAGAGTCACCCGACCCTATGCTTCCAGCCGTGACGCTTGGTGTGCCGCCGGTGGTTCAGGTGGTCGTGGCGGATGATGCGGCGGTCAATGATGATCTGATGGCGGAAGCTGGCCAGCCCGCTCCCCCTCGCAACGGGGCTGATGTCGATCCTGCTCTCGAGGCTGCACCTCACTCGCCGGGACTTCTTTTGCCGGGGATGGGCAACCCGACTGGTGGGCAGGTGGTGGCCGCGCAAGCGCCTAGGGGTCGCGATGTTTCCGGTGGCTCGTATGCGCGGGTGGTTATGGGAGACAATCATGGCTCCTCCCGACCGTCGACTCATAAGAGTCGGGACCGTGCTCATCGCCGGGTGCCGTTATCCTATACTCCCCCCGCGGGAGTGGTTAACGGGATTCTTGAAGTCGCGCCTTCATGGGATATCGCTCGCCTCGGTTTTCAGCGCTGGGACAACACCTTGGTGGGTTTTTTCCTTGGCCGGAAACCGTACTTTCCCACAGTTGACCGTCATTGGAGGGCACGCTGGACAGGGCTCGTTGAAGTCCGTGTGACTATCAATGGGTTTTACAAGTTTCGGTTCGAATCAGGGCTTGCCATGCGTGACGTCCTTGAGGGCGGCCCGTGGATCCTGAACGGGCAGCCGCTGTTTCTTGAGGAGTGGCGCCCGGGGATGTCGTTTGAGAGGCGTGATATTACGGAGGTCCCACTTTGGGTGAAGCTGTGGAATGTCCCCGGAGAATTCTGGACACCGGCTGGGCTTGGCGTGATTGCCAGTGCCGTGGGTAAGCCTTTGTTCACGGACGGTATTACGGCTGATGGTGAGCGTATCGATTTCGCTCGGGTGTGTGTTCTAAAGCAACTCGCGGACCCGTTTATTGATGTTCTTCATCTTCGCGTCCCCACGGCTGAGGGAGGGGTGGCGGCTCTTATTCCCGTCCGTGTTGATTATGAGTGGAAGCCTTCTCGATGTTCCTCGTGTGAGACGTGGTCCCATGGCCCCTCGCATTGTCCTAAGACCTCTACGCCACGCCCGCCCAGGAGCGTGCATGGACGTCCTTCCCAGCCACGGACGCACCCTCCACCTTCGCATAAGGCATCCGTGCCGCCCATGCCGCATGCAGCTCGTCCCACCCGTACGCAACAGGTGCCCGTGCCTCACTCGGGTCGTTCTCCCCACCTTGTGGCCTCGGCAGTCCCCTCTGTTGCGCCGACGGCTACGGTGAGTGAGTGGCGCCAAGTTGGTGCCCGTGGTCGGGCTGTTCGGGTTTCAGCCACTACAGCGGGTTCGTCCCGCCCTTCGCATAAGCCTCCCCTAAGAGGCTCAGGGGTGGTCATTACAGAACGCCCCGCGCATGGCCGCCTTACGCTCTTGACTCCAGATGATGTGGCGCAGGCGGATCAGAATGCCTTTGCGCTTCTCCACTCCCTCAACACCGACTCCATGGATACTTCCTTCTCTCCGGGCCCTGATGTTGCTGCAGCCCGCACCGGTGGTGATCCATGATCAGATTCGGCTCGTGGAATGTGCGTGGTCTTAATCGCCAAGACCACAGACGAGCAGTGGGCGATTGGATTAGGAGTATGCGTCTTCCTTTGGTTGGCCTCCTTGAGACAAGGGTTGCTGCGCTGAATGCTACCCGTATTTCTAATGGCTTGCGTCACAGGTGGACTTGGTTTTTTGACTATGATAGTGGCCCGGGTACTAGGATTTGGGTTGGTTGGGACCCGGCTTGTCTTCGCGTCTCGGTGTTTGCTACCACCGACCAGGCAGTCCATTGCCGCGTGGTGCTTGTCGCCACAGGTATGACGATGCTTGTTTCCTTTGTCTATGGGAAGTCCACCAGGGTCGACCGGGCTTCGCTGTGGGAAGACCTGGTGCAGTTTTCTTCCTCTCATGTGGATGATGCGTGGGTGGTGGCTGGGGATTTTAACGCCATCCTCAGTGTCTCTGAGAGTCGGGGGGAGTCCCACATCGTCTTGACATGGCTGACTTTAGGTCCCTTCTGGTTCGGGCAGATCTTGCTTGTATCCCTGCGACTGGCCAGGAGTTTACGTGGCATAATCAGCAGACGGGCGCAGCAGCGATTTGGCGGAAGCTGGATCGTATGTTGGCGAATCCGCAGTGGTTTGTGTCCCATGCCGATGCTCATGTGTGTTGTGGCGTACCCGCGACCTCGGACCATTCACCACTATCTTTGGGTGAAGCTCCGGCTGTTGTGCGGGGTACTCGCTTTCGGTTTGAGAATTTCCTGATTCAGGAGCCCGCGTTTTTTGACGAGGTTCAGAGGGCTTGGGATATTCCGTTGCCCGACCACCCGATGTTTTCTGTGGTTCAGCGTCTGAAGATGTTGAAGCCGGTCTTTACGCGTATGCGCCGCTCCAAGGGTGACTTGGCGGCTAATGTCACTGAGGCCATGCACTTCTTAGGCCTTGTGCAGCAGTTTACGTCCATCTACCCGCTTGACGATCGGTTCCGTGCGCTGGAGCGTTTATGCCGTGGCCTTTACGCCCGGGCTGTTGAGATTGAGCAGACGGCCCTTTCCCAGCGAGCCAAGCTGGCCTGGCTTCGGGACGGTGACCAGTGCACGTCCTACTTTTTTAGGAAGGTGGCCGTTCGCAGGGCCACCAATCGTATCCCTATTTTGGAGACGGCTGACGGTACTCTGTTAGACTCACCTGCGGCAGTTGAGGGTGAGCTATTGAGGTTTTATGAGGGCCTCTTGGGTCAGACGGGTCGTCTTTCTCCGGTTCTTTTACCTGATGTTCACCCCTTCATCGCCCGTCGGGTTTCCTCCGCCGCGGCTGCGGCCCTGGTCTGTCCCTTGGAGGAAATCGAGGTTCATCAGGCACTCTTCTCTATGGGGGATGAGAAGGCGCCGGGGCCGGACGGCTATACGGCAGCTTTTTTCAAAGCTGCTTGGGGGATTGTTGGGCCTGCTCTTATCGGTGCTGTCCGGGATTTTTTCGCTACGGGCCGACTTCTTAAGGGCCTAAACAGCACTCTGCTTACATTGATTCCGAAGTGCGACTCGCCACGCAGGGCAACGGACTTTCGCCCTATTTCTTGTTGCAATGTGCTCTACAAGGTTATCTCTAAGATCCTTGCGAACCGGTTGAAAGCCTCGCTTCCCGGGCTGGTTCATGAGTCTCAGACGGCTTTTATCCCTGGTCGCCACATCAGTGATAATATTCTACTCGCCCAAGAGATATGCCACGGCTACACTAGTACTAGCCACCCACCTCGTGCGCTCTTTAAGGTTGACCTCGCGAAGGCCTACGATAAGGTGGAATGGTGTTTTATGTTGGCAACGTTGCAGGCTATGGGTTTTCCCCCTCTCTTTATTGAGTGGATTCGCGCCTGCCTGACGACGACGACGTTTTCCATTAACGTCAATGGCCGTTCATCTGGCTACTTCTCGGGTCGTCGTGGACTACGTCAGGGGGACCCCATCTCCCCGTATCTGTTCACTTTGGTTATGGAGGTCTTACATGGTATTGTGGCTAAGTGTATTCAGGAGGAGCCTCGGTTTGGTTTTCACTGGCGGTGTGCTGATCTGTCGCTCCCCATGCTGATGTTTGCTGATGATCTTCTCTTGTTTTGTCGGGCTGATGTGGTGTCTGTGGGGGTGTTTAAGGCTGCGTTGGATCGTTTCTCGGTCCTGTCCGGTCTTGCGCCTAATTCGACTAAGAGCTCCATGTTTCTTTCTAGGAGTGCTGAGGGTCTTCTTGAGCAGCTGCAGCCCATTTTGGGTTTCCCATTAGCTGCACTCCCAGTTCGCTATCTTGGGGTGCCTCTCTTGGCTTCTCGATTGTCCCTGTCGGACTGCGCCCCGCTGCTGCATAAGGTGGATGGCCGTTTGGGCGGTTGGCTGAATCAGTCCCTCTCCTATGCTGGGAGGGTTCAACTGATTAAGTCGGTCCTACAGGCACTGCATCCTTTTTGGTCTGGGGTGTTTCTGCTGCCCAAGGGTATTGTTCGTGCCCTCGAGGGTAAGTTTCGCCACTTTCTATGGGGCGGCTCGGCTGCTAAGGTTGCGTGGGACGATATATGCCTTCCTCGGGAGGAAGGTGGCTTGGGCCTCCGCTCGGTGGCTACTGATAATAGGGTGCTGCTCCTTCAGCTTCTTTGGCGTTTAGTCACTCGCCCGAGAGATTCTATTTGGGTGGCGTGGATTTATAGTCAGCGACTCCGCTCTCGCTCTTTCTGGACTATCCCTGTGTCGCCGACTACGTCGTGGAGTTGGCGGAAGTTGTTGCACCTAAGACCTGAGTTCAGACGGCTTGTGGACTTTCGGATTGGGGATGGTTCCTCTATTTGGCTGTGGGAGGATCCTTGGCTTTTCTCGGGGGCTTTGTTAGACCGGTTTCCACGTGGTCCTATTGCGATGGGACTACCCACTCGCTCACGCCTATCTGAGGTGATTTCTTCGGAGGGGTGGGACTGGCCGGCCCAGACCACGGTGGAGTTTCTTGACTTCAGCTCGGAGCTGCCTTCGGTTGATCCGGACCGCCCGGACGCTTTCTTTTGGAGAGGTTCCATTGATGGTCAGCCGACCGCTAGCTTGATTAGGCAGACGATTCGGACTAGGCGACCCCCTGTGGCCTGGGCTTCTCTGTTTGGTGGCCCGCTACGTGTCCCCCGACATGAGTTTATTTTATGGTTGGCTATCCGTGAGCGTCTCTCGACGCGCGATAAGCCATGGGTGGCTCAGCGTGCGGGAACTTCGGCTTGTGTCTTTTGCGATGAGTCGGTCGTCGAAACGGTTCAGCACCTTTTCTTTGCCTGTCGCTTTTCGCGCCGCTGCCTTAGCCTTCTTCGTCGTCAGGTTCGGTGGGCCTGGCCATATGCGGAGTGGCAGCACGGCATTGCTTGGGCAGCTATGCGCTGGAGGCGGGCTCACCTTCTTTTCGCCGCGAATCGGCACCTTCTTGCTTCGTTGGTTTATCATATCTGGATGGCGCGGAACCGGTGTTGGCGGGAGGGTATTATCCCTTCTCCTGATAGTTTGGTTGCATGCGTTGTTGATTTAGTGTGTTTACGTCTCACTGGCACAGCTGCAAAGTGTGTTTTGCAATGTGCGGCTATTCGACGTTTGTGGCGTGTTGCGTGGTAGGTGCCTTTGTTCGATGTACTCTTTCATATTTATATATATATATACGGAACTTTTCCCAAAAAAAATATCTAATTCTATCAAGGCATGGACCTGGTATTATGATTACGATGCTGGACCTGTAACGCGCATTTGGATTGGCTGGGATTCTAGGTACGCGGCAGTCACGGTCGACTCATTCTCTTCCCAGGCGATACATTGCAAGATTGACTCTCTCGCTGATCGGGTAACGTTCTATGCTTCCTTTATCTATGGGAGAAATCATCGTGACGAACGGCGGGAGTTATGGGCTGATTTTGAGAGCACCTCCCAAACACGGGCTGGGGTTCCATGGATCGTTATGGGTGACTTTAATGCAATTCTCAGTCCGCATGAAGCACGGGGTGGAGCACCAAATTCTATTGATTGCGACGACTTGGCTACTTGCTTCATCGCGGCAGACTTAGCACCTGTCCCACGCATGGGGCCTTTCTTTATGTGGCACAACCATCAACAAGGGCCGGCTACGATATGGCAGAGACTTGATCGGATGGTGGCTAATCCGACGTGGTTCACTATGTTCGCGGATATTCACTACAGAAGCAACATGCCTGCGACATCGGACCATAACCCGTTGGTACTTCAACCAGCGCGTAGGGAGAGAAGGTGGGGATCGTGTTTTTGCTTTGCCAATTTTCTTGTCGGCGATGAGCGCTTTCTTCCTTTAGTGGAGCATGCATGGCAAACGACCGTTCCAGGTTACCCTATGTATTCTGTGCTTCAGCGCCTGAAGTTGCTCAAACCACGTCTGAAGCTTCTGCGGCTGGCAAAAGGAGATCTCACAAGGAATGTTGATATGGCTAAGTCGTACCTGCACTTGGCCCAGGAGTTTACCACGATATATCCTCGTGAACGTCGATTCCATGACCTTGAGCGATCGTGCCGTCACCTTTACGCGCATGCGGTGGAAATGGAACAATCACTACTACGGCAACGGTCAAAGATTTCCTGGCTGAAGGACGGTGATCAATGCTCGTCCTTCTTCTTTAAGAAGATTGCGACGCGACGAGTGGCTAATCGTATTTTCTCGCTAGAGGACGCCAATGGCGGCCTCGTGGAGGACGAAGTACAGGTGGCTCATGAGTTGATCAGATACTATCAGGCGATGCTTGGAGAGTCTACACGTGCCACACCCATTGGAGCAGCGGATGTGGCAGCCTTCTTGCCGCGGCGATTGAGCACGGCTGATGCGGCCCACATGGTACGGCCTGTGACCCCAAGTGAGGTGAAATCCGTGCTCCACTCCATTGGGGAGGATAAAGCACCAGGCCCAGACGGATTCACCTCGGCCTTCTTTCGCGCCGCATGGGACATCGTGGGAGGGGATGTTACGCATGCTATCCTGGAATTCTTTCGCACAGGGTTTCTTCTGAAGGAGCTTAACAGCACTCTCATTACACTCATTCCCAAAGGAGAATCACCGCGACGGGCAGCGGACTATCGGCCCATTTTCTGCTGTAATGTGCTATACAAGATCATATCGAAGATTCTAGCTTCTGAAAGACCACTTGGGTGATCTGGTGCATCCCACACAGACGGCCTTCATACCGGGGCGGCGCATCTCTGACAATATACTTTTGGCCCAGGAAATCTGCCATGGGTATAGGAGCAAACATCTTCCCGAACGGGTGGCTTTTAAGGTCGACCTTGCGAAGGCCTATGATCGAGTCGAATGGGACTTCATCCTCGCTATCTTCGAAGCGCTGAATTTCCATCCGACGTATATTGGATGGATCCGTAGCTGCCTCACGACAACCGGCTTGTCCATTAATATAAACGGCCGAGCTGAAGGATTCTTCGCTGGGAGGCGTGGTCTGCGCCAGGGTGACCCTATCTCACCGTATATCTTCACTATGGTCATGGACGTTCTCCACGGTATTCTACAGCAGATTATTATGGCTAACAGCGGTTTCCAATATCATTGGCGCTGTGAAGCCACGTCCCTGTTCATGCTTACATTTGCGGATGATTTACTACTATTCTCGCATGCTGACGTTACCTCAGTTGGAGTTATAAAGGAAGGCTTGGAACATTTCGCGACACTCTTGGGTCTACGAGCGAACGATACCAAGAGCGAAATGTTCATATCCCGCCGTGCCGAACGCCTCTCCTCTGCTTTTCAGGCGATTATGGGTTTCTCAGAAGGTACTCTACCTGTGCGATATCTCGGTGTACCCCTCATTACCTCGCGGCTTACTCGTCTAGATTGCGCTCCGATACTTCAACGACTGGATCGCCGGCTTGGGTCCTGGCTGAATTTGTCTCTCTCATATGCCGGACAGGTTCAGCTTATCAAGTCCGTGTTGTTGGCGTTTCATGTGTACTGGGCTGGGGTGTTTATGTTACCTAAGGGCATTATTCGGGAGCTCGAGATGCGGATTCGCCGGTTTCTTTGGGCAGGATCCACAGCCAAGGTGGCTTGGGTGGATGTTTGCCTCCCGGTCGCGGAAGGAGGACTTGGCATCCGATCCATCGAGACGGATAATCGAGTTTTTCTCTTAGGCCAGTTATGGAGGCTGCTTAGGAGGGATGAGTCTTTTTTTTTTTTTTGGATAAGGTCACTAAAACGTAAAAGGAGTACAAAGTTCGTGCAAAAAGCACCGCATCAACTGGTAACAAGCTACCAGCTCACAATCAAGAAAGAATGAAATCAAACCTCAGCTCTAGCTCGACCAAGCAATACGCCATACCCGACGCATTGCGCACAGCTATAGCTGGTACTTGTGCGCAAGTGTGGATAGACGTGTGCTAAGCAGCACCTCAATCTCCGCCACGATCTGCTCTGCCGGTCTCCGTTTCCCCTCACGCCATCTTCTGTTACGCTCTGACCAAAGGTGGTAGACCAGTGAAGCAAGCACATGGCGAGGTCCCATTCTTGCTAAATGCCTGCCCCGCCATCTATGTGCCGCCCAACGAATCCCCTCGAGCCAGTCCCTGAAGGGCCACCCAAACCGCATGTGGTCACGAAGTAAACGAAGGCACCGTCGAGAGAAGGAGCAATCAAAGAACAGGTGTCGCGTTGTCTCCGCACTCTCAGTATCGCACAAGAGGCAGGTGGACCTCCCCGCCGCCGCCGCCACCACCGGTTTATCGCGCGTCGCCAATCTGCCTCTAATCGCAAGCCAAAGGATGAATTCATGCCGAGGAATAGAGACCGGACCACCAAAGAGCGTGCACCATGAGACTTGTGGTCGTCGGAGCCTCAGATTCTCCCTAGCCGAACTGGTCGAGAAACGCCCGTCCCCTGAGTCGAGCCATCGTACCATATCCTCCTCTCCGGACCGAATAGAAGGAAGCAATGGGGCGATCTCCAAGAATTCAGCCGTAGTTCGTGCTGGCCAGTGCCATCCCGCCTCAGTGATGACGGCGCTAAGTTTCGAGTCAAGGGGTAGGCCCATAACCATGGGCCCATGCGGAAACCGTTCCACCATGGGGCCCATGGGTCGGTCCATAGTAGTGTGCTAGCGCCATTTCCGATGCGGAATTCAATAAGCGGCCAAATAAGTTGGCGGAGCTTCAATAGCTTCTTCCAACTCCACGATGTCCTGGTGGTGGGCCTGATGGACCATAACGAGGTGTTGTGTAAGCGCGTATGTCGAATCCAAACAGCCCAAATTGACGTGTCGTCCCCGCTCAGTAAACTCCAAAGAAGGTGCGTCATCAGTGCCTTATTATCTGTCTCAATCGATTGTAGTCCAAGTCCCCCTCCCTCTCGTGGCGCGCAAATATCAGCCCACGCAACTTTGGCACTCGAGCCCCTCCAGAGAAACGCGCGAAGCCGAGCCTCGATCGCACGGACGACACCCTTGGGCAGTAGAAAGACCCCCGCCCAATATGTGTGAATACCAATGAGGACGGATTTAATCAGTTGGACTCTACCCGCGTAAGATAACGACATATTAGTCCAGGAGCCTAATCGTCGATCTATGTTACGTAGAAGTGGATCACAGTCCGCAATCTTGAGTCTCGACGTGATCAGCGGTACCCCAGATAGCGTACTGGTAAGGAGCCCGTCGGGAATCCCATAAGCGCTAGTAGCGACCCTTTCAGCGGTTCGGCTCTCTTCGAGAGAAACATCTCACTCTTATTGAGGTTAGCCCTTAGGCCCGACAAAACAGCGAAAAGGTCCAGGCTGCCCCTAAAGACGGTGGCCGAAACAACATCCGCATGTGAGAAAAGTAGCAAGTCGTCAGCGAATGTAAGCATGAACATAGCTGTCGTCTCGCATCGCCAATGGTATCGAAAACCGTCCGTCTGTCTGATGTGTGCGCCAATAATACCATGAAGGACTTCCATAGCCAAAGTAACGAGGTAAGGAGAAAGGGGGTCACCTTGGCGAAGGCCCCGTCGTCCTTTGAAATAGCCCTCCGGCCGGCCGTTGATGTTAATGGAGAAGTGCGGTGTAGTAAGGCAAGCACGGATCCAGCCCACGAAGGTAGGGTGGAAGTTCAGCGCCTCCAATGTTGCCAAGATGAAGTCCCATTCAACTCTATCGTAGGCCTTCGCAAGGTCCACTTTGAACGCCACACGCTCCGGCAACCCCGCACTATTGTAGCCATGGCAGAGCTCCTGCGCTAGAAGAATGTTGTCGGAGATGCGGCGCCCTGGGATAAACGCCGTTTGTGTCGGATGTACAAGCTTCCCCAAACAGCCCCGTATGCGATTAGCAATGACCTTCGAGATGATCTTGTAAAGGACGTTGCAACACGATATTGGTCTGAAGTCCTTCGCCATACGCGGTGTATCACACTCCAATGTGATAGGTGTCGAATTTAGCTCCCCCAAGAGAAATCACATGCGAAAGAATTCCTGAATGGCATGTGTGACGTCCGCTCCAATGATATGCCAAGAGCGTTTGTAGAAATAAGCCGAGAACCCATCAGGCCCGGGCGACTTATTGTCCCCAATAGAGAAAAGCGCCTTCTGTTTCTCCCCGTCCGTGATCGGGAGAATCATCACGTCAGCTTCGGCGGAGGTGAGCTTCCTTTCAAGGAAAGGCGCAATGGTGGATGGTGGAAGTGTACTCGCCCGTGTAGATTGCCCAAGAAGGTCCGAATAAAATCGGATCAGCTCAGACCTGACTTGGCTGTCGCCATCGAATGTCTCTCCCGCATCGTTCTCAAGTGAAAAAATGCGATTAAGAACCCGCCGAGTGGCCACCTTCTTGAAAAAGAAGGCCGTACATTGGTCCCCGTCCTTTAACCATGCCACCTTTGCTCGTTGGGCCAGGGCCGAGTGCTCCATTTCAACCGCTCTAGCATATGCGAATCTGCACCGCTTCTCAAGGATCAATAGCTGAGTATCTGTAGGGTGCAGGATAGCTAGTTCTTGGGCCGTGTCAAGGAACTGCCGCACCTCCAGGACGTTGCGGTTAAGGTCTCCCTTGTCTCGCCGGAGGGTTCGAAGATCTTGTTTGACCTTCTTAAGCCGTTGGACTATAGAGAACATGGGGTATCCTCTCACAGGTTTGCCCCACGCTCTCTCCACCAATGGAGCAAATCGAGGATCCTGGGCTAAGAAATTATCAAAGCGAAAATTATCACCTTTGACCCCCAATGGAAACGCGGCCTCGAGGATGAGTGGCGTGTGGTCTGAGGTGGCCGGTGTTGCACAACGATATGCCATATCCCCAAAACGGGCGAACCAAGGCGGGTTACCAAGCATCCTATCAAGTCGACGCCATACCCCGGAGATTCCACTCTGCTGGTTATACCATGTGAAAAAGGCTCCAATCCGCGGCAGCGTAGTAAGGTCCGATGCCGTGAGACAAGCAATCATGTCTCTACAACCTTCCGTAGCTGCTCCCCCTCGTGCTTCCGTACTATCAATGATCGCGTTAAAATCCCCCATGACAGCCCAAGGGAGGTCTGCCCGTGAATGCGAAGTCGCGGTAAGATCAGCCCATAAAGCGACGCGTTCCGCTCGAGTGTTATGGCCATACACAAATGAAACGTAGAAGGCCAGCCTCTCCTCAAGAACTTGGATCTTACAGTGCACAGCTTGATTGGTGAACGCCTCAATCGTAACTGTCACGTAGCGTGAATCCCAGCCAATCCATATACGAGATGCAGGTCCATCATCATAATCGTAAAACCAGCTCCATTGCCTAATCGAGTCCGCAAGTGATGACGCATTTTGTTCCGAAACCCTCATCTCAATCAGCCCAATGACCCGCAAGTTATTCCTCAAGATCAACTCCTTCGCCGCCCACCTGTGGTCTAACCTATTTAGACCACGTACATTCCAAACGGCGATTGGTATCATGGGACACCCACCGAAAGGGCTGCTAAAGGACCCTTAGTAGAAGCATTATCGTCGTCGAGGTCAGAAAGGACGCCAAAGGGGTTGTGTAGCGCCCTATCTGAACTCTGTCCGTCGCCGTTGCTAGTCGACGCGCCAGCTGTAGGTGGCCGTATCACCCATTCTTTTTTTTTGGGGAATCGGTCATATCATAACAGAAGAGAAAAACGAATGTACAAAGCAGCAATCACGAGACATGCCTCGAGAAAACCACAGGCAGCAAACTGCCAGAACAATCACCCTGCTGAGCAATCAAACAAGGAGCACCAACAAGGCCAGCAGAGCGAAACAGAAACAACAACAACCAATCAAGCCTCGAAAAGCACAAAACAAGGACACAACCAAACTACCAAGCAACACGCCAAAGTCGCCGAACAGCACAGGTCTGCAACTCCCACTTCGAATGAAGCGTGGAGAGTCTCAGCACAGCAGTGTGAACCACCACCTGGGCAAGCTGCTCCGGCGTCCCAATGATCCCCTCCCAGCATCTCTTGTTGCGTTCCTGCCAAATATGATAAACAAGAGAGGCAAGCAGATGGCGAAAGGTGAGGTGACAGAGATGACGACCCCTCCAGCGCCTCGAAGCCCAAGCAATACCCAAGCTCTAGTTCTGGTACGGCCATCCCCAACGGGTCTTGTACCTCAGCACCTGCACACAACACCTCGAGAACTGGCACTCAAAGAATAAATGTGAGATCGTCTCCACCTCCAACGAGTCACACAAACAGCAATGCATCGTCTGGGCAACAGCCGCAACCCAAGGTTTATCCCTAGTAGGAAGTCGATCCCGAATCGCTAACCAAAGGATAAACTCAAACCGAGGGACCTTCTCCAAAGAGGGCAGCCCACTGAACCCGAATACGCCTACTCCGAATCGACTCGCGAACCGAGGCAGTAGAGAACTTACCATCCGAAGAGCCCAACCAGCGGTAGGAATCAGCATCAGTGGGGGAACAGTGGGGCAGATGAGGATGAAACTCTAAATATTCCGTCGAGGTCTGCGCCGGCCAGTGCCACCCCGAAGAGGAAATAACAGAACTCAGGCGTGCATCAATGGGAATACCCATAACCAACGGCCCCCGAGGAAATCTGCTCACTAAGGGGTCAATGTACAACCAGGGGTCCTTCCAAACCCAAATATCTCTACCGTTCCCTACCCGAAACTGAATCAGCGGACGCATCTCACTACGCAGCTTGAGAAGCTTCCTCTAACTCCAAGAGGTGTTACTCGACGACGTGCACTGCCAAAATGACCTGCGATGAAGTCTCTCATGATAAAGCCAGGTCACCAAAATAGACTCCTCGTCGCGCGTGATGATACTCCAAATGTTTCTTCATCATCAAACCCTTATTGTCCACTTCAATAGAGCGAATACCAAGTCCCCCTTCCACGACAGGCAAGCAAACCTCCTCCCACGCCACCTTAGCAGCCGAGCCCGCCCATAAGAATGAACGAAACTTCTGCTCAATAGCCCTGATGACACCCTTGGGCATAGGAGAGGGACTTATTCAGCCAAGAACCAATCCGCTGATCCACCTTCTCGAGCAAAGGGGCACAGTTCGCCTGAGTGAGTCTAGTAGTGATCAACGAGACTCCAAGATATCTCACAGGCAGAGAACCCAAAGAAAAACCCAACAAATCCAGTAAGGCAGGAGTCAGATGCTCCGCACGACGAGAGACAAAGACTTCACTCTTACAAGGATTCGCCGCAAGGCCCGAGAGCGATGTAAAGCAAGTCAGTGCCGCATGAAGAACTCCCACAGAATGCAAATCAGCATGACAAAAGAGCAGCAGATCATCAGCAAAGGTCAGCATGGTCAAGGCCGACTTCTCGCACCGCCAATGATAGCGAAATCGTGGGTCAGTCCTAACAAAGTGGGTCACAATGCCACGCAACACCTCCATAACAAGCGTAAACAGATACGGCGAAAGCGGATCTCCCTGCCGCAGACCCCGCTTACCAGGGAAGAAACCCTCCGGACTACCATTGATGTTTATCGAAAAACATGTAGTAGTCACACAGCTCCGAATCCATCTGATAAAATCAGACGGAAATCCCATAGCCTCAAGAATAGCCAAAAGAAAACTCCACTCAACCTTATCATATGCCTTAGCCAGGTCCACTTTGAGCGCAACACGAGGGGGCTTATCGCGACTCAAGTAGCCATAACAGATCTCCTGAGCAAGAAGGATGTTATCCCCAATACGTCTGACAGGGATAAAAGCCGTCTGCGAGTGGTGAACCAACTTGGCCATCAGAGGCTGAACCCTATTAGCAATGATCTTAGCAATGATCTTATATAAGACATTGCAACAGGAAATCGGCCTGTAGTCACCCACATGCCTAGGCGAAGTCCTCTTAGGAATGAGAGTGATAAGAGTACTGTTCACGCCCTTGAGTAGGTGTCCACTAGTAAAGAACTCACGAACCGCCTCCATAACATCCACCCCAATAATCGTCCAGGCTGCCTTAAAGAAGGCAGCAGTGTACCCGTCAGGACCAGGTGCCTTATCATCCGCCAGAAGAAACACCACATCCCTAATCTCCTTATCCTCCACTCGCCTAACGAGTATGGCAGCATCCTCATGCGAAATGGAGCTCGTAATGTACTGACGAACCTCCTCACCCACCACAGGAAGAGCTCGAGCAGATTGACCCAAGATCTGCTGGTAATAGCAAAGGAGCTCATCACGGACCTGATCCTCCCCTTCCACCACTGATCCCTCATCATCTTCAAGAGAGAAGATGCGATTGGTTGCCCTTCGCATCTGAACCTTCTTGAAGAAAAAGGCAGAGGATTGGTCACCATCCTTGAGCCAAGCCAGCTTAGCCCGCTGAGAGAGTGCAGAGTGCTCCATCTCCACAGCACGCGCAAAGAGAGCCCGACAAAAACGCACAAGATCAACAAGCAGATCCTCCTCAGGAAACTGAGAAGAGAGAGTCTGGGCAACCTCCAAGAACAGACGCGCCTCCTCGACATTCCTGGCAAGATTGCCCTTCCTACGACGCAGCTCCCTCAGGGGCTGCTTCAGGCCCCTAAGCTTCTGGGTAACCGAATACATAAGGGTACCCCTCACTCTAGCCCTCCAGCCACGATCGACCAACTCCAAAAAGAGGGGATCCTTAGTGAGAAAATTATCAAACCTGAAGCAAGCCTTCCTGGCATAGCCTCCCTCCCCTTCCAAGACAAGAGGCGAGTGATCAGAAGTCGCAGGAAGACAACTACGATACCGAACAAGAGGAAACCTAGAAAACCAAGAAGGGTTCCCCACAATACGATCCAACCGCCTCCAAATACCCCTCCCCGCCCTCTGCTGATTGTACCAAGTGAAGAATTGGCCAATCATAGGAAGGGTAGTAAGATCGACAGAAGTAACGCAAGACCTGAACTCCAAACACTCAGCAGAGGCTGAAGACCCTCCTCTAGCCTCACTGGCCTCAATCACCGCATTGAAGTCCCCCATAACGATCCACGGGTCCTCCAAGTGAAGTTCAGCCATGGCAATCAAATCCCCCCACAGGACAGAGCGCTCCTCCCTCGTGTTCTTGCCATAGACGAATGTGACAAAAAAGGTAGAGAGGTCAGCAAGCGAATGCACCTTGCAGTGGTATCACCCATTCTTTTCCAGCTTCGTCTAAATGAGTCGTGGTGTGAACGGCTGCCATCGGGGCCTTTCCTTTGTCCTCCACACGATGCCATGTTTGGCGTGGGACACTCCGCCGTGTAGGGGGATTGGGGCGATCTACCGGCGTGGTTTGACGCGGCTGCATGGGCTTGCTCATAGGGCACGCCCCTACTCCGTGCGTCCAAGAGTTACACACCGTACACTTCTTAGGTCGCCACTCATATTCGACCCGAACGGGCACCACGCCCGAATACCCTCCATCTCCAGTCGGAATACGAACGTTGAATTGCTCAAGAAAAGGCTCCTCGAGGGACTTTTTGAGACAAACCCTTGCGTGTTCAAGGCGTTCCGCACTTGCCGTCATAGCATCCGCAAATAGGGGTTTGCCTACGACACTTGCCACAACGCCCAGCCCCTCCTGAGTCCAGAATTCAGTCGGCACGTTGCGAAGTTTTACCCATAACGGGACCTCCGCGTGATCCTTCTTTTCGAACGACATGCCCGTTCGCCAAGTTTGAAGGAAAATTGGTTGCCCGTGCATGAGCCATGGTCCCCCTTCAAGCACTGTCGTACATGCATCCGCCGTCGTAAACCGAAATTTAAAAAATCCGTTGGTAGTCGCGCAGACCTCAACAAGATCCGTCCAGATTGAACGAAAAAATCGATCGACATGCGGGAAATATGGTTTCTTCCCCAAGAAGTACCCAACGAGAGTGTGGTTCCATCTCGCCAAACCTTTACGAGAAACTTCCCAAGAAGGGCAGGCCTCCGCCACGCCATCAACTACCGTCGGCGCGGTATATGTTAGGGCCAGTCTGGCTATGGATGATCGACGTCGCTGCCCTTGACCAGCGACACCCTTCACAATAGATGCAAACGAACCTCGGCCAGCATCCGTCGTCATCTGCATTGGTGTCAGCACGGCGTCAAGTGTCGTTGTGGGTATCACCTCCGCGCTTTCCAAGCACCGCGGCCCAATAACAGAAACCCTAGGCCCGATCGAGGTATGGATCGGCGAAACCCTAGAGTTTTCGGCGGACATCATCGTATGCGGCTGAGCATTGGCGGTTGGCGAGGGAACCTTAGACCCGGTGAATACGGGGGGCCCATTCGGATAAACCCTTGGCCCGATCTGGCTTGAGATCGGTGAAACCCTAGGTCCGGTAGGGGAAACCCTAGGCCCGTTTACCAGCGGTTGGTTCCTCGTCAAGGACGGCCAGTCCTCATCCGACGAGTCCTCAACGATCGGCGCTAGTCCAAAAGGAGGAGGCGG
Source organism: Lindernia subracemosa (assembly GCA_028392965.1). Taxonomy (NCBI): domain Eukaryota; kingdom Viridiplantae; phylum Streptophyta; class Magnoliopsida; order Lamiales; family Linderniaceae; genus Vandellia; species Vandellia subracemosa. The sequence continues at coordinate 91,306 of JAQPCC010000127.1, read as the reverse complement.
TGTGCCCCTGCGGATGGGAAATTGAGTACCAATTCGTGAATCACGTAGAGGCGCAAGGACGGATGGGACGCGTCGTTCACGTCGCCGCGGTCGCCAGTGGGTATTGTCAGCCGGCATGGGCCTATGAAGAGCGGTCGTTGCATTCTCCATCACCATGGTTTCGTTCGCCGTCACCATAGTTTCGTTCGCCGTCGTCCGATCCGGCCGCTGTCCTCCCGTTTCTCCACTAACGCGTGCGACAAGGGCTTCAAACACTGCAACGTCAAAACGGTCTTGGAAATCGCTGATATTGTTCCGCAGTATTCCATAATCCGGCAGTGGACCAAGAGCATCCAAATCCATCATAGATGATCCCATGACAGATAAACGAAGAAGAGAGATGAAAAAGAGATAGAAGCGTGCGGCAAAGGATTAAAATCCTTCCATCGCCGTCTGGTCCCAGCGATGGAGGGCTGTTCGGTGGTCGCCGACAACTAACAATAGGCGGTCGGGCTTTCGTCGGCGTGGGTGATAAGATCAGTTGGGATGGAAGCGATGTTCTAGGGTTAGCGTTTCTAGAGAGAGATTGGAGCATTTCTAGGAGCGTTTGAACACAATCTTTCAATAATGTAGGAGGGATGAGTCTTCGATTTGGGTCCAATGGATCCATCATACTCGATTTGGATGATTCGACCTTCAGCAACGGCGGCCTGGAGTTGGAACAAGCTACTGAAATTGCGCCCAACTATCCGACCATTGATCCAGTGCCATATTGGTAACGGCGCGACTTTTCTACTTTGGCAAGATCCGTGGCTTTCGACAGGGCCACTTACCGATCGCTTTCCACGAGGTCCTGTCATTATGGGCCTCCCTCTCGATTCACGCCTCAGTTGCGTCATTGATGAGGTGCGCTGGAGATGGCCCGGTCAATTCACCGCAGACTATTTGGAGATCAGCCGGGAGCTACCAGCGACTGATACTTACTCGTGGATTGGGGACTCAAATGGCCTATTTAGTAACTCCTTGGCGCGGAACTCGTTACGACAACGGCATGACCAGGCCTTGGGCTGCCCTATTTGGGGGACCTCTTCGCGTGCCCCGACATGAGTTCCTGCTTTGGATGACAATACGGGGTAGACTTGCGACACGAGACAAACCATGGATCGCGGCGGCAGCTGGGGAAACGACATGCATCTTATGTCGGGGCAACGGAGACCATCGACCACCTCTTCTTCGACTGTCCTTTCTCTAGTCGTTGCATAATGCGACTTCGTCACAAGCTCAGATTCATGTGGCCCTATAGAGAGTGGGCTTTGGGTGTTCAATGGGCTGCCCGGAGATGGCGAGGCAGCCACTTGATGCACAGTGCTTACCGCCATGTTTTGGTGTCGATCGTTTACCATATATGGCAGGAACGGAATCGACGCTGGAAGGAAGGGAATGAGCGTGATGATTTTTTTATTGTTAACACTATTGTCAGCACCCTTTGTATGCGCTTGAGTACTATTTCTTCTAGATTTACTTTGCAACGTCTTGCTTTGCGCCGTCTGTGGCGAATTGCTTGGTTGCTTGTTTGACCATTTGTTAGCCCGTAGCCTGTTACGGGTTGGTGCGTATTGACGCTGATGTACTTTTCCTCATTTATATTAGTGAACCTTTCCCCAAAAAAAAACGCATATGGATTGGCTGGGATCCTAGTTATGTACAGCTTCATGTTGTGGCATTTAATGAACAGGTGGTTCATTGTCGGGTTGCCTTACTTACTTCGCAAATGGTTATCTATGTCTCTTTTATCTATGGAATGAACACTCAGGAAGCCCGACGGAGTCTTTGGTCGGACCTTGTTACTATGTAAGAGTGTTGCTCGGGGGATGCTTGGCTGGTATTGGGAGATTTTAACGCGATATTGGAAGCAAATGAAGCATCGGGGGGTACGCCTAATCTGAGAAGTTCTGAAGAACTCTCTCCATGTTTAGCTGATGCGGACCTTATGACACTACCAGCAACGGGTCAGTTTTTTACATGGTTTAATCAGCAGCGAGCTGCAGGAGCAATTTGGCGTCGTCTTGATCGTATGGTGGCAAATCCAGCGTGGTTTGCGCAATATCCGGATACACATTATCATAGTGATTTGCCGATCACTTCAGACTACTGCCCTCTTATTCTTAAGGCACCTATGCTTAGCTATTGCGGTACTTGTTTTCGATTTGATAATTTTCTAATCAAGGACCGGGCATTCTTGGATATCATCACTCGCATATGGGCTGTTCCGATTATTGGCCAACCTTTTTTTCGTATTGTAAAGAAGCTTAAGCTCATGAAGCCTCTTTTTCGATGCCTTAGACGTTCTAAAGGCAATCTGAACCGAAATGTGATGGAAGCTAAACATTTCCTGGAGGTTACTCAGCAAGCTGCATCCAATTATGTAGCGACCCCCCTTCTTAAACATAAATAGTTGGCGGGTTTTCGCAACGAAAGCCGCGGAAAGCCCATTTATAAAAACAAAATAGTATTTTATATACTACATAAAAGAGTCGTTTTACAAAAATCTTACATCGGGCCGAAGCCCCAAAATATCAAAACAATCCTACGCCTCCACAGGTCGCGTCCCATGTACTGCATCCGCCCCCAAAAGCCCGTGGAGTCACCGCCACCAGCCGTCTACTTATTCGTACCTATAAAACATGTAACCCTGAGCACAATTGCCCAGTAGGTGAACATCAAAATAATGCGATGCATGCGTGCACATGTCCCCAAGTCCCGATATCTCACCTGACAAATGCACGCTCATTTTTCTCATATCTCAATACTCAGGGCCCTAGGTTAGACTCGGCACCTCGCGCGCAACATCACATCAATCATCCGGCCACACAGACTCGGAAATCACATCTCATGGCGGTGGGCACCCCGAGTCGCGTTTTCACGCTGTACCCGGGTAGATAGATCGGTCACGTCTATCTCCCGCCTAATCTCATCACCTGACGGTGGACACCCCGAGTCGCGCTCCCACGCTGTACCCGGGTAGATAGAACGATCACGTCTATCTCCCGTCAAGTCGAGCCATCCTACGACGGTGGGCACCTCAGGTTGCTCAAGCCTGAGTAGACAGATCGATCACGTCTGTCTCCCGTCAGGTGCACCTACGAGTCTTAACCTCACAAATCTCTGCCAAAGGAAGGCATACACTCTCCCATCGCACAAATGCGATCAATACTCTCGTCATGACATGCCGTGGATGTATGAACAATTAATCGCAGAACATATCAAGTATATCCGAAAAATTCTCAAAAATCATTAGAACGTACTTTTTGGTTCAAATACTTAACATCCTAAGAACAGTAAATTATTTAAGACCCAATATTCCTCTATCAGTTGACCCGAAAATGGGGTCTCGAAAATATTTTATAAAAGTTGACCTGATACGAAAACTGTGGAAGTGGCGAAAAGCTTTGGTTCGAAAACCTTTAGTGGCGAAAAGCTTTGGTTCGAAAATAGTGGCGAAAAGCTTTGGCACGAAAAAGTTGCGAAAAGATTTGGTACGAAAACAGTGGCGAAAACCTTTGGTACGAAAACAGTAGCGAAAAGCTCGGTATGAAAACCTAATAAAATTTGGCAAAAAGCTTGGTTCGCGAAACCTTTTTATTTTGAACAGTGACTAGCGAAAAGCTCACTTCGCGAACGCTGAGTGGCGAAAAGCTTTGGTACGAAAATAGTGGCGAAAAGCTTTAGTTCGAAAATAGTGGCGAAAAGCTTTAGTTCGCGAAAACTGACTTTCGGCCCGCGAAAACAGGTTTTCGGCCCGTGATGTCTCACAGTTCGCGAAATACCTTAGCCCGCGAAAACAGGTTTGCGGCCCGCGAAAACTTTTTTCCTCACATACCGAAAACTTACGGCCCGCAAAAACTGATTTTCGGTCCGCAAAGACTGGTTTCTCGGCCCGCGAAAACTTTTTCCTCTCACATACCGAAAACTTTCGGCCCGCGAAAACCTTTTTCGGCCCGAAAACAAGAATCATACGAAAAACACAGAACAGTATACGAAAACACTGTGTTCTTTAAATCTTCATAACTTCAACAAATTCCAGGAACTCATAACACCATTAAAACCCATATTTTGGGTTTTTAAACATCAAACATCAAACATAACATTCAAACACACCAAAAACGAAGGTGATCCTTTCACCATAAACATCACAGCTTAAAAATATTAGCTTTTGGGTTTGTAGTTTCACCTACCTCACGTCCTAAGCACTGTTTTAAACAGATTGTTTGATGAAGCTTGGAAGGACCTTTTTCCAAATTTCCTCTCTTCCTTTCTCTCTCGCCTTCCTCTCCTTGTTTTTTTTTCTTCTGAAGTTTTTGAAGTATTGTATATTTAAGTTGGGGAGAGACTTACGTGATGACAAGGAGGTGATAAGGTGGTGATGCAATTTTCCTCTTAAGCTAAGAAAAGGGCCTTTTTGTAATTTTCCCCTTTTTTGTATCTTTCTTCATCGCAAACAGATTTCTTTAGGAAAAATACGAATCCAGTCCTTCAAAGTTTTTTCTTCTTTATTGGGCCTGGGCCCAATTATTATTTGGGCTCGATTTCAAGCCCGCCCAAATCTTTACCAATTTCGAGGTTTTGCGAAATCCCCGTATTAAATTTTTACGGGTATTACAAATTACCCGCTTGAAGACCGCTTTCATTCCTTGGAAAGGGTGTGCCGGTCACTATATACTGATGCAGTTACAATGGAGCAATCGGCATTAGCACAGCGGGCAAAAATGTCCTGGTTATCTGATGGGGATCAATGTACCTCATTTTTCTTCAAGAAGGTTGCCATGAGATGGGCGACTAATCGCATATTTACTCTGGAAGATGATCATGGCAATCGTTTTGAGGGGGAGGCGGCGGTCAAGGGTGAGCTTCTTCGTTTTTATAGTAGCATTTTGGGAGAATCTGCACGCCTAACTCCGGTGACAACAGACGAGATACGACCTTTTGTGCATCGTTCTTTATCAGAGATAGATTCTAATGCCTTGATTGTGCCGGTGACCGATGAAGAGATCAAAGACGCGCTCTTCAACATGGCTGATGACAAAGCACCGGGTCCAGATGGCTACTCAGGCTGCTAAAAGAATCCTCCGATAGAGAGAGAAAGTTAGAGAGAGAGTGTGAGAGAAAAAAGTGAGGTGAGTGTTTTTTTTTTCTTTCCTTTTTCCGTTCGCCGCCGGCCACCTCTGGTCCGGCGACGCCTCAGAAGGGGCAGGGGGGTTCTTGGGCTGTCATATTTCTGGTGAGAGGGGTGGGTACGAGTGCTTTTAGGGTTTCGCGAGTTTGTAGTTTGGTTTGGTGCGCGCGGGTGTCTTTTGGTCTTACGTTGCTCGTCCGCCGCCGGCCAACGGCCACCGGTTGGTCCGGCGCTGTCTCGGACTAGTGGGAGGGATTGGTTTGGATGAGAGGCGTTCGTTTGAGGGGGGAAGGCGAAAGGTCATTTTTCTTTATTTCAAAACCCTAGTTTTCGTTTGAAACCCTTGTTGCTCGGACCTTTCTTTTTCCGGCAGAGGCGGGGCGTCCGTTGCCACGGTGCGTTCCGATTGGTGTTCGGAAGGGTGGGATTCGAACGGTCATTTGGGTGGTGGATTGGGAGACTTCTCTTGTTTGTCTTTTCGTCTGATGCGGCTTATCTGGAGCTTACTGACTGGAGACGATACCTCTATCTGGGCCACATGGATACGTCAGACTCGCCTACATAACACATCCCTATGGACCATCAGCCCTACATCGAGAACCTCTTGGAGTTGGAAGAAACTCCTTCAGCTTCGCCCTCATGTACGCCGGCTCGTTGAGTTTCGCATCGGTAATGGTGCTTCTACGAGGCTCTGGACCGACCCGTGGCTGTTTATGGGTCCAATGGTGGAGCGCTTCCCGCGAGGACCCATGGTCATGGGTCTCCCTCTTGACTCGACACTTAGTGTGGTGCTAAATGACTCGACACTTAGGTGGACCTTGCAAAGGCGTATGATAAAGTGGAGTGGGATTTCCTCCTCACCACCCTTGAGGCGCTTCACTTTCACCCTACCTTTGTGGGGTGGATTCGTTCATGCCTTACCACGCCTTGTTTCTCGATCAATATTAATGGCAGCCCAGCTGGCTACTTCAGAGGGAGGCGGGGGCTGCGTCAGGGTGATCCGATTTCCCCATATTTGTTCACCTTGGTCATGGAGGTGTTACATGGCATTGTCGCCGAACATATCAGGAGGAGCGACACCTTTCGACACCACTGGCGTTGTGAGGTCACCTCTCTCTTTATGCTTACCTTTGCTGACGATCTACTTTTGTTTTCCCATGCGGATATTGAGTCGGTAAAGGTGTTCCGCGATAGCTTGGAGGAGTTTGCTATTCTCTCGGGATTGAGGGCCAACGTCACCAAGAGCGAGATGTTTATTTCCCGACGGTCGGAGCGGCTTGCGGACAGCTTCCAGCAAGTCATGGGGTTTCCCCTGGGGTCCCTCCCGGTGAGATATTTCAGTATGGCGGATGACAAGGCGCCTGGACCCGATGGTTACACTGCTGCCTTCTTTAAGGCTGCTTGGACTATTATTGGAGTTGATGTGACGGCAGCTGTGCGTGAGTTCTTTCAGTCGGGGCACCTTCTCAAGGGTGTTAATAGCACTCTCATCATCCTTATTCCTAAGAGGGAATCACTGAGGCATGTGGCTGATTTTCGGCCTATATCCTGTTGCAATGTCTTATACAAGATCATTGCTAAGATCATTGCTAATAGGATTCGGCCGCTGCTGTTTAAGCTGGTCCACCCTTCTCAAACGGCCTTTGTCCCAGGAAGACGTATTGGGGATAATATCCTCCTTGCTCAGGAGCTGTACTTTGGCTATTCGAGTATTCATAAGCCACCTCGGGTTGCGCTTAAGGTTGATCTTGCTAAGGCCTATGATAAGGTTGAGTGGAGTTTCCTTTTGGCTTCTCTTGAGTGTATGGGTTTTCCTGCTTCTTTCATTGGTTGGATTCGTTGTTGTGTGACTACCACGTGTTTTTCGTTAAACATCAATGGTAGTCCTGAAGGTTTTTTTGCTGGCAAGCGGGGTCTTAGACAGGGAGACCCGTTGTCTCCTTATCTCTTCACGATTGTTATGGAAGTTCTGAGGGGCATTGTGACCTACTTTGTTAGGGCTGACTCTTCGTTTCGCTTTCATTGGCGGTGCCAGAAGTCGGACTTGACTATGCTGACTTTTGCTGATGATCTGCTGCTCTTCTGTCATGCTGATATTCACTCTGTGGGTGTTCTTAAGTCTTCCTTGACTCGTTTCACTTCGCTGTCTGGGCTTGAGGCGAACCCCCGTAAGAGTGAGGTTTTTGTTTCGAGGAGGGCGGAGCATTTGACCTCTTCGTTTCTGGCTCTGCTGGGGTTCTCTCTGGGTTCTCTTCCGGTGCGTTATCTTGGAGTCCCCTTGATCACGTCCAGACTCACTCAGGCGGACTGTGCCCCTTTGCTTCATAAGGTTGATCAGCGTTTGGGATCGTGGCTGAACAGGACACTCTCTTATGCTGGGCGTGTCTAGCTTATTCGTTCGGTGCTGGGGGCTTTGTATCTCTATTGGACAGGAGTGTTCCTTTTGCCCAAGGGCATCATTAGGGCTATTGAGCAGAAGTTTCGCAACTTCCTTTGGGCTGGGTCGACAGCTAAAGTTGCTTGGGATGAGGTGTGCCTGCCTACTGAGGAAGGAGGCCTTGGAATCCGCCCTATTGTGGTGGACAACAAGGCTCTTATGATGAAGAATATTTGGAGCATTATCACGCGTGATTCTGAGTCGATTTGGGTTACCTGGCTTTACCATGAGCGACTTCACCGTAGGTCGATATGGCAGTGTAGGCCGTCGGCTAACACTTCTTGGAGTTGGGGGAAGTTGCTTAAGTTGCGTTCTGAGTTTCGCCCACTGATTCAGTTTGTGGTCGGGTATGGTAGAGATTTGTGGGTATGGAAAGACCCTTGGCTCTACAATGACACCTTGGAGAATAGATTCCCTCGGGGGCCTTTGGTGATGGGTATTCCCCTGGATGCACGCTTGTGCTCTGTCATTTCCTCTTCTGGATGGCAGTGGCCGGCTAGGACGTCGGCGGAGTACTTGGAGATCCAGAACAATCTCCCTTTGTGTTCCCCCACTGAGTCTGATTCTGTTCGCTGGTTGCACTCTCCAGATGGTAAGTTCTCTACTTGCTCGGCGCGGGATGCGATCAGGAGCCGACGTACTCCTGTTCAGTGGGCTGCAATTTTTGGGGGCCCGATGAAGGTACCTCGTTTTGATTTTATCCTTTGGTTAGCGATTAGAGATCGGCTTGCTACGAGGGATAAGAGTTGGGTGGCGTTGGCTGCTCATTCGTCGCATTGCTGTCTTTGTGACTCTTTGGAGGTGGAGACGCGATCACACCTTTTCTTTGAGTGTGAGTTCTCGCGTCGTTGTGTGCAGTTGCTTAGACACTTGACCCGCTGGTGCTGGCCGTACGGGACTTGGAGCTTAGGCATTGCTTGGGCCTCGAGGCGGTGGCGCGGCCGTCATCTTTGCCACCTTGTATCGCGTCACCTGTTGTCTTCTCTGGTTTACCATATTTGGCAGGAGCGCAATAGGAGATACTGGGAGGGGACTATTGGGACCCCTGAGCAGATTGCCCATATGGTTATGCATACTGTCTCGTTGAAGATTTCCACCCTTCCCTTGAAGTGGGCGCTGCAGACTCACGATGTTCGTCGTCTTTGGAGGGTGGCTTGTTGGGACTAGTGGCCTTGTGGTCTTGTGGATTTGTTGTTTTGTGATGTGGGATGTTGTTTCGGTTTTCCCCAAAAAAAAAAAAGATGTTGTTTCAGCTGTTTTCTTTGTTTGTTTCTTTGCCGTTGTGGGTTTGTTGCTGTCCTGGCCTTGTTGGACTTGTTGTGGTGTGAGCGGTGTCTTTGCTCGTTTGTGTGCTTCGTTCTGTACTGTTGTGTACAGGGTGTTTGTCTTGGCAGTATGCTGCCTGTGGCTTCCTTGAGGATTGTCTCTTGGTTGCTGCGTTGTACCATGTTCTATATTTTATTTGACCGTTTACCAGATGGCTACTCAGCAGGTTTTTTCAAGGCGGCTTGGAGCATTATGGGGCAGGATATTATATTGGCAGTTAAGGAATTTTTCAGCTCAGGATTTTTACTAAGGGAGCTAAATAGTACACTTATCACACTTATTCCAAAATTTGATTCGCCACGACGTCCCTCTGATTTCAGACCAATATCATGCTGCAATGTGTTGTATAAGGTTATTTCGAAAATCATGGCAAATAGGTTGCGTAGGGTGCTGCCGGGTTTGGTTCATCCTTCTCAGACGGCGTTCATACCAGGCCGGCGGATCAGCGACAACATACTACTGGCCCAAGAACTTTGTCATGGATATCGAAGTGCCAGTAAACCCGCGAGGGTTATGTTTAAAGTGGATTTGGCGAAGGCCTATGATAAGGTGGAATGGAGTTTTATCATTGCTACATTGGAAGCAATGGGATTTCCTTCGACATTCATTGGCTGGCTACGTGGCTGCCTTATGACTCCGTGGTTTTCTCTTAATCTTAATAGTCGGGCTGAAGGTTTCTTTGCGGGGAAACGGGGCATTCGACAAGGGGATCCTATATCCTCTTACATTTTCACGCTGGTTATGGGGGTTCTCTGCTATAAAACTTTAACATATCTGTTATGGAGGATAGCATCATTCTCTGCTATAAAACTTTAACAGAGAACCTCCATAACCACCTCCATAACAGAGAACCTCGCAACATTTTTTACCATTATTTTCGTACATTTTCACGTTCCGCGTACACTCAGGTTCACCTTGATCACATAGCATTATTTTGCGGGGAAACGGGGCATTCAACATCATTTAACAATGAAAATTTTGTTAAATTTTCTCCCCCTCAACTGAAGCATTATTTTTCTTAAAAAATATTTTCTCCCCCTTAATTCGTTATGCATATTTATATAAAACACTATAGAAGTTCTCCCCGTCAATTAATGCATAGGTTCTGGAAAAACACATAAATGATATTAATTTGAAAAAAAATCATGAAGGCAATTTAACTGAGATTTAGCATGCCGATTTTAGAGATAAGGAATTGGAAGCGTTTTTCATCCAAATCCTTGGTAAATAAATCGGCAAGCTGCAGCTCAGTTTTCACAAAATACATGTCAATGATTCCTTTTTCAACGCAATCTTTAATAAAATGATAGCGTATATCTATCTGTTTTGTAAGTGAGTGATGCACTGGATTGCATGTAATGGCTATAGCACTTTTAGAATCACTATAAATGGGAATATTATTTAAATCAAACTCATAGTCGCGAAGTTGAGTCCGCATCCATAATATTTGTGAGCAACAGCTAGCAGCAGCAACGTATTCGGCCTCAGCTGTAGATTTGGACACGCAGTTTTGCTTTTTGGATGACCAGCATACCAACTTATCGCCTAAGTATTGACTGCTTCCAGAAGTGCTTTTCCTGTCTAATTTGCATCCTGCATAGTCAGAGTCAGTGTATCCAATTAAATCAAAATTTTGGCAGGTCATTTTGGCATAGTCAGAGTCAGTGTATCCAATTTGGGTGACCTGGCTTTATCATGAGAGACTTCACCGCAGGTCATTTTGGCATTGCACGTCGGTGAGTACCACCTCTTGGAGTTGGAGGAAGCTTCTCAAGCTGCGTAGTGAGATGCGTCCGCTGATTCAGTTTCGGGTTGGGAACGGTAGAGATTTTTGGGTTTGGAAGGACCCCTGGTTGTACATTGACCCCTTAGTGAGCAGATTTCCTCGGGGGCCGTTGGTTATGGGTATTCCCGTTGATGCACGCCTGAGTTCTGTTATTTCCTCTTCGGGGTGGCACTGGCCGGCGCAGACCACGACGGAATATTTAGAGTTTCATCCTCATCTGCCCCACTGTTCCCCCACTGATGCTGATTCCTACCGCTGGTTGGGCACTTCGGATGGTAAGTTCTCTACTGCCTCGGTTCGCGAGTCGATTCGGAGTAGGCGTATTCGGGTTCAGTGGGCTGCCCTCTTTGGAGGACCGCTGAAGGTCCCTCGGTTTGAGTTTATCGTTTGGTTAGCGATTCGGGATCGGCTTGCTACTAGGGATAAACCTTGGGTTGCGGCTGTTGCCCAGACGATGCATTGTTGTTTGTGTGACTCGTTGGAGGTGGAGACTATCTCACATTTATTCTTTGAGTGCCAGTTCTCGAGGCGTTGTGTGCAGGTGCTGAGGTACAAGACCCGTTGGGGATGGCCGTACCAGAACTGGAGCTTGGGTATTGCTTGGGCTTCGAGGCGCTGGAGGGGTCGTCATCTCTATCACCTCACCTTTCGCCATCTGCTTGCCTCTCTTGTTTATCATATTTGGCAGGAACGCAACAAGAGATGCTGGGAGGGGATCATTGGGACGCCGGAGCAGCTTGCCCAGGCGGTGGTTCACACTGCTGTGCTGAGACTATCCACGCTTCATTCGAAGTGGGAGTTGCAGACCTGTGCTGTTCGGCGACTTTGGCGTGTTGCTTGGTAGTTTGGTTGTGTCCTTGTTTTGTGCTTTTCGAGGCTTGCTTGGTTGTTGTTGTTTCTGTTTCGCTCTGCTGGCCTTGTTGGTGCTCCTTGTTTGATTGCTCAGCAGGGTGCTTGTTCTGGCAGTTTGCTGCCTGTGGCTTTCTCGAGGCATGTCTCGTGATTGCTGCTTTGTACATTCGTTTTTTCTCTTCTGTTATGATATGACCGATTCCCCAAAAAAAAAAATTAAATCAAAATTAGCATTTTTAGGATACCACAGTTCTAGATTTTGTGTTCCTTTAAGATATCGAAGGATACGCTTTACTGCAAGCAAGTGTGACTCCTTTGGTTTAGCTTGAAAATGAGCGCAAAGACACGTGGAGAATACTATATCTGGTCGACTTGAGGTAAGATAGAGAAGTGACCCTATGATGCCTCTATATTTTGTTTCGTTTACAGATTTCCCTGAGAAATCAGCATCCAGTTTACAGCTTGGAGACATCGGGGTTGGCATTGATGAGCTCGAGTCCATTCCATATTTGTTTAGAATATCGTGAATGTACTTTGACTGACGTATGAATATTCCGTCTGGCATTTGTTTGACTTGTAGTCCTAGGAAGAATGACATTTCTCCCATCATGCTCATTTCAAATTTTGTTGTCATGAGCTTGCCAAATTTTTTGCACAGTCGTTCGTCTGTCAAGCCGAATATTATGTCGTCTACATAGATTTGGACGACTAATATCTCCTTCCCGCGGTTTTTGACGAAGAGAGAGTCTATGGTTCCCTTTGTAAATCCTGATTTTATTAGGAAGTCCGTTAACACATCGTACCATGCTCGTGGGGCTTGTTTTAGTCCGTATAGTGCCTTCTCGACTTGATAGACGTGATCAGGAAATCTACTGTTTTGGAACCCATCTGGTTGAGCGACAAAGACTTCTTCTTTCAAAATGCCGTTGAGGAAGGCAGTTTTGACGTCCATCTGATAGACCAGGAAGTTACTAAAAGCTGCGTAGGCTAGAAATATTCTTATGGCTTCTATTCGTGCAACAAGAGCGAATGTTTCATCGTAGTCGATTCCTTCCTGTTGATTATAGCCTTTTGCAACTGGTCACGCTTTATTCCTGATTATAATTCCATTCTCATCTCGTTTGTTTTTAAAGATCCATTTGGTGCCAATTATGGTTTCGTGATCGGGTCGTGGCACCAAACGCCATACTTGAAGTCTTTCAAATTGGTTGAGTTCATCTTGCATAGCGTTTATCCAATCAGGATCTTGTAATGCTTCTGAAACTGCCGCTGGGACATCTACTTGCTTGCTTTGTGACGCGGATGTTGGGGAGACGGTCCGGCATATGTTCTTCGAGTGCTCCTATGCGAGGCGGTGCCTTCGACTGATGCAAGCCAAGCTGCGCTTTACTTGGCCCATGAGTGACTGGTTTGAGGGCGTACTTTGGGCGGCTCATAGGTGGCGGGGGAACCACTTGGCGTGGGCGGGCCCCAGGCATGTGCTCGCCTCGCTCGTTTATCATTTATGGGCGGAGCGGAATAGGCGTTGGAGGGAGGGACAGTTACGCCCCCCCCAGCAGCTGGCGAATGACATTGAGACCCTGCTGTGTCTTCGCCTATCTACCTTGTCACCCCATTACCAGCTGCAGACTTGTGCACTACGACGGGTGTGGCGGATTGCTTGGTAGTTAGAGTGCTTGTTCCTTCTCTCTACATTATGCTTGTTTGCCCTACGCGTTAGTTGATAATCCTGTATGGGGCTTGGTTTGCATGCGGGTTGATGCTTCTCGAAGGCAATGTATGTTTGCTATTGTGCATACTTTCATTGTACTTTGTTTGATGTGGGGGTATGCCCCCACTGAGGCTGTATTCTACTTTTATTTTATTTATATATATAACAGGACCATTTACCAAAAAAAAAAATGCTTCTGAAACTTTTCTTGGTTCGCTCTGACTTATGAAGCACGAGTATAGACACTCATTTGTTGTAGATGATCGAGTGCGTACGCCGGTTGAAAAATCACCTATGATTAGTTCTGTTGGATGAGCATGGGTCCATTTTCTTGTATGGGGTACCGGTGCTTCAGGTGATGCTGAAGTAGGAGGATTTTGTTGTACGTCCTCGAGTGGATTAGTTTCGGGATGTTCGGCACTTTGTGGAGATTCTTCACCACCATTTGGAGAGTTACTTATTTGAGATGACGAAGGTTCACTTGGTATGTCGTCGGTCGGATCATTGTTAATTATGGGTGAAGTCTCAGTGCTTTGAGTTTCTTCTGAGATCTCTGGAATTTCTTCTGTATTTTCTTGAACTATTTGAGGATTTTGCAGTCTAGGTTCTATAGTTTGTAAGATTTGTTCCTCAAATAAGAAATCCCATTCCATATCTGTAGTGGGGAAATTTGTATTGGTAGGAGAACTGTTGAACTCTTTTTCTTGTACGGGCTCAGAACTTGTGTGTTTAGAAGCCTTTTTTTATGTAGGTGTGGGTCTTGAACTGTTGTGAACAAGAGCCATAGTTGATTCATCGAACGTGATATTGATGCTTTCCTGTATGCGGCGGTCTGATTTGATATATACCCGGTATGCTTTGGAAACAGAAGAGTACCCTATGAAAATAGCTTCAATTCCCTTTGGTGCGAATTTTTCGCGATTGATCGTGTCGTTGATGATGAAGCATTTACATCCAAATATTCTGAGAAACTTGATGTAAGGCCCGAAATATCCAACTAAAGATATATTGAAATGATCTTACCACGATTTGAAGATCGGAAGAGGTTAGCTCATCGTGGGGTGTTGTGTGTTCTTGAGAGGCTGGGGGCTCACTTTGATTTTCACACAATACACAATTATTATGTGTTAGGGTTTTTATATTTATACCACATAATTGGTATATAATTCTTGGGCCCCTAACAAAGCCCACTTACACTAAGCCTTTCTTTAAATAAAATCTATTTAAATAAACTACAAAGATAATTCTAATTAATTGAATACAATAAAATAATCCTAACAATCTCCCCCTTTGTGTTCAATCTTAAATTTGGCATGGATTATCTTTGTGGGGCTTAGTGCGTTTGCTTGAGTCCTAAAAAGAATTTCCTCCTTGTCTTGTCTTTTGACCTCTTCTTTTGGAGATCTTCAAGCTCACCGTGTCTCGATCTTCTCTTCTTGGAAGGTATTCGAAGTTGCTTGCCGGATTTCTTCTTTTTGTGTTCGATCTCTCCTTTCGATAGTGACGCAACTCCCCCTACTTTTGGTCAACCTTGTGTTGAGATTGGGAAGTTCTCTTTAAATTCAGAGAGGCGTACACGAGGCGGTAACTTCGATCTTTGAAGTCCGTGGTGTTCGCTTGATTCTTTGACGACGCTTGAGGATTTAGCATTTCTGATCTAACTTGCACTTTCGTAGTGGTATTGCTCCTATTTTGCTTTAATACTACTCCCCCTCATGACGATAGAGTTGGGGAGATCGTCATGCGATGGGTCAAAATGAAGCATCGTCTTTGGCAAGAAGATCACGTCGTCGGGACAAGGAAATGGAGTTGGTGGGAACTCAGGTTAGGTAATAACCTGATGTAGCCACTAAGGCAGTCATCAAGTCTCCTTCAATCTTCTTCTTCTCGGTGCCATATTCGTCTTCTTCGAAGGAAGTTGTCTGGTTCGGCCTCGAGGAAGCTTGTCTGGCTCCGGAAGAAGGTACGCGTGGGGTGTAGTAAAATGTGCCGAGGCTCCTTTGGAATGTTCCATTCAAGTGCAGGAGAGCCCGGCTTCAGAGTGGTACGCTCGGCGGAAATTGGTGGGTGGTCCGACCTGTTTGTTTATGCGTGTCCCCTTCTCCCCCTCATGGCGATTCGTGTTAACGAGATCGGCATGCTTGTATAGGAAGATTAGAAGGACACAAACGATAGGTCGGTGATGGTAATAACCAGACGGAGCCACCAAGGCAATCCGTCGTGTAAGAAACCGAGGTCACGAAGACTTCCCGTTAACATCGATCTAGGAGGTATGCTCGTAGTCGATGGTCTGAAACCGTTGTTGCTTTGATGTTGCAACGGCAGGACTTCCTTCCGATCCTCGAAGCATGTCTAAGCAAGACATGTCTACGGAAGTTCTAGCTTGATCACAAAGATCAGGTGTTAGAAAAGTGTATGTGTCCTAGAAAATATAAAACTATATGGGAAGTAAGGACACACTAGACTCGAGTGCGCAAGGAAGTGTGGTGGTGGGGCTGAGTACCACATAATTCAATATCTCTCGCTTCCGAGTGAAGCGGTGATAGTAGACGTGGTTCCCCGTGATTTCTGAAACACCTGTCTTTTGTGAGACAGACGAGTGGGTAAGGCTCGGTTGTGCACGCGCCGTTGGACCTATTGCGGCAACTTCTACCCGGGAGATAATAAAATTAGATGTAGCGCCGTTGGTCCGAATAATTTGTGAGTTGAGGGAATTATGTAGCGTCGGTCTTTTCAAAAGGTTCCAGTAGATGTGGCTATTTCTTCATAATTTGACTGTCTCTCGGTGATGTTCCGGGGTTAGATTCAGTTGGGTTTGACTAAATCATGGGAACGAAGTCCTTGCATCTGTTGTAGGAAGTAGTGAGTGATGCGTTGTATGTCAGCAATCCGTAGTAAGTCGATTGAAGCGAGCACCGAGTTTAACACTTGTAGCCACCGTCCCTTTGAAAAGAGTTGGCCGTTGTAGGCACGAGACTCTTCTTTTGAAGTTCATCTTCGGAGGTCGGAGGTAACTCCATGAAGCTTGATGATAAGGAGAGAATATATTTTTTTTTATGGCCTTGTATTTTTAATTTTGATGGCCCTCTTTTTTATAATATAATATTAATCGTTATTAGTAATATGTATATTAGTATATTATATATTATATGGATATAATATATATATTAATCGTTATTAGTAATATATATATTAGTATATTATATATTATATGGATATAATATATATTAGTCGTTATTAGTAATATATATATTAGTATATTATATATTATATGGATATAATATATATTAATCGTTATTAGTAATATATATTTCTATTTATATATTATATGAATATATTTATATATAGATATATTTTATTTCTCCCCCTCAAAATGTGCTTCCTTAAAGAACTTGCTCCCCTCAAAAGATGCGAAGTAAGATCGAAAAATCTACGAATCTCTTTCCCAAAATTCACGCATTTAAGGTTCGCTCCCCCTAAAAAATGTAATTATTGCTCCCTTCTAAAAAATAAGGATCACTTCTCTTTTAAGAAATAAAAGAGTAGCTCCCCCTCAAATTAAGCTCATTTTAGAGAAAAAAAAATGGTATTTATCACTTCCGTGCGTAATATTCATTTTAAATTTTAAAGTTTTGAAAATGCATATTTAAAATGTACCATTTTGAAAAAGGTATTTTTCAATTCAGTTCGTATGCATAAGCAAATTAAAATTTTGAAAATTTGGTTAACATACGCATAATTAGAATGTACCTTCGTGTGGTTGCTCGCGTCGTTAACCAGTCATGTATGTGGAGCAACCCGAGATACCATACATGCTGGGATTTCTGAAGTCGCTCACGCTGCATACCAGTCATGGTTGTGGAGCAACTTCCAGAATACCAACCATGCTGGAATGTTATGGTTGCCCTCGTCTCGTACCGATCATGAGTATGGAGCAACCATCTTCTAATTACTACTCATGGCCGGGGTTTTTGTGGTTGCTCTCGTCTCATACCAATCACGCGTGTGGAGCAACCATCGTCGAATTACCACACGTGATTGGGCTCCTGCAAAACTTTATCGGGACTTTGGTACCCATTGTTGTATGGGTCCTCCCATATTAGCAGAAAATAAGTTAAGCATATATGGTTCAGATGTACATCCTAAATCATCCTTTAAAGTCCTATTTAATTTGATTTCTGATTTAGGAACCCAAGTTTGGTAAACCTTAAAGGGAAATGACAATTCAGCGCCAGTGAATGTGTGTCTAGGTTTAGAAGATCTAAAGATTTTCTCCCTAGCCAGTCGCAGAAGGTGTCTTTCAGACTTAATCTGGACCGGGTATTTCAAGTATGAATACGAACTTATCGCACTATATGCGTCATCAGATGATGAGTCGTATTGCCTACAAGAATTCACATCATTCACTCTATAATGATGATTTTTTATGGAATTTTGCTTACTAGAATATTAAGTATTTTTGTGCGTGTAAGCTCTATCATTCTTTAAAGAATGAGAGATTTTGGAAGTTTGAGAAGTTCGCCTGCTTGAGCTTGGGACTTCTTCTTTAGGAATTTCCTTTTTGATAGGAGCGGGAGAAGGAGAATCTTTAGCAATGTCGTCCTTGATTTTGGAAAATAATGTCGATTTTCCTTTCTCTTTCCTAATATTCTTTTGTTCCTTAGCATTTTTACGCATATTGCTTTTACTTTTCGTTTCTGCGCCAGTCAAATGTGACTTAGAATTATTAGTAAAAGTCTTTTTAATTTTAGGAACAAAGGCGTCCGTTTGCGTTCCCTTATCCTGTTTAATGGAAGATATTTCTTTAGAAGGATTATTTAAGACAGGTAAGGATGGGGAGTTTTTGAGATTAGAAATCTCCCCTAAGAGTTTTTGCTTTTCTGCTCGGAAACCTACTCTTTCCGATTCCAGAGTTGCGTTCAATTCTACAATTTTACTAGCAACCTCTAGAATTTCCCAACAAGAGATAGATTTATTAGAATGTAAATTATTTTTCCCGTTGGACGCTAAGTCTTTAGAGGAACTTTGGTCTGTTTGACCCTTTTTCGCAAGGATGCCCTCTAAGTGATGAACTTTAGAGTGCAATTTACTGCGTTCCTCAAATAAAAGGTTAAAACTACTCCGTGAATTTCTCAAATCAGACAAATAATTATTGCTTTCAAGTTCGCAATTTTTCAATTTATTTGTTAGTTCACTAATTTGAGCTTTTAATTTTACTTCCTGAGATTCAAGATTAGTGATTTTTTCACGCGCATTTTCTAAATGGCATGTGAGACTACCTCTTTCTTCTAAACTCCTAACTAAGCATTTGTAATTATTATCTAGTCTACTCTCTAACTCACTTATAGTCTTTATGGGACTTATAAGTTGAGTTTGACCTAGCTTAGAGGAATTTAGGTTCTTGGTTAGCTCACAAACGTTAGTTTCTGAGCTAGCTAATTTTGATTCAAGACTAGAAATAGTTTCTAGTGCACT
This sequence comes from Lindernia subracemosa, assembly GCA_028392965.1. Taxonomy (NCBI): domain Eukaryota; kingdom Viridiplantae; phylum Streptophyta; class Magnoliopsida; order Lamiales; family Linderniaceae; genus Vandellia; species Vandellia subracemosa. Next base: position 72,567 of record JAQPCC010000127.1, on the reverse strand, counting down.
AGCTAACTTAGTTTCTAACGCTTGGGTAGTCCTACGTTCATGTTTATGCTCACGATGCATGGTTTTATAATCTTCCTTTAAAGAAAGAAAAGCTTTATATAAATCACTCTCGTCAAAGCTCATCTCAGAAGTTGCGGAAGAACTACGTGGAAGGGACTAATTGAAGTGAAGGCTACCATTAACGGTTTCTTCAAATTCCGTTACTTCTGGACGATACGCCGCCACCTCAGTTGAAGCCACGACGTGCCTTACTTCTGGGCGGTGATGTACCCAAAGCTGATATTGAGGATGGGGCTGATAATAGCCAGGAGGCTGAGGATAACGCAGTACGGGTCGATGTGGCAAGAGCACGGGATGGTGAGGAGGAAGGTTCGGGGCAGCCAAACCACGGATCTGTTCACCGTTTTGCACTAACATATACTCCGCCGCTTGTGATGGGTGAGGTTCCCGTGGTGGCACCATCATGGGACGTCGCGAAGAAGGGGTTTACTCGATGGGAGAATACGTTAGTGGGGTATTTCTTAGGAAAGAAACCCTATTTTGTTTCTGTCGAACGTTTCCTACGAACTACATGGAAGGGACTAATTGAAGTGAAGGCTACCATTAACGGTTTCTTCAAATTCCGGTTCGGCATGGAAATTGCGATGAACGAGGTATTGGAAGGGGGGCCTTGGCTCATGCGTGGTCAACCACTACTGTTGGAGCCATGGCGTCCGGGCATGTCGTTTGAACGGAAGGAGTTAACCGAGGTCCCGTTATGGGTCAAGCTGTGGAATGTACCGGGCGAGTTTTGGACGCGTGATGGCTTGGGGGTGGTAGCAAGTGGGATAGGTCGGCCACTGTTTGCAGATCGGGTCACGGCAAAACGGGCTCGTATTGACTACGCCCGAGTTTGTATCATGAAGGCCTTGGACACCTCTTTTGTGGACCGCCTGCTTATCCGCATTCCACAAGATGGGGGCGGGACGTTGGGCGAGGTGCCAGTCCGTGTGGAGTATGAATGGAGGCCTACCAAATGCATGGACTGTTCCACCTGGGCGCACGGTGATGGACAATGCCCACAGAAGCAAGGTCTGCCACGGCCAGGGTCACGAAGTAATACACGGCGCGGCACTGGGGAAGACGATCGGGCTGGAAGACGCGGGAAAGAGGCTAGGGCTGGTTCGACCATGGGGAAGGGGGAGGAGGTTCCCCTGCTCCATCGGCAAGTGATTGATGCGAGGCGTGGGACCGGGGTACACACCATGCCGCGGCCTTCAAAACGACAGGATCAGCAGCAACGCGGGGTTGAGTGGACCCAAGTTGGTGCTAAAGGAAATGTGGTGAGGACTCGTGGGACGGTAGACCAGCCACCCATTGTACTAGCCACGCAGCCATCTCGAGGGGAATCTAGCACGGCTCGCGCTGCGACACCAGGGCAGCGCGAGGGTGAGGGTGGGAGCGGGGATCATAACTCGTTTGCGGTTTTGGATGGACTGGAAGGTAACGACATGGCAATGACTCTATATACGGGCCCTGACGCACACGCAGCCCGAACCTGGGTTGCTCCATGATACAGCTCGCCTCCTGGAATGTGCGTGGTCTTAATAAGCAAGACCACAGGGTAGCGGTGGGGGAGTTGATTGCACGAGAAGGATTGAGCCTGATAGGACTTTTGGAGACACGAGTATCGGTTGCCAATGCGGGGAGAATTTCGAGTGGCGTTCGTTCGCGTTGGTCTTGGTTCTTTGATTATGATGACGGGCCAGCTACCCGCCTCCGGGTGGGATGGGATCCATCTCTGGTGAGTGTTGAAGTGCTCCAGTTCTCGACGCAAGCCATCCACTGTCGAGTTCAGGACATTGCCACGAAAGAGGGGTCATACATTTCTTTCATCTATGGTCAGTCACGGCGGGAGGAAAGACAGTCCTTATGGGAGGAGCTGACGAGTTTCAGCGCCTCACGAACGGAGGATGCATGGCTAGTCCTCGGTGATTTTAATGCGATTCTACATGATGCTGAAGGCCGGGGCGGCATGCCATCTACGCAGGACATGACAGAGTTCCAGGCATGCTTGGTCAGTGCCGATCTGGCTACAATCCCGACGACGGGCCAGATTTTCACATGGTATAATCAGCAGCGATCGACTGCGGGCATTTGGCGGCGATTAGACCGGATGCTTGGAAACCCGCAATGGTTTGCACGGTGGCCAGACGTACTCTGTCGGTGTGGCCTGCCTGCGACGTCTGACCATTCGCCCGTCATACTAGGGACGGCGGTGCAGCGACCCAGGAAGTTGATGTTTCGCTTTGACAATTTCCTTACAAAGACGGGATCGTTTATGGAGGTGGTGGGCCATGCCTGGCAAGCGCCCATAATAGGCCATCCGATGTATGTTCTGACTCGCCGACTGAAGTTACTCAAGCCGGTTTTCCAACAGATGAAGAAGGCTAAAGGCGACTTACGGGCGAATGTTCTGGAGGCGCGTCACTTTCTTGATCTCGCGCAGGAATTCTTGGCGCGATTTCCGGAGGAGGCAGGTTTCTTCGAACTGGACCGCCTCTGTCGTGAGATATATACTCGAGCCGTGGAGGTAGAGTACATGGCACTGTCGCAACGGGCTAAGCTTGCGTGGCTCAAGGATGGTGATCAATGTTCGTCGTACTTCTTTAGAAGGGTGGCCATGCGTAGGGCCACTAATCGGATACTTTCACTGGAAAATGCGAGGGGTGACTTATTGGATGATGTTGAACAGGTGGAGGCAGAGCTGCTGGGATTTTATCAGGACCTTCTGGGTACTACTGCCCACGTAACACCGATCACTGTGGATGCTGTCCAGCCAACCATCACAAGGAAGCTCTCCCCAGCAGATGCGCAGAGGGTGATTAGGCCTGTGGGGCCTAGGGAGGTGCGAATAGCGTTGTTCTCTATGGGAGATGAGAAAGCGCCGGGCCCAGATGGGTACACGGCCGCATTCTTTAAGAAGGCTTGGTCCGTTGTGGGTAGAGATGTTGTGACGGCTGTCCAGGATTTCTTTGAGACAGGCAGGCTGCTAAAGGGACTCAACAGTACGTTGATTACGTTGATCCCCAAATGCGACTCACCTCGGCGGGCGACAGACTTTAGGCCCATATCATGTTGCAATGTGTTGTACAAGATTATCTCGAAAATCTTGGCCAATAGGATGAAGGATTGCTTACCAGGGCTAGTCCATGGCACCCAGACGGCCTTCATTCCTGGACGACGCATTAGTGATAATATTCTCTTGGCGCAGGAGCTTTGCCTAGGGTACACTGCCATGGGAAAACCACCGAGGGCGATGTTTAAGGTGGATCTGGCCAAGGCTTATGACAAGGTTGAGTGGAGCTGCGTCCTTGCTGTCCTCGAGGCCATGGGGTTTCACGACACGTATATAGGTTGGATACGTGCATGTCTTACCTCCACAGCATTTTCGCTCAACCTTAATGGGCAGGCAGTGGGTTTTTTTCCGGGTAAGCGAGGGTTACGTCAGGGCGACCCCATATCTCCTTATCTCTTTACGCTGGTCATGGAAATGCTACACGGCTTGCTAGTGTTGGGTATTGCTGAGGAGCCGCGGTTTCACTATCATTGGCGTTGCGAGGCTGTGGGCCTAGCATCGCTTGCTTTTGCCGATGACTTATTGTTGTTTAGCCATGCGGACCCAATTTCTATCGGGGTCCTGAGGGAGGCATTGGAGAGGTTTGCGACTTTCTCTGGGCTCTATCCTAATCCGACGAAGAGCGAGATGTTTCTCTCGCGGCGGGCAGAAGGCATGACAGCCCAAATTCTTGGCTTAATGGGCTATAAAGTGGGACGGCTACCAGTTCGGTATTTGGGGGTCCCCCTCACTACATCACGGTTGTCCATTGATGACTGCGGCCCTCTGCTTAGGCGAGTTGATCAGAGATTGGGGTCATGGCTTAATCGCTCGCTCTCTTATGCATGTAGAGTGCAGTTGGTGAAGTCGGTACTTCAGGCCATACATGCATACTGGTCAGGGGTATTTCTACTCCCTAAGGGGATTATCCGTGTGCTGGAGGCGACATTCAGGAAGTTTCTATTGGGAGGCTCGGCGAAGGTTACATGGGCGGTGCTATGTCTACCCATATCAGAGGGAGGCCTTGGTTTACGATCTATTGCCGTGGATAATCGGGTCCTCCTTATGAGGCAGCTATGGAGTGTACTTGTGCGCACGCGAGATTCGATTTGGGTTGATTGGCTTTACAGGACGAGGTTACACTCTCGCTCGGTGTGGGACATTCAGATCTCGGCCACTACCTCATGGACGTGGAGAAAGATACTGCAGCTGAGGCCATTGCTTCGACCTTTTCTTACATTTAGAGTCGGGGATGGGGATGCGTTTTGGCTATGGAAAGATCCGTGGCTGATGACGACACCTCTTCTTGAGCGATTTCCACGTGGCCCCATTGCGATGGGATTACATGTTGATACTAGAGTGAGTGCGGTCATCCATGACAAATCTTGGGCTTGGCCTGGACAGGGATCGGTGGAGTACCTTGAGATCCGTGGTATGTTGCCAGTAATCGCCCAGGAGGGGGGGGATGCCATTCGATGGACAGGTGCAGCTGATGGGATCATGACGACTGCATTAGCGAGGGAAGTGACGAGGCTTCGTAGGCCACCGGTACCATGGGCGGCTCTTTTTGGAGGCCCGATGCGGATCCCGAGGCATGAGTTCATATTATGGTTAGGACTGCATGATCGACTGTCGACGAGGGATAAGCCATGGGTGGCCAACATAGCGGGTACGCCAGCGTGTATGCTATGTGATGAGCTCCATTATGAGACGCGGCAGCATCTTTTCTTTGACTGCTCATACTCGCGCCGATGCCTTCGGCTCTTGAGACGGCGTATTCGGTGGCCCTGATGTTATAGAGAATGGGAAGTGAGTGTTCGATGGGCAGCGGCTCGATGGAGAGGGTGCCATCTTATGCATGCGGCTGCGCGGCATGTACTTGCCTCCCTGGTGTACCATATTCGGCAGGCGAGGAATAGACGGTGGCGGGAAGGGATTGTCGATACGCCAGAGAGAGTTGTGGGAAGTGTGCTCGCATTGATTGCCTTGCGACTGCGGGGTCTTGCACCACAATATGCATTACAGCAGGCGGCCATTAGGCGGGCTTGGCGCATAGCTTGGTAGGTTATAGCTTGGTTTTTTTGTATGTCGGCTCATAGGCCGAGTGCTTGTGGGGGTATGCCCCTACTCATTCTGTATACTCTCATTTATATTTATATATAACTCGGGACCATTTACCAAAAAAAAAAAAAAAAAAAAAAAAGAATCCATGAATTTTAAATTTTAAATATATATATTTTTTAAATTTAGTTGGATACGCGATCGTTAATGCGTTGTGTAGATTTTATAATATTTGGCTTTTGAAAAATTCAGTTCCGAAAAGTTTTGGTGTGTCGATAAAAGTCGTGAAGTTTCGAAAATTTTAGGTGTCGAAAACTTTTTGGTGTGTACCGAAACGTTTTTTGAAGTGATGTCGAAAAACTTCAAAAATGTTACCAAAAGCTTTTTCTATAATGTGCCAAAGATGCTTTGGAATAAAAAAATTGGCTTTTAAAAATTTCTGCACCGAAAGTTTGATTTATCGCGAAATATTGTGAAGTATCGAAAATTTTGGGTACCGAAAAGATTTTTGGTGTATACCGAAAAACTTTTGAGGTGATTTCGAAAACTTCGGAATTTATCAAACTTATCTATAATTTGCCAAAGATGTTTTGGATGTGTTATGATATGCAAAAATTTATTTTCAATAAGTGATATGCGAAAATTTGATTTTCGGCATGTGTGTTATGAAAATCAAGTTTTCGAAGTGATAAGATGCGAAAATAAATTTTCGGAGTGCTTGAGTGCAAAAATTTAAATTTTCAATATGAGTGCGAAAACTATTTTCGAAATATAGTGCGAAAACTGATTTTCAAAGTGTTGTTTCAAAAATTTAAGGTTTTCGAAGTGAGCTGTTGCGAAAATAGATTTCGGGTTAGGAGTGCGAAAATAGATTTTCGAAGTGGAGTTTTCGAAGTGCTCAGTGCGAAAGGATGGATGCGAAAACCTTATTGCGAAAAGTTGGATGCGAAAACCCTCAAAAGTTGGGTGCGAAAACCTGACCAGTGCGAAAACCTTGTTTTATTTTATTATTCTTTTACTTTAATTTTGGTGCGAAAACTGATTCGCAAACCAAAGATTTTTTTTTATTATTTTGCTTGGGTGCGAAAACTGATTAGCAAACCAAAGAATTTTTTTTTTATTTTGCTTGGGTGCGAAAACTTATTCGCAAACCAAGTTTTTTTTTTTTTCGCAAACTGAATGCGGAAACTTTTTTTTTTATTTATGGATTCGCAAACTGAATGCGAAAACTTTTTTTTTTAAGGGTGCGAAAACCTCATTTTTTAATTTTTAATTTTTTTTATGCCTTGGATGCGAAAACCTGAGTTATAATTTAATTTTTTTTTATTTTTTTTATTATTTTTTTTTAAACAAACATGGATGCGAAAACTTGATTTGTTTTTTTTTTTTGTTTTTTTTGTTTTTAACCTAATGATTACCTAATGATAGCCTCATCATTACCTCAAAAAGTCATGATAATTGACCACATGAAGTTTGCGAAGCCAAAGAAAAAAAGGTTTGCGAAGCCAAAGCAAAAAAAGTTTGCGAAGTGGAGGAAAAAAAAGTTTCCGCAGTGGAGGTTTGCGAAGTGAGTTTTCTCACACACTAAAAGTTTTCTCACTGGTTTTCTCACCGTGAGCTTGCGAAGTATATTTTCGATCCCCAAACACAAAATTAATCAAATTAGCCCTGGGTAAAGATCGAAACACTTATATCCTAACTGCTAAACAGTCAATCAAGTACAAAAACACCAAAACATATCAAAATTTTCGAAAATTCTTTGAAGAACACGGAGAATACCAAAAAATGTTTCGAAGATTTTTACTCAAATCTGAGCGCGTTTGGCTCTGATACCACTTGTAAGGCCCTAAATATCCAACTAAACATATATTGAAATGATCTTACCAAGATTTGAAGATCGGAAGAGGTTAGCTCATCGTGGGGTGTTGTGTGTTCTTGAGAGGTTGGGGGCTCACTTTGATTTTCACACAATACACAATTATTATGTGTTAGGGTTTTTGTATTTATACCACATAATTGGTATATAATACTTGGGCCCCTAACAAAGCTCACTTACACTAAGCCTTTCTTTAAATAAAATCTATTTAAATAAACTACAAAGATAATTCAAATTAATTGAACACAATAAAATAATCCTAACACTTGATGTTCGGTACTCGGTTGTTAATCAGCTCGTAGGGTGTTTTGTCAAACCGTTTGTTGATTCTTGTTCTATTTTGCGTAAAACATGCGGTATTGACTGCTTCAGCCCATAAGAAGTGGGGAAGATTTGAGTTGATCAGCATAGTTTGTGCTGCTTTAATTAGTGTTCTGTTTCTTTGCTCCACTACGCCGTTTTGTTGAGGGGTACGTGCTGCTGAGAATTGTAGTAAAATTCCTAAGGAATCATAGAAATCCTTTAAGCTTTTGTTCTTGAATTCCGTACCGTTGTCTGGACGGATTACTTGCACGGATTTCTGCATCAGATTTTGCGTTGTTTTCATAAAGTTTATCAGCAGTTCAACGGTTTCGTCTTTCGTTCTCAGGAATCTAGTCCACGTGTATCTGGAATAGTCATCCACAATCACGAGCACATACCGATTTCTACTTAAGCTTTCAACTCTCATGGGCCCACATAGATCTATGTGTAGTAATTCTAGTGGTTGAGTAGTTGATAGGACGGGTTTGCTCTTGTGAGATGCTTTTCGAATTTTTCCTAATTCACATGCAGGACATAGATGTTCCTTTCTGAATTTTAACTTTGGTAATCCTTTTACCAAGTTTTTGATTGCTAACTTTCGGAGATCTCTGTAATTTATGTGAGAGAACCGTTGATGCCACAAGTGATTCTGATGTTGGATGTTGTCGGAAAATAGACAGACTGCAGAGGAAGGTTTTGTTGTTTGTAGGTTGATCGTATATAGGTTTGATTTTCTTGAACCTACTAGGAGTTCTTCTTCCTTTGCGTTTCTGATGCTACATTCTTTGGCTTGGAAGAGCACTTGTAATCCTTTGTCGCAGAATTTCCCGATACTAAACAGGTTGTGGCTAAGCCCTTCAACATAGCAGACATCCTTGATAGTAAGATTTTTATGGTGGATGTCGCCGTAACTGCGTATGTAAGCTGAATTGTTGTTTCCGAAGCGTACTTTGCCGCCGTATTGTTCGATGTAGTTGCTCAACAGCTCTTTCTTTCCTGTCATGTGTGTGGAGCAACCCGAGTCGAGATACCACACATGATGGAGCTGCAAGAAAAATTTAAACCTTTTTAGGTACCCATACTTGAATGGGTCCTTCTTTGTTAAGTTTGAAGTCTTGTTTATTTTTTGGTTTATTAAGTTTTGAAACGATTTTTGGTACCCATATTAAGTTTGTTGTGTTGGGGAAAATTTTGGATATCCACTTTGGCTTTTGTAGACTAAGGCTTTTAGGTATCCATTTGTGTAGTTCTTTTCTTGTCCTAGGTCTTAGTATTCGTTTTTGGTTATCCTGTTTGGAATAGATTTTTGGTCTCCATTCTTGGATTTGTTGATTTAATTTTCTTTTTGGTTTCCAAATTTGTTTAGTAGACTTTGATTTACTTGTTTGTATATGACCTGTTTTTCCTTTTATTTGGAGGTATTTTTGGTAGTTGTATCCTTTTGTTTTTTCAAATAGCGTGTATTATATTGAAAAGCATAGTTGACTATACACTGTTTTTGATACAACTTTGAAATGTTTCTAAGAGTTTTATTACTACTAGGGAGGTCTTTGGAGTCCTTTCCACCTTCTTCCTTCTTCGGTGTCCTAGTTGTTGTCTTTTGATCGGCTCTTAGAGGCTTTTCTGGAGACACATTTATTTGAGATTCAGTTTTTATCATAAGACTAGAAGAAGCTATTGTGTTAGAAGAATTTTTTAGACGAGAAATCTCTTTCAAAAGTTTTTCGATTTCAGCTTTAAAGTTTGCCCGTTCTGTTTCCAAAATAGTTTGAAGTTCCATGATTGTTTTGACCTTTTCGGGGATATAGGTAGAGATAGTTGAGATTTCAGTGTTTTGACTTATTATGTTTTCGGGGTAAGTTCGAATATTTTCATCATGTGTAGGTTTTTGCTTCTTATAGCTTTCAGTTAGTTCTTCGTAATCGAATGGTATTGCTGTTTTATGTTTGTTTTTTCGTTTATCTTCCTCTATTTTATCTATTTCTGTTTTTGTTAGGATTATTTTGTTATGTTCAATTAATTAGAATTATCTTTGTGGTTTATTTAAATAGATTTTATTTAAAGAAAGGCTTAGTGTAATTGGGCTTGTTAGGGGCCCAAGTATTATATACCAAAATGTGGTATAAATACCAAAACCCTAACACATAATAATAGTGTATTGTGTGAAACCTATCTAGAGAGAGAGAGAGCCCCCAACCTCTCAAGAACACAATCACCCCACGCCGAGCTTGAATTCTTCCGACCTTCAAATCGTGGTAAGATCATTTCAATATATGTTTAGTTGGATAATCTAGGAATTACAAGTGGTATCAGAGCCAAACGCGCTCAGATTTGAGTCAAAAATCTTCGAAATATTTTTTTGGTGTTATTCGTGTTCTTCAAAAAATTTCGAAAATTTTGATATGTTTTGGTATTTTTGTGCTTGATTGAGTGTTTAGGAGTTAGGATATAACTGTTTCGATCTTTACCCATGGCTAATTTGATTAATTCTGTGTTTGGGGATCGAAAATGTGGCAACCCTCATATTCTAATTAAGATTAGTGGCGGATTTCCGCAACGAAAGCCGCGGAAGACCCATTTTACAAAAAACTTTTTTCGTAAAATAAAATATATTATAGTAAACACTGGTTACAAAGTCGTATATTTACAAAGGCCGTAGCCCCAAAATATTAAAATATCAAAATGCCCTAACGCCGCTCCACAGGTCTTCATCCATGTACCGCCTCGCCCTCAAAAGTCCGTGGAGTCACCGCCATCAGTCCACCTCAGTCACGACGTATCTCTACGTCGGACTCGGTCATACCTACAACACGTAAAACTGAGCGATTGCCCAGTAGGTGAAAATATGCATGAATGCAGCGTGCGCTCAATCATCACCCCAAGATATCTCACAATAAATGCACGTTCGACTTTTACCTCTCACTCCATCCTACCATATCTCAACACAGGGCCCTAGGCTAGACTCGACACCTCGCGCGCCCATAAAAGTCACGGTAGCCTACTCTGGATGTTCACACCAAGTCGCTCCTTCCGCAAAAATACCATAAAAGACGGTTTTGCACCTCGAGACGTTCACGCCCGAGTAGACAGATCGATCACGTCTGTCTGTCGTCAGGTGTCATGTGAGTACTAACCTCGATTCCTCTACGAACCATCAATCAAAGTAATCACGATCTACCCCGCTCATCAATACATCGAAGCGTTACCGTATCAACACGGTACTCATCTCTCGCACTGGTATGAAATGCATGTATGTTATGCAAATGAAATGCCACAGTACACATTAAAACTACCTCCCCCAAGAATATTATTTTGAATCTGGAAAATTTATTTCGAAAACTTTTAATCGGGCGTTAGAATAGACTATGCCCGTTGGACTCGGAATATTTTTCTCATCCAATGATGTAAAAATAATTTTCCTCCAAAAGACTTCTTTTTTTTTTTTTTTTTTGAATCAGAAAGTTACTGCCCGAAAGTGTGTTTATATTTCAAAAGTCTTTGGGCCCGAATCTCTTTTAAAAGTCCGAAAATCTTTACCCGAAAAAAAGCATGCACACGCCGAAAGTTCAGGGCCCGAAAATAGGGTCAATGCCCGAAAGTTTTAGGCCCGAATATCGAGTCAATACCCGAAAATCCTTTCAAATTTTAAGGCCCGAAAATTGGAAATTCGCCGAGTTTATTTAAAAGATCCGATTTTGAAATTCGCCTGACTCAAAAATTTATTTAAAAGACCCGAAATTAACTTCAAGTCCCGAATTTCATTCGTGCCCGAAACTATTCATAGGCCCGAATGATCTTCAAAACGTCCGAAATGATCATGCATTGGAAAAATTCATCTACGCATGTTAGGAATATTTTATAGTGTTCAATTATCATGTTATCTTTGTCTAGGGACTTAATTGTATTTTATGTAAATATAGGGACTAGATTGAAAATATACCAAAGTATGTTTTGGTATATATATAGGGCAAGTGTGTGTAAAATACACACAACTTGAGTTTTAGCTTTCTCTCACTAGAAACACTCTCTCATCATTATCATAATTAGGGCTTAATTGTAGAGAGAAATGGATTGCTTGTAGAGAAAGCTTGGTGATTAATGGAAGATTGATTGATATTTACCAAAGAGCTTCCGCGCGTTAATTACAAGGTAATTTGATCGATCTATTCTCAAGTTTATATTCGTTGGATGTTAAATCTGTGACCTACAATTGGTATCAGAGCATGCGTGTTTGAATTGATAGATTTCGAGCTGAATTTGATGTTTACGATGCTTGATTTTGTTGAAATATAGTCTACGATCATTGCATTGTTCATCGCAAACTTGTTTACGATAGCTACTGTTCATCGCGATCATCACTGTTCATTGCATTTTTGAGTGTGCTGCTTGCTTAGATGTTTGCGATGTTGTGTTTGATACTGTTTGCGATGATTAATAGTTGATTAATTGAGCTGATTATTGCTGAATTTGGACCAAATTATTGATTTTCGATCGAATTGTTCTTATGATCTTCAAAGTGTTCATGTGAAAAACTCGAAAATTGTTTATGTCTTGCTTTTGATCGGGTTTAATCGAGTGTATTTACATGTTTAATTCCTGTTTTCGATCGATTATCTGAGCTTAATTTTAGAATTTAAGTGTTTTTGATCGAGTTTTACTTTTATTGCAAAGTTTACGAATGGAAGGTTTACGAATAACTTTGCAAAACTCTGTTGATTAGCTTTGCGAACGACAAGTTTACGGTCAAAGCTTTATATTTTACAATCAAAGTATTTAAGTTTACGGTCCTTTCAGTTTACACTCGTAAAGTTACTGTTTACGAACCATTTTCATTCGTAAACCAGTGAAGGGAAGGTTTACGAATAAATTTCAATCGTAAACTATCTCGAGTCACTGTTTACGAATACTTTTCAATCGTAAACTTTATTTTACGAAGCTACTGTTTACGAAAGCATTTCAATCGTAAACCTTGTTTACGATATCAACAGTGTGTAAAGGTTTACGAATACTTTTCAATCGTAAACTTTACTTTACGGGTTACTGTTTACGAATCAGTTTCATTCGTAAACCAGTAAAAAGAATTGTTTACGAATACTTTTCATTCGTAAATATCAAGGCACGGTTTACGAACATATCTCATTCGTAAACTATCTAAGTGATCTGTTTACGAATACATTTCATTCGTAAACTAGACAGGCACTGTTTACGGATAGCAAAAGTTTACGGTCAAATACTGCCCGTGTAAGTCACAGTTTTAACATCCAATCAATAAAACTTGAGCATAGATTGATCGAATTACCTTGATAATAAACACGCGGAAGACTTGGGTAAAAACTCAATCAACCTCCATTAATCACAAGCTTCTCTCTACAATAAGTTCCTTTCTCTCTCTACAATTAAGCCCTAATTATGATAATGATGAGAGAGTGTTTCTAGTGAGAGAAAGCTAAAACTCAAGTTATGTGTATTTTACACACACTTGCCCTATATATACCAAAGCATACTTTGATATATTTACACTTTAGTCCATATATTTACATAAAATACAATTAAGTCCCTAGACAAAGATAACATGATTATTGAACACTAGAAAATATTCCTAACAATCTCCCCCTTAGTGTTCAATTGTCATTGAAGCGTCGGTTGTCTTTGTCTTTGATAATCTTCAGTCTTCATCATCATTTGAACACAACAGAAAGATTCCTAACAATCTCCCCCTTTGCAGCAGAAAAGATTTCTAACAATCTTCCCCTTTTAAAATCTCTGCCTTTGTGTTCAACTTTGAATTTGACACGGTCTTCTGTTGCTGTTTGAAGAAAATAGCTGAGAGCATCTGGAGAATCTTTAGTCTCCCCCTATTTACATGCACCCTCTTTCTCTTCTTTGCAACTTGAATATTCGTCACCTTCTTGCATATATCAGAGTCGCGCGGATCGTCAGCATTAACTTGTCGTGTAAAGCTCGAACCATGGAGAGAGGTCTTGTTTGTTGTGGTTCAGCACGTGCGTTGAAAGCTTGGCTTCTTTAATGAGTTCACGTGCTTCGCCTCCTTGATATACTTCTCCCCCTCATGGCGATTCAGTTGTATCGTCATGCTGTGTGATCAAGGTGAACCTGAGTGGACGCTGAACGTGTTGGCGTTGAATTCCGGATGAAGTACCTGAAAACGGGACAGACGACCGATCATCGTGAAACATCCCTTGATGTCACTCTTGGTCGTTGATGCAAAGTCACACAGACTTGCATTTGAAGGGACTACGGGGCCACATAGGCTTCCTGTTGACATCGTTCTAGAGTCGTGCTCCAGAAGATGGCCTGCTACCGTTGTTGTTTTTATGTTGCAACGGCAGGACTTCCTTCTGATCATAGAAGCACATCATTTAATGATGCGTCTACAGAAGTTCTGGCATGGTCACGTAGACCTGCAATACGTGTGTAAAAGAATGTATGTGTCCTAGAAATTTTTTTTTTAAAAAATATTTAGGCTATGAGGACACACTAGACATTGATGTGTTCAAGAAAGTCGTGGTGTGGGGCTGTGGACCACTTAGTTCAATATCTCCCGCTTCCAAATGAAACGGTGATAGCATATGCGGTTCCCCGTGAGATATTGAAACATCTGTCTTTAGGGAGACAAATGAGTAGCTAGGAAGGGTCGTGCATGCGCCTTTGGACCAGATGAAGCGTCTTCTACCCGGGATCTGATAAATCAGTCCTGTACCTATATGGTTATGGCCCGGATAGTTTGTGGTTGAGTTGTAAGGATGTCATCGTGATACGCTCAATACCCTCACATACACTCGGGGTTTGTTCCTGGGTTAGGATCAGTTGGGTCTACTGGACCTTTGGAACAGGTATGTGAACAACTCTTTTGTGTCCATGCGCTTGTTGGCATTTAGGTAGCACTCCCTCTTCATAGCATGAAGGTTGTCTTCAGGACATTCCCTTTTAAGCTCTAGCGCTTTTTTTAGGTAACACTCCCCCTAAATACTTGCGCTAATTCTAATGTGATGTCCGTGCTCCCCCTAAATAGATGCGTTTTTTGAGAAATTGCATATTACGAAGAAATCAAGCGCCTTTTGCATTTGAAGTGACACTCCCCAATAAATGTGCCTTTTGCACTTATAAGTCTCACTCCCCCTAAAACATATGCGCTTTTTACATTAGAACTATGGTAATACGCTCTTTTGAAGTTCATGCGCCTTGTCTATCTATCTATCCACTCCCCCAAAAAGAATATAGAATATGAAGACCGAATATTCTGTAAAGGTAAGCGCTCTTTATAATAAGTCGAACTCCCTATGAAAATCAAGAACTTAAGATATAGAGTTTGACTCCCCTGAAATTCAAGCGCACTTTGAATTTTGAAATCGGCTCGGCCTTCTTTGAACATTGTAGCTCAAATTTTTTTTTTTTTTTTTTTTATTATTATTTTTTTTTTTTTTGGCCTTTTCTTTCTGTTTTTTTTTTTTTGTGTGGCCTTTTCTTTCTTTTTTTTTATTTATTGGCCTCTTTTTTTATGGTTTTTTTTTTTTTTTTTTTTTTATGACGAAAAGATAAAAATAAAAACAATGTCAAATCAAGAGCTTTGGAATAGTCTTCATTTGGTGTGTTTGCTCACGTCACATACCGATCACGTGTGTGGAGCAAACCGAATACCACACGTGTCGGGTTCTTGTACGACTGCTCATCATCGCATACCGACCATACATGTGGAGCAATCGTCGTCTATTTACCATGTATGATCGGGACCTGCAAAATATTATCGGGACTTTGGTACCCATTTTTGGACGGGTTCTCCCTTGTTAGCAGTGAAACAATTAAGCATAGAAGGTTCAAATTTGGAAACAAAATTATCACATGGAGTAGTCATATGAATCCACATTTGTTGAGGACTACTTATTACCATTTGTAGCTTAGGTTTCCAAATTTGTCGAACCTTTTCGAAATTTAACGTTTTAGCATCGGTGAATGTGTGTCTTTTTGTAGAAGAGAAAATTTTCTCTTTCGCCAGTCGCTTAAGATGCAATTCGGATTTGACTTTGACCGGGTACTTGAGAGAGGAATACGAGCTTATAGAATTAAGTATAGAAGTGTCGTATTTCCTACCTTCTAGACATACATCATTCACTTTGTAATATGTACTAAATGAGCTACTTTTGTTTAGACAATTATTACTTTTGGACGTTTCAGTTTTAATAGAGAATGTGTAATTATTGTCTACTTTAGTTTAGTAGCTTCTTTCTTTAATTTTGATTTTAGAATGACTTTGGGTATTTTTGGATTAGGAATAGAGGTAGAACTAAATTTAGTCGAGGCAATAGAAGATAATTTGTCTTCCTCTATTCTTTCTTTCTTGATAGCTTTAGTCATTCTTGGTTTGTTCTTATTCTGTTTTGGAGATATGTCTTTTAATGGTTCGTTTTTAACAGAATAGGAAGCTGATGTTGCGCCATTTTCTAAGGAATATTTGAGAATTGAATTCTCCTTTTGAAGTTCGTCTAGTTTAGCTCGAAACCCTTTTCTGTCAGATTCCAGTAGAGAATGTAATTCAGCAGTTTTGTGAGTATTTTCTGGAATAGAGCAATCTTTTGGTTCGGGTTTTATAGATTGTAAAGAATGTTCCTTAGTTGGCACTGACTCAATTGTTTGAGTCGACTTATTTAGAGACAAATTTTTCTCAAGTTGATCTTTCTTTACTAGAAGAAGCTCTAGTTCTTTAATTTTAGAGTGTAATCTTGTGCATTCTTCAGAAAGATCTTTATTTTGAGCTTGATAATCTTTATTTTCCTTTAGTTCAGTTGTTTCAGAATTTGATTTAGCAAGATCGTTGTTAAGTTTAGCTATTTTCTCGAAGGCAATGTATGTTTGCTATTGTGCATACTTTCATTGTACTTTGTTTGATGTGGGGGTATGCCCCCACTGAGGCTGTATTCTACTTTTATTTATATTTATAACAGGACCCTTTACCAAAAAAAAAAAAAGTTTAGCTATTTTCTCATTAGCTAATTGAAGCTTTATTCCTAGATTGGCTTCTTCTAATAGATGTTTTCTTAGGACAACTTCATTATTGGCTAATCTTGCTTCTAATTTCTTGACCATTTCTTTTTCATTATTTGTGGAGGAGAATTTTTGCAACATTGAATTGTTGGCTTCATCACAGGCAGACAGACTTGTTTTCAACTCACATATTTTTTATTCATGTTCTGTGGTCTTAGTCTTCAACCTTATAATCTCATCCTTTGCATTGGTCAATTGACATTCAAGACTAGCTTCAATTTCTAAATGTTTTCTTAAGACACGCTCGTTATTATTTTTTTTTTTTGGTGGAAGTCCCGTATATATATATGATAAAAGCAAGATTACATGCTAAGTGGATGTATCATCCAAATGACTACCAGTAACTACCAGTGTGCTACTGGGAACAATAAAATAAAGTAAAGTAAAGTAACGTAACATAATGACTACCACGCAACTCTCCACACACGTCGTACCCCCGCCTTCTGTAGTGCGTGCTTCTCCCCAATAGTGTCCAGTCGGTCCCAAAGCAGCCCCAAGACCAATGCCACCACCCAGGTAGGTGACGAACGGATGTTGTCACGCCACCTCCTATTCCTCTCATGCCAGATATGGTACACAAGAGACGCAAGGATATGTCGATATGAAGCATAGAGCAGGTGCTGACCCCTACATCTCACGGCTGCCCAATGTATGCCACGTCTCCAGCCCGTATAAGGAATGCGCCACTTGATTTTGTTACGTAAAAGGAATCTGCAATTTTTTGTAAAATCGCAAGAAAAGAAGAGATGGCCAACCGTCTCACTGATCCCCATCTCGCATAGAAGACATGTGTCCGTCCCCGTACGCTGGGCCACCCATGGTAGGCTACGTACCGATAGTCGCTCGCGGATGGCCATCCAAAGTATAAACTCATGCCGTGGGATGCGAAGAGGTCCACCAAACAGGGTCGCCCAAACTACCTTGTCACGCCTTCTCCGAATGGCTTCCCTCACAGTCCTGGTAGAAAAGCGCCCATCCAGGTTCGCCATCCATCGTACCCTATCTGACGTACTCGGATCCACCGGGGGTAGCATCGGGCCAATATCAAGGTATTCCGTGCTGGTCTGCGCTGGCCATGACCATCCGCGGTGTGTGATAACCGCACTCAGCCGTGAATCAACCGGAAGGCCCATCACCATCGGTCCACGTGGATAGCGCTCAATAAGTGAGGAAGGAAGGAGCCATGGGTCCTTCCAAAGCATGATCGACTCCCCATTACCCACCTGGAATGATATAAATCTGCGCAAGAGGGGCCGGAGTTTGAGAAGCTTCTTCCAACTCCAACCATCATTACTAGTCGAGCTAATATCCCATATCGATCGGTTGCAAAGGCGGTTATGGTAGAGCCAAGCGACCCAAATCGACTCCGGCGCCTTCGAGACAACGCTCCAAAGATGCTTCATAAGTAAGACATCACCATCATTACTCGTTATTAGCTAGCCTCGCTTCTAGTGTCTTGATCATTTGTTCGTGAAATAAATCCATTTTAATCTTTTCAGTTCAAATATAGATTTTTGAAAATTTAACTTCAAATAATGTTGGTAATTAAATTCTATATAGAATGTTGGATGTATATTGATCGTTGACGTGTTTTAGAATTGATTTAATTTTTGTTCAATATTAATTTTTTTTTTATTCTGTTTGGAAAATTTTAGATATTGATATTAACCGCAAACTTTTAATTTCAGTTCAGTTCATAAACTTTTCAGCACAACAAAGTTTAGATACAAAATATTAATTATCGACTTAGATTGTATCTTGGACTTTGTATATTATTAAAAGAATGTAAGATTTTGCGGTTCTGATTTGACACAATATTAGTTTACGAATGAAAGAGAAAGCTGTAAACAGTGCTTTTTAGTTTACGAGTAAAGAATGTTTACGAATGAGAATCGTTCGTAAATTTTTAATCGTTCGTAAATCTTGAAGAACTGTAAACAGTAACTTTCGTGAAGTAAAGTTTAATCGTAAACTTATAGCCCTTGTTTACGAATGAGAATTATTCGTAAAGAGTTGAATCGTAAACTTATATCGCTTGTTTACGAATGAGAAAGGTTCGTAAACCTTGATTATAGATGGTTTACGAATGAAATAGATTCGTAAACAGTAGATCTGTAAAGGTTTACGATTGATGTTAAAATCATAAACAGTAGGCTCAGGATGCTTACGATTGCAGATGATTCGTAAACAAGAGTTAATGAGGTTTACGATTGAGATTGATTCGTAAACAAGAGTCTTATGTGGTTTACTAACGAAATAGATTCGTAAACCTCTTCCTGGATGAGTTTACGAATGAAAACTATTCGTAAACCTTTGCTATAGATGGTTTACGAATGAAATGGAATCGTAAAGTAAAGCTTTGAAGTTTACGAATGAATGAGAACAGTAAACAGTGAGTTTCGTAAAGTAGCTGTAAGTTTACGTTTGGCTTGAATGAAATGTTAAATGAATGGAAGCTTAATTCAAACCTTAATCGTTTGAGAAACCGTTCGATCTGGGCAGAGTGGATCCGAAACCTACTTGATTATCGAGCAGCAAATCCAGATGATAATCAAGAGGTCTTCAATTCATCTTCGATCGAATTTTGTTTGTGTGTTTCAGATAGAAGGTTTACGGGTCTAAGTTTGTATGAAAAGGTTTTCGTAAATGATTTTAAAATGATTTATACGAAAAAAATTATACTGAGAATAATTTTTGTACTGAAAAATTTTACCGAAAAAAATTTTTTTACCCAAAAAATTTTCTAAGCCTCGGTAAACCTTTGAAAAGTAGGTACAAAAAAATCTTGTAGTAGCAAAAAAAATTTTAGGACTTTTTTTTTTTTTTTTTTTTTTACTGAAAACCTTTTCAAATGTTTACGGGTCTTTAGGTTTACGGGCAGTATTTGACCGTAAACTTTTGTGATTCGTAAACCTTTACAGTTTACGAATGAGATAGATTCGTAAACAGTGCCTTGAGATAGTTTACGAATGAAGATGATTCGTAAACAGTGCCTTGATATTTACGAATGAAAAGTATTCGTAAACAATTATTTTTACTGGTTTACGAATGAAACTGATTCGTAAACAGTAACCCGTAAAGTAAAGTTTACGATTGAAAAGTATTCGTAAACCTTCACACACTGTTGATTCGTAAACAGTAACCCGTAAAGTAAAGTTTACGATTGAAAAGTATTCGTAAACCTTCACACACTGTTGATTCGTAAACAGTAACCCGTAAAGTAAAGTTTACGATTGAAAAGTATTCGTAAACAGTGACTCGAGATAGTTTACGATTGAAATTTATTCGTAAACCTTCCCTTTACTGGTTTACGAATGAAAATGGTTCGTAAATAGTAACTTTACGAATGGAAACTGAATGGATCGTAAACTTAAGTGTTTGACCGTAAACTTTTACACACTGTAAAGGTTTGACCGTAAACTTTAACCGCGTAGACAAGGTTTACGATTGGAAAGCGTTCGTAAACCTTTCGTTGACCGTAAAGTTTTCGTTCGCAAAGCTAATCGACAGACTATTGCAAAGTTAATATCCGTAAACCTTTTCCTTAAAACGTTTACGAATGAAAAGTATTCGTAAACCTTTCTTAAAGATAGTTTACGAATGAAATATATTCGTAAACAGTAGAAATGTGAAGGTTTACGATGAATGTGGATTCGTAAACAGATAATCAAGAGGTTTACGATCGATATCCGATTCGTAAACTTTGCAATTCGATTAAATTCGATCAAAAACACTTAAGTTCTCGAATTTAGCTCAGATAATCGATCGAAAACAACAATTAAACATGTAAAAACACTCGATTAAACCAGATGAAAAGCAAAACATAAACAATTTTCGAGTTTTTCACATGAACACTTTGAAGATCATAAGAACAATTCGATCGAAAATCAATAATTTGGTCCAAATTCAGCAATAATCAGCTCAATTAATCAACTATTAATCATCGCAAACAGTATCCAACACAACATCGCAAACATCTAAGCAAGCAGCACACTCAAAAATGCAATGAACAGTGATGATCGCGATGAACAGTAGCAATGATCGTAAACAAGTTTGCGATGAACAGTAAAATGATCGTAAACTATATTTCAACAAAATCATGCATCGTAAACATCAAATTCAGCTATAAATCTATCAATTCTTAACACGCATGCTCTGATACCAATTGTAAGTCACAGTTTTAACATCCAATCAATAAAACTTGAGCATAGATTGATCGAATTACCTTGATAATAAACACGCGGAAGACTTGGGTAAAAACTCAATCAACCTCCATTAATCACAAGCTTCTCTCTACAA
The DNA here is from genome assembly GCA_028392965.1 of Lindernia subracemosa. NCBI lineage: Eukaryota > Viridiplantae > Streptophyta > Magnoliopsida > Lamiales > Linderniaceae > Vandellia > Vandellia subracemosa. The sequence continues at coordinate 51,871 of JAQPCC010000127.1, read as the reverse complement.
TAAGTTCATTTCTCTCTCTACAATTAAGCCCTAATTATGATAATGATGAGAGAGTGTTTCTAGTGAGAGAAAGCTAAAACTCAAGTTATGTGTATTTTACACACACTTGCCCTATATATACCAAAGCATACTTTGGTATATTTACACTTTAGTCCCTATATTTACATAAAATACAATTAAGTCCCTAGACAAAGATAACATTATTATTGAACACTAGAAAATATTCCTAACAGCCCGTAAACCTAAAGACCCGTAAACATTTGAAAAGGTTTTCAGTAGCAAAAAAAAAAATCCTAAAATTTTAAATTTTTTGCTACGAGATATTTTTGTACCTACGTTACAAAGGTTTTCCGAGGCTTAAGAAAAATTTTTTGGAAACAAAATTTTTTTTTTATATCGGTAAAATTTTTCAGTACAAAAATTATTCTCGGTATAATTTTTTTTATGTAAATCATTTTTAAAATATTTACGAAAACCTTTTCATAGAAACTTAGACCCGTAAACTGATACTTTCCAAAAGTTACTGTTCATAGCTTTAGATCATTCGTAAACACAAATCATTTGTCAATTCTACTGTTTACGGCTCTCACTCATTCGTAAACTTCAAGGCCTTACTTTACGATTGTTCCTGTTTACGAATCAATCTCAATCGTAAACCTTCACATATCTACTGTTTACGAATATATTTCATTCGTAAACTATCTTTAAGAAAGGTTTACGAATATTCTTCATTCGTAAACAAGCGCTATTAGTTTACGATTAACCTTTACTTCACGAAAGTTACTGTTTACAGTTCTTAAAGGTTTACGAACGATTCTCATTCATAAACATTCTTTACTCGTAAACTAAAAAGCACTGTTTACAGCTTCTCTTTCATTCGTAAACTAATATTGTGTCAAATCAGAACCGTAAAACTTACATTCTTTTAATAATATAAAAAGTTTGAGATACACTTTATCTTTTAAAAGCCGAAAATTGCTCACGGCTTGATTTTTAATACTTTGTTGTATCTAAAACTTTGTTGTGCTGAAAAGTTTATGAACTGAACTGAAATCAAAAGTTTGCGGTTAATATCCAAAATTAAAATTTTTAAACAGAATCGAAAATATTGATCACAAATTAAATCAATTCTAAAACACGTCAACGATCAATATACATCCAACAATTTTATTTGAACAAAATTTAAAAATCCATCATTCTATATAGAATTTAATTACCAACATTATTTGAACTTAAATTTTCAAAATTCTCTATTTGAACTGAAAAGATTAAAATGGATTTATTTCACGAACAAATGATCAAGACACTAGAAGCGAGGCTAGCTAATAACGAGCGTGTCTTAAGAAAACATCTAGAAATTGAAGCTAGTCTTGAATGTCAATTGACCAATGCAAAGGATGAGATTATAAGGTTGAAGACTAAGACCACAGAACATGAATCAAAAATATGTGAGTTGAAAACAAGTCTGTCTGCCTGTGATGAAGCAAACAAGTCAATGTTGCAAAAATTCTCATCCACAAATAATGAAAAAGAAATGGTCAAGAAATTAGAAGCAAGATTAGCCAATAATGAAGTTGTCCTAAGAAAACATCTATTAGAAGAAGCCAATCTAGGAATAAAGCTTCAATTAGCTAATGAGAAAATAGCTAAACTTAACAATGATCTTGCTAAATCAAATTCTGAAACAACAGAACTAAAGAAAAATAAAGATTATCAAGCTCAAAATAAATGTCTTTCTGAAGAACTCACTAGATTACACTGTAAAATTAAAGAACTAGAGGTTCTTCTTGCAAAGAAAGAACAAATTGAGCAAAAATTGTCTCGAAACAAGTCGACTCAAACAATTGAGTCAATGTCAACCAAGGAACATTCTATACTATCGATAAAACCCGAACCTAAGGATTGCTACACTCCAGACGGGTTTCGAGCTCAAATAGATAAGCTTTTAAAGGAGAATTTAATTCTCAATAATTCCCCTCAAAAAGGCGCAAGAATGACTAAAGATATCAAGAAAGAAAGAATAGAGGAAGACAAATTATCTTCTATTGCCTCGACTAAATTTGGTTCTACCTCTATTCCTAATCCAAAAATACCCAAAGTCATTCTAAAATCAAAATTAAAGAAAGAAGCTACTAAAACTAAAGTAGACAATAATTACAAATTCTCTATTAAAACTGAAACGTCCAAAAGTAATAATTGTCTAAACAAAAGTAGCTCATTTAGTACACATTACAAAGTGAATGATGTGAGTCTAGAAGGTAGAAAATACGACACTTCTATACTTAATGCTATTGATTCTATAAGCTCGTATTCCTCTCTCAAGTACCTGGTCAAAGTCAAATCCGAATTGCATCTTAAGCGACTGGCGAAAGAGAAAATTTTCTCTTCTACAAAAAGACACACATTCACCGATGCTGAAATTTTTAATTTTCATAAGGTTCAACAAGTTTGGAAACCTAAGCTAGAAATAGAAATAAGTAGTCCAAAACAACATTGGGTTCCTCAGTTCAAGACTACTTTACATGCAAATTCCATACGTGAACCATTTGTGCTTAAATATTTATCTGCTAATCAGGGAGGACCCGTCCAAAAATGGGTACCAAAGTCCCGATAATTGGTTTTGCAGGTCCCGATCATACATGGTAAATAGACGACGATTGCTCCACATGTATGGTCGGTATGCGATGATGAGCAGTTGCACAAGAACCCGACACGTGTGGTATTCGGTTTGCTCCACACACGTGATCGGTATGTGACGTGAGCAAACACACCAAATCAAGACTATTCCAAAGCTCTTGATTTGACATTGTTTCTATTTTTATTTTTTTCAAAAAAAAAAAAGCCATAAATAAAAAAAAGGAAAAGGCCATAAAAAAAGGGTCATAAAAAAAAAAGGGGCCATAAATAAAAAAAAAGGGAAAAGGCCATAAAAAAAAGGGTCATAAAAAAAAAAGGAAAAGGCCATAAATAAATAAAAAAAAAAATTGGAGAATAGCTTTTTGAGCAACAATGTTTAAAGAAGGCCGAACCGATTTCAAAATTCAAAAAGCGCTTGGATTTCGGGGGAGTCAAACTCTATAGTTTCAGTTTTTAATTTTCATAGGGAGTTCGACTTACTATAAATAGCGCTTAGTTTTATGAATAGTCGGTCTTCATATTATATTTGTTTTGGGGGAGTGGATAGATAGATAGGCAAGGCGCATGAATTTCAAAAGAGTATATTACCATAGTTCTAATATAAAAAGCATATATGTTCGAGGGGGAGTGATACTTATAAGTGCAAAAGGGCACATTTATTGGGGAGTGTCACTTCACATACAAAAGGCGCTTGATTTCTTCGTAATATGCAATTTCTCAAAAAGCGCATCTATTTAGGGGGAGCACGGGCGTCACATTAGAAATAGCGCAATAATTTAGGGGGAGTGTTACCTAAAAAGGCGCAAGAGTTTAAAAGGGAATGCCCTGAAGACAACCTTCATGCTTTGAAGAGGGAGTGCTACCTAAATGCCAACAAGCGCATGGACACAAAAGAGTTGTTCACATACCTGTTCCAAAGGTTTAGTAGACCCAACTGATCCTAACCCAGGAACAAACCCCGAGTGTATGTGAGGGTATTGAGCGTATCACGATGACATGCTTACAAGTCAACCACAAACTATCCGGGCCATAACCATATAGGTACATGACTGATTTATCAGATCCCGGGTAGAAGACGCTTCATCTGGTCCAAAAGCGCATGCACACCCTTCCTAGCTACTCATTTGTCTCCCAAAAGACAGATATTTCAATATCTCACGGGGAACCGCATATGCTATCACCGTTTCATTTGGAAGCGGGAGATATTGAATAAAGTGGTCCACAGCCCCACACCACGACTTTCTTGAACACGTAAATGTCTAGTGTGTCCTCATAGCCTAAATGTTTTTTAAAATTTTCTAGGACACATACATTCTTTTACACACATATTGCAGGTCTACGTGACCATGCCAGAACTTCTGTAGACGCATCATTCAATGATGTGCTTCTATGATCAGAAGGAAGTCATGCCGTTGCAACATAAAAACAACAACGGTAGCAGGCCATCTACTGGAGCACGACTCTAGAACGATGTCAACGGGATGACTATGTGGCCCCGTAGTCCCTTCAAATGCAAGTCTGTGTGACTTTGCATCAACGACCAAGAGTGACATATAGGGATGTCTCACGATGATCGGTCGTCTGTCCCGTTTTCAGGTACTTCATCCGGAATTAACGCCGATACGTTCAGCGTACACAGGATCACCTTGATCACACAGCATGACGATACAAATGAATCGCCATGAAGGGGAGAAGTATATCAAGGAGGCCAAGTACGTGAACTCATTAAAGAAGCCAAGCTTTCAACGCACGTGCTGAACCACAACAAACAAGACCTCACTCCATGGTTCGAGCATACACGACAAGTCAATGCTGACGATCCGCGCGACTCTGATATATGCAAGAAGGTGACGAATATTAAAGTTGCAAAGAAGAAAAAGAGAGTGCATGTAAATAGGGGGAGACTGAAGATTCTCCAGATGCTCTCAGCTATTTTCTTCAGGCTGCAACAAAAGACCGTATCAAATTCAAAGTTGAACACAAAGGCAGAGATTTTCAAAGGGGAGATTGTTAGGAATCTTTATGTTGTGTTCAAATAATGAGGAAGCCTGAAGATTATCAAAGACAAAGACAACCGAGGCTTCAATGACAATTGAACACTAAGGGGAGATTGTTAGAAATATTTTATAGTGTTCAATTATCATGTTATCTTTGTCTAGGGACTTAATTGTATTTTATGTAAATATAGGGATTAGATTGAAAATATACCAAAGTATGCTTTGGTATATATATAGGGCAAGTGTGTATAAAATACACACAACTTGAGTTTTAGCTTTCTCTCACTAGAAACACTCTCTCATCATTATCATAATTAGGGCTTAATTGTAGAGAGAGAAATGGATTGCTTGTAGAGAAAGCTTGGTGATTAATGGAAGATTGATTGATATTTACCAAAGAGCTTCCGCGCGTTAATTACAAGGTAATTTAATCGATCTATTCTCAAGTTTATATTCGTTGGATGTTAAATCTGTGACCTACAACGCATCTCACACACATGAATATAATTCAAGAAATATTGGTATTCAAACACATACATATTATACACAAATATTTCACATAATTCACATACAAATATATCAATTAAAACACAAGACCAAATTCATTTACGTATTGTAGGTGAAATCTTCACCTACCTCACGTCCGAGCTTTAAAGGTTTATGATTTTTCCCGAGCTCTCCATCCTTGTTAGCCAAGTTCTCCTTTGTTTCGAAAATATCCTCTGCCCCTTTTTGTTTGTTGTATTTCACTTAATAAGGTATAGTTATACTTTGAAGTAACTAAGAATAAGTGGTGACAAGGAGGTGACGAGTTTTTCCTCTTAGGCTAAGAAATGTCTTACCCGAATATTACTTAGGCTTCACCCAAAATTTCGGGCTTCACTCACATTTTATCATCACCCGAATTCCACTTTGTCATTACCCGAATTCTTCCCTTTGTTCTTACCCGAATTTTGGCCTCTTTTGTTTTCAAGTACTTGTCAAGTTCCATGAACACGTTGCATAAGTGAGTTGAATGCCTCAACGCCAAACAAACGTCCAGAGTCAGAGATACGCCCTTGTATCTCATCAAGATCCGTCATCACACCCATCCTTTCCCAGCCCGCAGCCATGGACGAGGAAGACGACCCACATGCAGAAGAAGAGAAGGCCATGAAGTCGAAGGGTCAATTGAGGATAACCCCAGCCACGCACACGTCAGCCTTCGACCAAAGACCACCACCAACCCCAAGAAAAGGCCAGAACCAGCCCTGATCAATCGGCAGTCACCCAAAGCCGGAAAAGAAACAAACGGCCAAACTAGGGTTTAAGGAAACCCTAGAGAAGAAAAGACTCTTCAACTTCAGCAGCAAGCTCACGCACCACCCCAGCCCACGTTCCGCATCCAGCCAAGGCTACGCCGGACCCAAAGAAGGCCGGCGGCGTACTGAACGGTCGAGGGAAAAGGAAATAACGGTTTAGGGTTTTGTGACTTTTCGTCTTCTCCACAACAGCCGTCGCTTCCGCACCCTCTCTCCCCAATCACTGTCGGTCCGAGACGACGCCGGACCAAGTGGTGGCCGGCGGCGGACAAGCAGGTCGACGAACCGAACCCGCGCCCTCACTCAAAGTTCCGCACGCAAGAAGCCCTAGAAGAAAAGAAGGAAAGAAAGACCGTCCACCCGCCGTCTGAACCCGGCGAAGGAGGTCTGAACTGACGTCGCCGGCGTCACCAAGGTATAAGTGAACGGCGGCGCAAGGATGGATGGTCGGTCGGTTGGTTGGGTTGGACGTGACAAGGGTTTTGGCAAGAGAGCAAAAACATAGAGAGAGAAAGATGAGAGAGACTGGAGGAGAGCGCTTTTCAAAAAGGGCTTTTACTTTCAAATTTTTGCATGCATGCATACATGAGCCGAAATGCAAAATACTCCATTTTATAGGTACATTCTAATTATGAATATGTTAATCAAATTTTCAAAAATTTTAATTTTTTTTTTGGTAGCAAGTCCCATTTTATATATAATAAATAAGAAGGAGTACAAAAAATGAGTGGAAGCAATGCTTCGCACAGACTACCAGTAACAGGCTACTGGAGAACAGTAAGCTTAAAGCAAACCAACATATAAGACTACCAAGCAACCCGCCATAAACGACGAATTGCAGCCTTCTGCAGAGCATGTCTCTCGCCAATGGTCTCCATCCGCGCACAGATCAGCCCAAGGACCGAAGCCACCACATGAGCCGGAGTAGAGCGAATATTGTCCCGCCATCTTCTATTTCGCTCCTGCCAAATATGATAAACAAGGGAGGCAAGAACATGTCGATAGGAAACATGCAGTAGGTGCTGCCCACGCCATTTTCTTGCCGCCCAAAGAACGCCCAGCCGCCAATCATCGTAAGCCAAATGCCACCTTATCTTTCTCCGAAGTAGCTGTGTACATCTCATAGAGAAATCGCAGGTGAAGAAAAGGTGGCTAATCGTCTCGCTGCTCCCTGCATCACAGAGTAGACAAGTGTTCGTTTCTGCTCGATGTACCACCCATGGTAAACTGCGGACCGACAGCCGCTCACGTATAGCTAGCCAAAGAATAAACTCATGACGGGGTATACGAAGACATCCTCCGAAGAGGGTAGCCCAGAGAACCCTATCCCGCCGTGGTCTTGTGACCTCTCTAACAGCTCTCGCCGAAAACCGTCCATCCGAGGACCTCGTCCATCTAATCCTGTCAGGTATAAGAGGTTCCACTAATGGCAGCAACGGGCATATATCAAGGAACTCCGTGGAAGATTGGGCCGGCCACGACCATCCCTGAAGTGTAATGACGGCACTTAGGCGTGAATCATGAGGTAGGCCCATCACCAAAGGTCCTCTAGGAAACCTCTCAATCAGCGGGGACGTCAATAGCCAAGGATCTTTCCAAAGCCAGATGGACTGCCCATTTCCCACCTGAAATGAAATAAAAGATCGAAGAATAGGGCGAAGCTTAAGCATCTTCTTCCAGCTCCAAGAGTCGTTACTAGATGGGCTGAGTTCCCAAAACGACCGATTACTGAGTCTATTATGATATAGCCAGTCAACCCAAATCGAACCTGCCTCTCGCGAAACCACACTCCAAAGGTGTTTGAGAAGCAATGCCCGGTTATCCGCCTCAATAGACCTAATGCCGAGTCCTCCCTCGGCGACTGGTACAGAAATATTATCCCAGGCCACTCTCGGTGGAGAACCAGCCCATAGAAAGGTGCGGAATCGTGATTCCAAGGCCTTAATAATACTCTTAGGTAGGAGGAAAACTCCTGCCCAATAGACATATAAGGATGATAAGACGGACTTGATTAATTGTACCTTTCCCGCATAAGATAAGGATCTGTTCAGCCATGAACCCAGTCGTCTATCCACCTTCTGCAGCAGAGGCGTACAATCGGTAATAGAGAGTCGAGCTGTAACCAAAGGTACGCCCAAGTAACGTACGGGCAGTTGCCCACGTGGAAACCCAGTAATGGCATGGATGCGCTCCGCCTGTGGTTCGGCCCTTTTAGCCACAAACATCTCGCTCTTTAATAGACTCGGTTGCAGCCCCGAGTACGTAGCAAAATCTTCCAAAGCTGCCTTCAGGACTCCCACCGAAACCTCATCCGCGTGGCAGAACAGAAGAAGATCATCCGCAAAGGAAAGCATGGTCAGAGAAGATGCTTCGCACCTCCAATGAAATCGGAAGCGCGGCTCCTGGCTAATGCGGTATGAGACCATCCCCCGTAGGACCTCCATGACCAGTGTAAAAATATATGGTGATAACGGATCCCCCTGGCGCAGACCCCGTTTACCATGAAAGAACCCCGCCGGCGAGCCATGGAGATTAATCGAGAACGTCGTTGTAGTCATACAACATCTGACCCAATGAATGAAAGTTGGATGAAAACCCATGGTCTCCATTGCTGCTAGGACGAAACTCCACTCGACTTTATCGTAAGCTTTGGCCAGATCCACCTTGAAAACAACTCTCGACAGATGGCTGATATTATTGTATCCCCGACACAGTTCCTGGGCAAGTAAGATATTATCGCTGATCTTGCGGCCTGGAATAAAAGCAGTTTGGGTGGGATGGACCAAAGACCCAAGAGAGGGCTTAAGTCGCTTGGCAATAACTTTTGATATCACCTTGAAGATGACATTACAACATGAAATCGGCCGAAAATCCGAGGCCTTCCGCGGCGAGTCTCCTTTAGGGATAAGAGTAATAAACGTACTATTGATACCTTTCAGGAGACGACCACTCTGAAAGAAATCCCTTACAGCTTCAATCAGGTCATTGCCAATAATGTCCCAAGCGGCCTTAAAGAAACCCGCTGTATAACCATCAGGTCCTGCCGCTTTTTCATCCCCTAAGCGGCCGAAAATTTTAATTTTGCATATGCATACGAGCTTAATTGAAAAAATACCTATTTTTTTCAAAAAATGGTACATTTTAAATATGCATTTTCAAAACTTTAAAATTTAAAATGCATATCACGCACGAAAATGAAAGATACCATTTTTTCTTATAAAATGAGCTTAATTTGAGGGGGAGCTACTATTTTATTTTTTAAAAGAGAAGTGACCCTTATTTCTTTAGAAGGGAGCAATAATTACATTTTTTAGGGGGAGCGAACTTTAAATGCGTGAATTTAGGGAAAAGAGATTTACAGATTTTTCGAACTTACCAGGCATCTTTTGAGGGGGATCAAGTTTCTTTAGGAAGCATGATTTGAGGGGGAGGAATAATATATATATAATATATAACATACTAATATATATTACTTCCACCAAAAAAAAATAATATATATTACTAATACAATAAATATATATATATATATTATATCCATATAATATATAGTACAAAAATATATTTTACTAATAACGATTAATATATATATAAAAAAAAGAGGAGGGCCATCAAAATTTAAAAATACAAGGCCATAAAAAAAATGATGAAAAAAAAAAAGAAAAATCTTCTCTCCTCATCATCAAGCTTCATGGAGATTACCTCCGACCTCCGAAGATGGACCTCAAAAGAAAAATCTCGAGCCTACAACGGTCAACTCTTTTCAAAAGGCGACGGTGGCTACAAATGCAAATCTCGGTGCACGCTTCAACCGACCTGCTCCGGATTGCTGACAAACAAAGCAGCACTCACTACTTCCTACCGGATGCAAGGACTTCTTTCCCATGATTCAGTCAAACCCAACTGAATCTAACCCCGTAACATCACCGAGAGAGTCAAATTATGAAGAAATAGCCATATCTACTGGAACCTTTTGAAAAGACCGACGCTACATAATTCCCTCAACTCACAAATTATTCGGACCAACCCCCATAGGTACAGGTGCTAATTTTATTAGCTCCCGGGTAGAAGTCGCCGCAATAGGTCCAACGGCCCATGCACAACCGAGCCTTACCCACTCGTTTGTCTCACAAAAGACAGGTGTTTCAGAAATCACGGGGAACCACGTCTACTATCACCGCTTCACTTGGAAGATGGAGATATTGAATTATGTGTTACTCAGCCCCACCACCACACTTCCTTGATCACTCGAGTCTAGTGTGTCCTCACTTTCCATATATTTTTATATTTTCTAGGACACATACACTTTTCTAACACCTGATCTTTGTAATCAAGCTAGAACTTCCATAGACACATCTCATGTAGATGTGATTCCAGGATTGGAAGGAAGTCCTGCCGTTGCAACATCAATACAACAACGGAATCAGGCCATCGTCTCTAGAACGATGTAAATGGGAGGCCTATGTGGCCCCGGTTCTTCAAGCCCTGTTCTCACAGGCCACGTCTCGGAGTTTGTCTCTGAAGTCGTGTCGACAGATTGCCTTAGTGGCTCCGTCTGGTTATTACCATCACCGACCTGTCGTTTGTGTCCTTCTAATCTTCCTATACAAGCATGCCGATCTCGTTCACACGAATCGCCATGAGGGGGAGAAGGGGACACGCATAAACAAACAGGTCGGACCACCCACCAATTTCCGCCGAGCGTACCACTCTGAAGCCGGGCTCTCCTGCACTTGAATGGAACATTCCAAAGGAGTCTCGGCACATTTTACAACACCCCACGCGTACCTTCTTCTGGAGCCAGACAAGCTTCCTCGAGGCCGAACCAGACAACTTCCTTCGAAGAAGACGAATCCGGCGCCGAGAAGAAGAAGATTAGAGGAGACTTGACGCCTTTAAACTACGGAGTAAGACCGGGATAAGATACGAACAAAGTCCAACATCCGTGACATCATCAAAGTTGAATTTCAAGGCGTGGATCACTATCTACATCCAGTCTATAGAATATAGCGTCAAGTCAAGAGAGTCCTAGCCGAAGAGCATTCAAAGCCTCCGCAAGAAGGGGAGATAGCCCTTGTAGGGGGAGATTGCTAGGACTTAAGATGTTAACGGGAAGTCTTCGTGACCCCGGTTTCTTATACGATGGATTGCCTTTGTGGCTCCGTCTCGTCATTCTCCCCGTTCGTGACGGCGACCGCCCTCGAGACACGACTACAAGACTTTGCCAAGACGTTAGAAGACCAAATCCTAACCAAAGTCTACCGAGCGATGGAAGGCTCATCTCGAGACACCGGCAAGGCCCCCGTCATCGATAGTTTAGCCCGAGCTCCTACTGTGCCTACCAACGCCATCCTCCTTGTCCCGGCGACGTGATCTTCTTGCCAAAGACGATGCTTCATTTTGACCCATCTCATGACGATCTCCCCAACTCGATCTTCATGAGGGGGAGCACTACTAAAGCAAACTGGGAGCAATACCACGATGAAAGTGCAAGATAGATCAGAAACGCTAAATCCTCAAGCGTCGTCAAAGAATCAAGCGAACACCACGGACTTCAAAGATCGAAGTTGCCGCCTCGTGTGCGTCTCTCCAAATTTCAAAGAGAACTTCCCAATTCCAACATAAGGTTGACCAAAAGTAGGGGGAGTTGCGCTACCATCGAAAGGAGAGATCGAACTCAAAAAGAAGAGATTCGGCAAGCAACTTCTAACACCTTCTGGCATTTACGAGTCGAGCTTCAAAAGAAGATTAAGAAGATCTGGTGCCGAGAAGAGAAGATCAAGACACGGTGAGCTTGAAGATCTCCAAAAGAAGAGATCAAAAGACAAGACAAGGAGGAAATTCCTTTAGGACTCAGGCAAATGCACTAAGCCCCACAAAGACATGCCAAATTGAAGATTGAACACAAATGGGGAGATTGTTAGGAATATTTTATTGTGTTCAATTAATTAGAATTATCTTTGTAGTTTATTTATAAAGATTATCATTTTAAGAGGCTTAGTGTAATTGGGCTTTGTTAGGGGCCCAAGTATTATATACCAACTTGTGGTATAAATACTAAAACCCTAACACATAATAGAGTGTGTTTTTTGTGAAAATCATCTAGAGAGAGAGAAGCTCCCAACCTTCTCCAAGAACACACACACCCCACGTTAAATTAATTCTTCCCATATTCAAACGTGGTTAAATCGTCCGAAGTTAGGTTGTTATGATAGAAAGGCTACTTACAAATTCACATTCAAAACATTAGATTTAATCGTTTACCTTGAATTTGGTTCGCGGAAGCTTTGCTGTAAACTTGCTCGTATCGCACGATCTTAACACACGTAAATAAACATCTCATTCATTCCAATCATCGAAAGGTACAACGCACAAAGAGAATACAGATGCACCTCCAATCGAAAGTGTGTTCGAGTGTCTGTTTTCTAACGTGATAATCAACTCTCCACACACAAAGCTATGGACTTGGTATATATACCTTTTTTCTAGGTATATATTTACAAGGCAACCCATAACTTATCAATATTTACAAAATAACCCCAAGACTAAGAAGAATACTATTTTAACACAAAATATATTCCTAACAAATTAAAAGAAATTACAAATATATAATTAAAATTTAAAATTTTTTGAAATAATATGAAAAATCATTTTCTAATATTTTACAGAAATTTTCTTAATTTTTTTCATTGAAATTTTACAAAAATAATAAAAAAAATGGCAAATTCTACATAGTACTCATGTATTGTAAGTCATAGATTATCCAACTAAACATATATTGAAATGATCTTACCACGATTTGAAGGTCGGAAGAATTCAAGCTCGGCGTGGGGTGATTGTATTCTTGAGAGGTTGGGGGCTCTCTCTCTCTCTAGATAGGTTTCACACAATACACTCTTTATTATGTGTTAGGGTTCAAGTATTTATACCACATTTTGGTATATAATACTTGGGCCCCTAACAAAGCCCAATTACACTAAGCCTTCTTTAAATAAAATATATTTAAATAAACTACAAAGATAATTCTAATTAATTGAACACAATAAAATAATCCTAACAATCTCCCCCTTGTGTTCAATCTTCAATTTGGCATGGATTATCTTTGCGGAGCTTAGTGCGTTTGCCTGAGTCCTAAAGGAATTCCCTCCTTGTCTTGTCTTTTGAGCTCTTCTTTTGGAGATCTTCAAGCTCACCGTGTCTTGATCTTCGATTCTCGGCAACAGATCTTCCTTTAAGTCTTTTCTTGAGTCTTGTCTCGTAAATGCCGGAAGGTGTTTAAAGTTGCTTGCCAGATCTTGAAGAATTTTTTCTTTTTGTGTGTTCCATTTCTCCCTCTGATAGCGCGAAACTCCCCCTACTTTTGTTCAACCTTGTGTTGGGATTGGAGAGTTTTCTCTTTGGAAATTTGAGAGATGCACACGAGGCGGTTGCCGGATTTCTTCATTTTGTGTTCGATCTCTCCTTTCGATAGTAACGCAACTCCCCCTACTTTTGGTCAACCTTATGTTGGAATTGGGAAGTTTTCTTTGAAATTTGGAGAGATGCACACGAGGCGGCAACTTCGTCGTTGAAGGTCGGCAGTGTTCGCTTGATTTGACGACGCTTCATGATTTCAGCATTTATGATCAATCTTGCCCTTTCGTTGACGTATTGGCCCCATTTCTTCTGATTTAGAACTACTCCCCCTCATGATGATCGAGTTGGGAAGACCATCATGGCGATTATATAAAATGGGGCTTTGTTTTGGCACGTTGATCACGTCGTCGGGACAAGAGGATGGCGTAGGTAGGCACAGTAGGAGCTCATGTTTGGTAATAACCTGACGGAGCCACTAAGGCAGTCGTCAAGTCTCCTCCAATCTTCTTCTTCTCGGCGCCAGATTCGTCTTCTTCGAAAGAAGTTGTGTGGTTCGATTAGAAGATTAGAAGGACACACTAGACTCGAGTGCGCAAGGAAGTGTGGTGGTGGGGCTGAGTACCACATAATTCAATATCTCCCGCTTCCGAGTGAAGTGGTGATAGTAGACGTGGTTTCCCGTGATTTCTGAAACAACTGTCTTTTGTGAGACAGACGAGTGGGTAAGGCTCGGTTGTGCACGCGCCATTAGACCTATTGCGGCGACTTCTACCCGGGAGCTAATAAAATTAGCACCTGTACCTATGGGGGTTGGTCCGAATAATTTGTGAGTTTAGGGAATTATGTAGCGTCGGCCTTTTCAAAAGGTTCCAGTAAATGTGGCTATTTCTTCATAATTTGATTGTCTCTCGGTGATGTTCCGGGGTTAGATTCAGTTGGGTTTGACTGAATCATGGGAACGAAGTCCTTGCATCCGCTAGGAAGTAGTGAGTGCTGCTTTGTTTGTCAGCAAGCCGGAGTAGGTCAGTTGAAGCGAGCAGCGAGATTTGCATTTGTAGCCACCGTCGCCTTTTGAAAAGAGTTGACCGTTGTAGGCACGAGATTCTTATTTTGAAGTCCATCTTCGGAGGTCGGAGGTAATCTCCATGAAGCTTGATGATGAGGAGAGAAGAGATTTTTTATTTTTTTTTATGGCCTTGTATTTTTTATTTTGATGGCCCTTTTTGTTTATGCATGCGAAAACCTGAGCAGTGCGAAAACCATTTTTTTTTAACAGGTACGAAAACCTGATGAGAAAAGTTTTTAATTAATTTTTTTTTTTTTTTTTTAACTTGATGGATGCGAAAACCTAAAAAATATTTAATTTAATATATATATATTTTTTACTTAGGTGCGAAAACTGATTCGCAAACTTAATTTAATTTTAATTTTTTTTTTAAATGCGAAAACTGAATGGGGATGCGCAAACCTCTTTTGATTTATTAATTTAAAATTTATTTATTTATTATTATTATTATTATTTTATTTTAACCTAATGATTACCTAATCATTACTATTGTTAGTTTAGTTTTTTTTTTTTTTATTAGAATTGGGTGCGAAAACTTGGGTTTGCGAAGTGGGAAAAAAAGGTTTGCGAAGGAGATAGTTTTCGCAGGGAGGTTTGCGAAGCCAAAGTAGCTTTGCGAAGTGGGTTTGCGAAGCCTTTTTCACAGTGGAGGTTTTCGAAGCTGGTTTTCGCAACAGTGCCGAAAACTTTCTGCGAAAACACCGCGCAATTTTCTATCTCCAAACACAAAATTAATCAAATTAGCCCTGGGTAAAGATCGAAACACTTATATCCTAACTCCTAAACACTCAATCAAGCACAGGAACACCAAAACATATCAAGATTTTCGAAAAAAAATTGAAGAACACGAAGAACACCAAAAAAATATTTCGAAGATTTTAACTCAAATCTGAGCGCGTTTGGCTCTGATACCACTTGTAAGTCGTAGATTATCCAACTAAACATATATTGAAATGATCTTACCACGATTTGAAGGTCGGAAGAATTCAAGCTCGGCATGGGGTGATTGTGTTCTTGAGAGGTTGGGGGCTCTCTCTCTCTCTAGATAGGTTTCACACAATACACTCTTTATTATGTGTTAGGGTTCAAGTATTTATACCATATTTTGGTATATAATACTTGGGCCCCTAACAAAGTCCAATTACACTAAGCCTTCTTTAAATAAAATCTATTTAAATAAACTACAAAGATAATTCTAATTAATTGAACACAATAAAATAATCCTAACATGTATTTTACGAAATTCAACATTGTTAGGTTCGTTCTTAACAATCTAGGAAGGATCAACACTCAATCATGATGAATTACCTTGAAGATTTGAGAAATTAGGGTTGAAGGTAATTAGAAGAGAGAGAGAAGAGTGTTCTTCAAGCTAAGATCTTTTGATTAATATCAAGTGTGTGCATACAAAGCTTGGAAAGTGAAATCTTCTGGACCTAAACAAGTTACACTAGCTATATATATCATACTTATGGTATATTTACAAGTAGGTCCCTATACTAATATATAATTACACACTTGGCCCAATACTAAAGATATCTTACAAATAGAACACAACTAAAAATGTCTTTTTCAATCGCCCCCTTTGTGTTCTTCGTTGATGAGTATGGCTATCTTTGTCGGGCATAGAAGGATTTCTTGAGACCGAGTGCTACTTCATAACCTCTGATATTGTTTCGCAGGTCGAGTCTTGCGACAATGAGGTTCACAACTTTCTCGGTCAGGATCCTTGTATCATTTATTAATTCAGCTACTCTGGGTTCTTCAGTTCTTCCAGCTTCTTCAATTTCTGTGAGTACCATTCTTAATTTGCCGATGATGATTTTCAAGGTTCCGTTAGAAAATTTCTCGATTTCAGTCAGGAACATCACCCTTTTTGAACCTTCTAAGTCCTGATATACTATTGCTCAGCTCTGGCTCTTCGAAGATGTAGCTCTCCGGATATGACTTAAGATCCAGATCTGTGCCTAGTATGCGTGGTCTCACGAGATTTACTTTGGTTAGATTGCTCTTCAAAGCTATTTGAAGATCTTGAGCAGAATAGAATTTGACCTGCCGCAACATGTACCTCTTGATTGTATCAAATCCCAGGCGGTATCTGTATTCCTTCAGTATAAATTTCCTATATACCCCGAACATTTGAAGTACATCACCTGGTTCGATATCGGCTAGGTCAGCTTCTGACAATCTTTCCCGAGAGCTGTCTTGACGAACGACATTGTAAACAGGGTAGTCAGTCTTTCCAACATTGTGGTGCTCGACTTCCACAACGTCTTCAGTTCTTGCTTTCGATCTTCTGACTGCCCTATTTTCTCCGTCTCTAGGGGAACCTATCTTGGTTTTGGCAAGCATATAAACGGGTCCAATAGCTGATGTCCCTTGTAGATGACTTAATCCTCTTAAGTCCAGTTACTCAAGCCTTTTGATGTCATTTTCACGCCGCCAGATCCTTTTTCTGATATCTTCTTGGAAAGGAGCCATAATCTTCTTATTGTCCCATGGGGTGTTTTTCTTGTTGGGTTTAGCGGTCGGTTCTTCGACACTCATATCCATAGCCCTTGGGAGTTCAGGTGGAATTTGACTATAGTCCTCCATTTCTTCTAATTCGGAATTTATGAATCGGAACATTTGCATTGAAGCACGCCTTAGGAATTTTCTTGCATTGTAGATTCTGTGGTAGGCTGCTTCATCTGCTTCATTAAGTGCTATTCAATCCCGTAATATGTATTCATTGATGTATTCTTTGGGATTGGTTGTGGTAGGTAGTGATGGTGGAAGGTTGTCTGAAGACGTTGGTGGAGGTAGGGATGGTGGTGAAGGTAGAGATGATGATGATGGTAGTGGTATGGATGATGATGGTGGTGGTGGTATTGATGATGATGATGGTAGACATGGTAGTGTTATGGATGATGATGTTGGTGGTAGAGAGGATGATGAAGGTGGTTGAGATGATGACGAAGGTCGAGACGATGAGGTGGGTGCTGATGATCGTCCTCGTCTCGACCTTGTGGTTGGTGGGGTCGGTTTATAGGTCCCTAATACAAGCTAGAACTCTCAAAATCAATGGAATAGTGCACACCTTCGAGTGTGTGTTTGTGCGTGTTTTTATGTGAAGGTGGCGGCTGTTTTGTGTAGAGAGAGAGAGTTCACACTTTTCTAGGTTTAGCTCAAAATAGACTCTTTCATTAAAATGGGAAGTGTTGCATTAAAATAAGCCCTAGCTCACTATTTATACCAAACATACTTTGGTATAATTAGAAGAGTGCCCCCAACTAGCAAACTCATTAAGCTAATGACCCAATAAGAAATACATCAATACAAATTATATGATGAACACTATAAAATGATCCTAACATTCTCCTCCTTAGTGTTCATCTTCTTCGACTCGGCTCGATCATCTTTTTCGTCTGAAGAAGGACTTCCTCAACCCCAAGTTGACTTCAAAATGTCTGAGATCATTGCGGAGCTGGATCCTCTCATCAATGGCTTCTTTGATGTCATCCAGGAGGTTCCTATACTCGATCTCTTTCTCTGTTGGCGATCTGGGTTTGTGATATTCGTTGATCCAGAATTCTACTCTTTCTTTGATCAGCTTCAACGTTCCATCACTAAACTTTGGAATCTCTGACACCAACAGATCTCTTTTTTCTTTCTTGGGGTTGAGATAGACGATGGCTAATTCTGGATTCTGAAATACTTCAGCTTCAACGCATTTATCCAGATTGTAGTCACCGCTCGTTGGTCGTGTGAGGTTGACCTTCTTCATTCCGTTTTCCAACGCCATCTGGAGATCTTGGGCAACATGGAATTTGACATCTCTGAGCATGAATCCCTTGATCGCGTAGTACCCTTGCCTATACTCGTGCTCTGTAGCTCCAAAATTCCGGCAGAGGTAGTACATTTGGTTGACGTCGGATCTTTTCAGGAATTGTAGATCGGCTTCGGTGATGGTTGAGATAGAGTCGTCATTCCACATCACCTTGAACTCTGGGTAGTGTATTCTTCCCACGTTCTTGTCGTTCATCTGTATGATGTTGATCAAAGGCGACTTTGACTAGAAGTGGGCACGTTGTTCTTTGGCCGTCCTTGTCGGCATGCTTCCCTCGATCAGCGAGGATCCTTAGATATCTCGTTGCGTCCCTGCCTTTGAGATATGATAGCCCCCTCAGGTTGAGTTCATCCAGCTTCTTGACTTTGTCAGGTGTAGTCCAGATGCGCTTGGATGTTTCTTCGAGAAACGGTGCTGTTAGTCTCACATTGTCCCATTCTGTCGTCATTCTTGATATGCTTCTTGGGACTTGAACTTCGGGTGCCCTGTAGATCCCGTAGTCCATATTGTTTTCTAACAGCTTCTCGAGATGTTCGCCCTCTTCAAGTTCGATTGGATCGAAGGAGTAGATGTTGGCCATGGCTCTCTTGAATACTTCTCTGTATTTAGTAATTCTTGCCACGGCTTCTGATTCAAACTTGTCCTTCTTTGACCATGGTTCTGTCATGACATATTCATCGAGCACTTGATGGGGATCAGTTGTTGGATCATCCTTGTACGCATCTTCGAAGCTGGGGATTTTGTCGTCTGAGGCTTGTTTTTTCTTTTGGGTTTTGGATTGGTATTGTTTGCTGGTTGGGGTTCGGGTTGTGTGGGCTTGGCTTCCTCTACCTCTTTCCCTCGTTGTTGTTGTTGCTGAGGTTCGCTGTCTTTTCTCCCCCTCATGACGATCGCCTTCGTCAGGATCGTCATGACGCCTCTTTGAAGAGGGTTCAGCGTCTCGGCACATTTCGGGCGGTGGAGGTCCTTGGGGAGCGGACAGACGGCAGAGAAAGTCTAAGATAGACTGTTGATCAGGCGTGAGGTGATCTTCCGTCATGAGCCGCTTGAGGTAGTAGGTTTGTAGCTCGTCAATGGGTATGGTGTCGGGGTCGATCATACGAGCTAGTGTGTTGGGAGAGGGGAGAGGGATATTATAGAAAGGGCCTTGTGGTGGTGGTGAGAATGGTGGTGGTGGTGGTGGTATGGTATATTGTGGAGGTGTGGGTTGGGATGATGAGGACGGGCCGGCTGTGGCGGGGGCCTTCCCTTTGTCACGTTCGTTGAGCCCGTAGGTGTCACGAACGGTCGCCAAGATGTCTTCTTTGAGTGCTTTGGCGAATGACTCCAGGAGCGAGTTCAGCTTGGCCTTGGTTAGAAACGGGAAATCACCACCGGGGCCACTAAGGCGCTCCGTTGACACAATGACTGAGTCACTGTGTGTGGCGCTCCTTCCCATAGACACATAAACCACGAAATTTCCAAAATAATTTCGCGTAAAATTTTTCGTTTTTTTTTTTTCAAAATGTGCAACGCAAGTAAAACATATACATATATGTACACATCAGAGTCTGTTTAAAACGTAACACCATCACACTTTATCTATATGAACTATATGCAATCGATGAGCGGAGGGAGAAGGACGAGGAAATAGCCGGCCGACCTTGACTCCATAGTGCCAAAATGAGCTCACTTCGATCTACAATACCAAACTGTGAAACAACAATTCAGAGTATGATCGCAACATGTCAACTATAAAGTAATAACGTAAATACATCAATCACACTGTCATGAAACATATATCAATCCATAGACGCAGGTACATCACTTTCTTGTTCACGTAGTCCATAACATATCACTGTCACATAGTCATTTACATAATCATACATAACCATAGCGTATGCATCTATATGCTCATTTATTTTATCTTTCTGTTATGAACCAGCTTTGACTCAGGCCATCGATCGTAAAGTGTCTGTGTGCCCATGCATGGGACTCTGTAGCATAACATATATATGGTGCCTGTACAGGACTCTGTAGTTCCCCGTAGGGATATCCATCGATAATGTCATTCATCGAACACTCATCCCCTGAAGTCATAGCGGTCATAACAGTCTTTTCTTTACATTCATGCCTTTCATGATGCATCACAGATACTCACATGTCGCACATAAAATGCATAACATTGATCATATCACCCATAAGTCGAATCATATAAGGGACTCAACACCTTTGCATAATACTTCATCACGTAGATCACATAATCGTAAATCAATCACGTATAGCACATAAAGCACACGTTGCAATCATACTCACAGTTTTACTCCCGCTCTTTACTCGGCCTTATCCTTGCCTTTATTAGGGTCTCGACCTATAAACATGTCATATTTAACAAATCAATACAGGACCCTATGAATGACATAAATGCATGATATGCATGTGTTTGTACATAACTAAGTCTTCATCATATGCAAATGCTGTCCCGAAATGACAGTTTGTAATCTTTCCTTCATAACTTTCGGTACAGAGCATCGATCAGGTTGTTTGAAGCTGTTCTGGAAATCTAACTTAAGTATCTACAACTTTCTTTCTTTCCACATCTTCGAATTCGAAGTGCATCGAAGTCAAAATGAGCCATCATCCTACTGTTTAGCTGCTGCTGTTTCAGAACTGGCAAACAATGCTTTCTTATTTATAACTATGGTTACACAACATCAATGAGGTTGATTCCAATGGGTATGAACAGCTAAATAAATTATCTAAAACTTTCATTCTTTACATATGGTCTAATTCTAAGTACATAAATACCAGAATGAATCTTTATGGGGGTTCTTAGCTGCTGTCACCCTGGTTTGGCAGTCAGTGCCATTTCCTTTATAACTTTTGACAGGAAACATCAATAGCCTTGATTCTAAGTCCTAAGAACAGCTAACTTAATACTATATAATTTGTGTTCTTTAACGTTTCCCATATTCGAAGTGTAACCACTTCAAAAATGAACATGAACTCAGAACAGGGGTTGCTGGAAACACAGCTGTAATCACTTGTACCCCCCTCTAGTGATCATCATGTTTTCTCCATGGATAAAATGCATGAACTTCTCAATTTCGACCCTTAACTCCCTTACTAGGTTAACAATGATGTCAACTTCCTTTTAACCTAGCATCAATGAGATAAATGAATTATAAATAAGGTATTTCACATGTATACCTCACTTGAGCTTGGTTTACTACACTTTGAGTGTGTTTTTGGCTAATCTCTTATGATGATGGTTTCACCCTCCTTTCTCCTCAAGTGTTCGTGCTCCTCCTCTCTTTAGGTATGGAATTTCTGGTTTTCTAAGTGATTAAAGTAATATGATTGGCTAAGAGGTGCTTACTAATCACTCTTAAGCATGAGGTGTCAAACTCAAGATAGTCTTGATCTTAACTTTTACTTTATCTCTTGTCAAGGGTTTTCTATATGCATTTTATAGGTGATTTTCGAGCCATACTCCTTATTAAGTAAAGAGGTTTTCGGCTCTTATAGGTATTAGAAGTTTTTGATACCTATGTGCATAGACATGAAGTTTTCGGCATGGTCTCTAAGGTTTTCGAATACTGATATCCAGTCAATACCGTTTTCATCATAGCTTTTGATTCAGGGCATCAATTACCCTGATTCAAATTCCTATGAACAACTAACTTGATTATCTACAACTTTGATGTTTTGCACTTTATCTAGTTCGAAGCGTATCTACTTCGAAAATCAGACACAAAGCTTTTCGAATGGTTTTACGAATGGGTTTACGAATGGTTTACGAATGTTGATGGCAGTCAACACCTTTTCAACCATAACTTTCGATTCAGGGCATCAATTACCCTGATTCAAATTCCTATGAACAGCTAACTTGATTATCTACTTTAGTATCCTTCTCTATCCTAACAAGCTAACTTATGGATGATTTAACCACGTTTGAATATGGAAAGAATTGATTCACGTGGGGTGTGTGTGTTCTTGGAGAAGGTTGGGAACTTCTCTCTCTCTAGATGATTTTCACACAATACACACTTTATTATGTGTTAGGGTTTTAGTATTTATACCACAAGTTGGTATATAATACTTGGGCCCCTAACAAAGTCCAATTACACTAAGCCTCTTATAATGATAATCTTTATAAATAAACTACAAAGATAATTCTAATTAATTGAACACAATAAAATAATCCTAACAATATTCGAAGCGTAACTATTTCAAAAATGGACATGAACACAGGACAGAGATGCTAGACTAAGATGATATGATCATGTATATCTTTACTATCAAAAAATCATGCTCTTAGCTTCATGATAAACCTTCTACATAATTAAAATTTTCGATCCTATATAATGAAACTTTCAGTATTCATCTAAGAAAGTTTTCGGTTCCTAACAATTCTCCCCCCCTTTTTAAAATTTCGACCTCGAAATTTCGTACCTGTATCGGCTAGCAACCATGGGTACTGTGTCTTCATACTTTCTATTGTTTCCCAGGTTGCTTCTCTTGGGGAGTGATTTCTCCATCATACCTTTACCATCGGGATTATTTTATTCCGTAATTGCTTATCAGCATATTCAAGAATTTCCGTTGGTTCTTCTACGTAACTCAGATCTTCAGAAATTTGGACAGGGTCGTCGTGTAGAACATGAGAAGGATCAGATCGGTATCGTCGACGCATTCTGACATGGAAGACATTGTGAATTTGAGATAATTCTGGTGGTAATGCTAACCGATATGCTAACGGTCCAACTCGTTCAAGTATCTCATACGGTCCGACATATCGTGGACTCAATTTCCCTTTTCTTCCAAATCGTAATATGCCTTTCCATATTGCATTAAAACGCATCCTAACCCTTGATAAGATGCATCACTATAAATAACAAAACCATCAGTACCCATTGGAATGGTCAACACTGGAGCTGTAGTTAATCGTTCTTTCAACTCGTCGAAGCTTTTCTGACAATTTTCAGTCCATTTGAAATTCACCCCCTTACGCAATAATTTCGTCATTGGGGCAGAAATAAGAGAAAAATTCTCGACAAACCGTCGATAGTACCCTGCCAACCCCAAGAAGCTACGAACTTCCGTGATGTTTTTAGGAATTTGCCATTTAATCACCGCTTTAATCTTTTGAGGATCAACTTGAATACCTTTACCAGAAACGACATGGCCCAAAAATACCACTTGATCTAGCCAAAACTCGCATTTGGAGAGTTTTGCATATAACTTCCGTTCTCTTAAAGTCTGTAGTACAATTCTCAAGTGATGTTCGTGTTCTTCTTTCGACTTAGAATATACAAGAATTTCATCAATAAAGACGATCACGAACTGATCAAGGTATGGTCGAAATACATCGTTCATTAATGCCATAAAGACTGCAGGAGCATTCGTCAATCCAAAAGGCATAACTAAAAATTCATAATGCCCATACCTCGTCCTGAAAACTGTTTTAGGAATATCGCCATCTACAATTTTTAATTGATGATATCCCGATCTCAAATCAATTTTTGAGAAAACTGTCGAACCCTGTAATTGATCGAATAGATCATCAATTCGCGGTAACGGATATTTATTTTTCACCGTCGCCTTATTTAACTGTCGATAGTCAATGCATAGTCGTAGAGTACCGTCTTTCTTTTTCACAAAAAGTACAGGAGCTCCCCATGGGGATACACTAGGTCGTATGTAGCCCTTGTTTAGTAGTTCCTTCAACTGAACTTTCAACTCATTCAGTTCGATAGGCGCCATTCTATACGGAGGAATAGATATTGGTGCAGTTCCCTGCTGTAACTCAATCGTAAACTCCGTATCTCGATCAAGAGGTAGTCCTGGCAATTCATCTGGAAAGACATCTGAATATTCTCTAACTACTGGAATGTTTTCTAATATCAACCCGTATATTTGCGGATCTATAACATAAGCCAAATAAGCTTCACACCCTTTCTCTATCATCTTCGATGCCAGTATATTTGAGATCCAATGTGTCGTTCGAACATTCCTTTCTCCCTTAAATATTACTCGTAGCTGATCTGGAAAAGAAAATTCAATTTCCTTTGCAAAACAATCAAGTTTTGCCCGATACTTTGCCAGCCAATCCATGCCAAGTATGATATCGAAATTGAGTAATGGTATAACCAATAAGGTTGCACTCATTTCGATATCCTCAATAACAATTGTACACTCCCGATAAACTGTATTCACTATAACCATTTCCCCAACTGGAATTCGCACATATAAGTCATATCCTAAAGGCTCGGGTCTATCAGGTAACAATGATGCAAATGTTCGTGATATGAATGAATGCGTTGCTCCAGGGTCAAATAAAACATATGCATCCATATTTTTTTTTTTTTTTTTTTTTTTTGGTAAATGGTCCCAAGTTATATATAAATATAAATGAGAGTATACAGAATAAGTAGGGGCATACCCCCACAAGCACTCGGCCTATGAGCCGACATACAAAAAAACCAAGCTATAACCTACCAAGCTATGCGCCAAGCCCGCCTAATGGCCGCCTGCTGTAATGCATATTGTGGTGCAAGACCCCGCAGTCGCAAGGCAATCAATGCGAGCACACTTCCCACAACTCTCTCTGGCGTATCGACAATCCCTTCCCGCCACCTTCTATTTCTCGCCTGCCAAATATGGTACACCAGTGAGGCAAGTACATGCCTCGCAGCCGCATGCATAAGATGGCACCCTCTCCATCGAGCCGCTGCCCATCGAACGCCCACTTCCCATTCTCGATAACACCAGGGCCACCGTATACGCCGTCTCAAGAGCCGAAGGCATCGGCGCGAGTATGAGCAGTCAAAGAAAAGATGCTGCCGCGTCTCATAATGGAGCTCATCACATAGCATACACGCTGGCGTACCCGCTATGTTGGCCACCCATGGCTTATCCCTCGTCGACAGTCGATCATGCAGTCCCAACCATAATATGAACTCATGCCTCGGGATCCGCATCGGGCCTCCAAAAAGGGCCGCCCATGGTACCGGTGGCCTACGAAGCCTCGTCACTTCCCTCGCTAATGCAGTCGTCATGATCCCATCAGCTGCACCTGTCCATCGAATGGCATCGCCCCCCTCCTGGGCGATTACTGGCAACATACCACGTATCTCAAGGTACTCCACCGATCCCTGTCCAGGCCAAGCCCAAGATTTGTCATGGATGACCGCACTCACTCTAGTATCAACATGTAATCCCATCGCAATGGGACCACGTGGAAATCGCTCAAGAAGAGGTGTCGTCATCAGCCACGGATCTTTCCATAGCCAAAACGCATCCCCATCCCCGACTCTAAATGTAAGAAAAGGCCGAAGCAATGGCCTCAGCTGCAGTATCTTCCTCCACGTCCATGAGGTAGTGGCCGAGATCTGAAGGTCCCACACCGAGCGAGAGTGTAACCTCGTCCTGTAAAGCCAATCAACCCAAATCGAATCTCGCGTGCGCACAAGTACACTCCATAGCTGCCTCATAAGGAGGACCCGATTGTCCACTGCAATAGATCGTAGACCAAGTCCTCCCTCTGATATGAGTAGACATAGCACCTCCCATGTAACCTTCGCCGAGCCTCCCCATAGAAACTTCCTGAATGTCGCCTCCAGCACAAGGATAACCCCCTTAGGGAGTAGAAATACCCCTGACCAGTATGCATGTATGGCCTGAAGTACCGACTTCACCAACTGCACTCTACCTGCATAAGAGAGCGAGCGATTAAGCCATGACCCCAATCTCTGATCAACTCGCCTAAGCAGAGGGCCGCAGTCATCAATGGACAACCGTGATGTAGTGAGGGGGACCCCCAAATACCGAACCGGTAGCCGTCCCACTCTATAGCCCATCAAGCCAAGAATCTGGGCTGTCATGCCTTCTGCCCGCCGCGAGAGAAACATCTCGCTCTTCGTCGGATTAGGATAGAGCCCAGATAAAGTCGCAAACCTCTCCAATGCCTCCCTCAGGACCCCGATAGAAATTGGGTCCGCATGGCTAAACAACAATAAGTCGTCGGCAAAAGCAAGCGACGCTAGGCCCAAGGCCTCGCAACGCCAATGATAGTGGAACCGCGGCTCCTCAGAAATACCCAACACTAGCAATCCGTGTAGCATTTCCATGACCAGAGTAAAGAGATAAGGAGATATGGGGTCGCCCTGACGTAACCCTCGCTTACCCGGAAAAAAGCCCACTGCCTGCCCATTAAGGTTGAGCGAGAATGCTGTGGAGGTAAGACATGCACGTATCCAACCTATATACGTGTCGTGAAAGCCCATGGCCTCGAGGACAGCAAGGACGCAGCTCCACTCAGCCTTGTCATAAGCCTTGGCCAGATCCACCTTAAACATCGCCCTCGGTGGTTTTCCCATGGCATTGTACCCTAGGCAAAGCTCCTGCGCCAAGAGAATATTATCACTAATGCGTCGTCCAGGAATGAAGGCCGTCTGGGTGCCATGGACTAGCCCTGGTAAGCAATCCTTCATCCTATTGGCCAGGATTTTCGAGATAAGCTTGTACAACACATTGCAACATGATATGGGCCTAAAGTCTGTCGCCCGCCGAGGTGAGTCGCCTTTGGGGATCAACGTAATCAACGTACTGTTGAGTCCCTTAAGCAGCCTGCCTGTCTCAAAGAAATCCTGAACAGCCGTCACAACATCACTACCCACAACGGACCAAGCCACCTTAAAGAAAGCAGCCGTGTACCCATCTGGGCCCGGCGCTTTCTCATCTCCCATAGAGAACAGCGCTATTCGCACCTCCCTTGGCCCCACAGGCCTAATCATCCTCTGCGCATCTGCTGGGGAGAGCTTCCTTGTGATGGTCGGCTGGACAGCATCCACAGTGATCGGTGTTACGTGGGCAGTATTACCCAGAAGGTCCTGATAAAATCCCAGCAGCTCCGCCTCCACCTGTTCAGCATCATCCAATAAGTCACCGCCCGCATTCTCCAGTGAAAGTATCCGATTAGTGGCCCTACGCATGGCCACCCTTCTAAAGAAGTACGACGAACATTGATCACCATCCTTGAGCCACGCAATCTTAGCCCGTTGCGACAGTGCCATGTACTCTACCTCCACGGCTTGAGTATATATCTCACGACAGATGCGTTCCAGTTCGAAAAAACCTGCCTCCTCCGGAAATCTCGCCAAGAAGTCCTGCGCGAGATCAAGAAAGTGACGCGCCTCCAGAACATTCGCCCGTAAGTCGCCTTTAGCCTTCTTCATCTGTAGGAAAACCGGCTTGAGTAACTTCAGTCGTCGAGTCAGAACATACATCGGATGGCCTATTATGGGCGCTTGCCATGCATGGCCCACCACCTCCATAAACGATCCCGTCTTTGTAAGGAAATTGTCAAAGCGAAACATCAACTTCCTTGGTCGCTGCACCGCCGTCCCTAGTATGACGGGCGAATGGTCAGACGTCACAGGCAGGCCACACCGACAAAGTACGTCTGGCCATCGTGCAAACCATTGCGGGTTTCCAAGCATCCGGTCTAATCGCCTCCAAATGCCCGCAGTCGATCGCTGCTGATTATACCATGTGAAGATCTGGCCCGTCGTCGGGATTGTAGCCAGATCGGCACTGACCAAGCATGCCTGGAACTCTGTCATGTCCTGAGTAGATGGCATTCCGCCCCGGCCCTCAGCATCATGTAGAATCGCATTAAAATCACCGAGGACTAGCCATGCATCCTCCGTATGTGAGGCGCTGAAACTCGTCAGCTCCTCCCATAAGGACTGTCTTTCCTCCCGCCGTGACTGACCATAGATGAAAGAAATGTATAACCCCTCTTTCGTGGCAATGTCCTGAACTCGACAGTGAATGGCTTGCGTCGAGAACTGGAGCACTTCAACACTCACCAGAGATGGATCCCATCCCACCCAGATGCGAGTAGCTGGCCCGTCATCATAATCAAAGAACCAAGACCAACGCGAACGAACGCCACTCGAAATTCTCCCCGCATTGGCAACCGATACTCGTGTCTCCAAAAGTCCTATCATGCTCAATCCTTCTCGTGCAATCAACTCCCCCACCGCTACCCTGTGGTCTTGCTTATTAAGACCACGCACATTCCAGGAGGCGAGCTGTATCATGGAGCAACCCAGGGTCGGGCTGCGTGTGCTTCAGGGCCCGTATATAGAGTCATTGCCATGTCGTTACCTTCCAGTCCATCCAATACCGCAAACGAGTTATGGTCCCCGCTCCCACCCTCGCCCTCTCGCTGCCCCTGTGTCGCATCGCGAGCCGTGCTAGATTCCCCTCGAGATGGCTGCGTGGCTAGTACAATGGGTGGCTGGTCTACCGTCCCACAAATCCTCACCACCTTTCCTTTAGCACCAACTTGGCGCCACTCAACCCCTCGTTGCTGCTGATCCTGTCGTATTAAAGGCCGCGGCATGGTGTGTACCCCGTTCCCACGCCTCGCATCAATCACTTGCCGATTGATCAGGGCAACACGAGCCTCCTCCCCCTTCCCCATGGTCGAACCAGCCCTAGCCTCTTTCCCGCGTCTTCCAGCCCGATCGTCTTCCCCAGTGCCTCGCCGTGCATTACGTCGTGACCCTGGCCGTGGCAGACCTTGCTTCTTTGGGCATTGTCCATCACCGTGCGCCCAGGTGGAACAGTCCATGCATTTGGTAGGCTTCCATTCATACTCCACACGGACTGGCACCTCGCCCAATGTCCCGCCCCCATCTTGTGGAAGGCGTATAAGCAGGCGGTCCACAAAAGAGGTGTCCAAGGCCTTCATGATGCAAACTCGGGCGTAGTCGATACGAGCTCGTTTTGCAGTGACCCGATCTGCAAACAGTGGCCGACCTATCCCACTTGCTACCACCCCCAAGCCATCACGCGTCCAAAACTCTCCAGGTACATTCCACAGCTTGACCCATAACGGGACCTCTTTTAACTCCTTCCGTTCAAACGACATGCCCGGACGCCATGGCTCCAAAAGTAGTGGTTGACCACGCATGAGCCAAGGCCCCCCTTCCAATACCTCGTTCATCGCATTTTTCGTGCCGAACCGGAATTTGAAGAAACCGTTAATGGTAGCCTTCACTTCAATTAGTCCCTTCCACGTAGTTCGTAAGAAACGTTCGACAGAAACAAAATAGGGTTTCTTTCCTAAGAAATACCCCACTAACGTATTCTCCCATCGGGTAAACCCCTTCTTCGCGACTTCCCATGAGGGTGCCACCACGGGAACCTCACCCATCACAAGCGGCGGAGTATATGTTAGTGCAAATCGGTGAACAGGTCCGTGTTTTGGCTGTCCCGAACCTTCCTCCTCACAATCCCGGGCTCTTTCCACATCGACCCGTACTTCGTTATCCTCAGCCTCCTGGCTATTACCAGCCCCGTCTTCAATATCATCTTTGGGTACATCACCGCCCAGAAGTAAGGCACGTCGTGGCTTCAACTGAGGTGGCGGCGTATCGTCGCGACCCCATCTCGTCCGACGATTTAGGAAAGGCGAGGCGTTTTGCAGGGTTCCTTTAAACGTGTAGCTGCCTCCCTGCCCAACCCGGACCTGTGGCTGCACCGTTTGCATCACCGTCTCCTGCTGCACCACCGGCTGCCGAGCCACCGGTTCCTGAATCTGTGGCCTCGGGTCCGCCCTCGTCTCATCCAGCCGGCCCATTAGGTCCCGGAATTTATCAATGTCAAACGACGCTGCAAACGCCGGGTACGCTACCCTCAGCGCATCCAGGTCCGGCAGAATAGGTCCAGCCGCC
Source organism: Lindernia subracemosa (assembly GCA_028392965.1). Classification (NCBI taxonomy): domain Eukaryota; kingdom Viridiplantae; phylum Streptophyta; class Magnoliopsida; order Lamiales; family Linderniaceae; genus Vandellia; species Vandellia subracemosa. Next base: position 21,959 of record JAQPCC010000127.1, on the reverse strand, counting down.
GTCACAGTCCGATCCCTCAAGTCCGCACCCACCTTACTGGTTGCACCAGGGTTCGTCGTTGGGCTGTCACGATTTGGCAACCCCGTATCACCACGGCATGGCGCTGTCTCAGCAGCCCCCTTCATCACCACCATGGATCCCGTCGCTGTAGCATCTCCAGATCCCATCGTTCCGCCGCCCTGAATCACCGCGACGGATCCCGTCGCTAAACACGTTTCGCGCTCATGAAACCCTAATAGGGAGGTACCTAACGTCGACTCAGCTCTGGTCATCCCCGCCTTCGTACAAGGATCGGCAGCAGTGCCGATCGGCTCAGACCCTCGACAACCACCGATCGCCGCCATCCCAGATGCGCCCGTGGCAAAAGCGCCAAACCCTAGCTTGCAGCCACCTTCGTTTGTCGCACAATCACCGATCCTCGCCCCGTGACCAGTCACACCAGACCCAGTCGGCACCCCAGCACGTCGGCCACCGTCGATCAGGCCCCCAGATGCGGGGCCAGAACCATCGGATGTTGACGCCATGGCAATCCGTTATGGATCACGTAGCCAACACCACCCGAAACCAACCCCAACGTCAAACCGGAAATCGTGTCTGCCCTATCACCCAACCACCGGCCGGCCTCCTCCTTACGGATTCGGCCGGAGACGACGATGATCGGACGTAAAGAACTTGAGAAAATTCAAATTCGCCTAGAGAGAGAAAATTCGCCTAGAGAGAGAAAATTACATTCGTGGTTCTACTCTGCTAGCTTCTTCTCGGGTCATAGTAAAAATTCGAGCTGGGGCTTGTGGTCTATAGGCTTGGCTCTCCATTTCCGTCCTTCCTGTACTTCCACTATACTGTCCACGGCCTCTGCCTCGGCCGCGTCCCGTAAATGTTCCACTTATTCTTGATTGCTCCACCGTGCGTTCTTCATGATATACTGGGCAATTCCTCGCAATGTGACCAGGTTGGCCACACCTAAAACATTCTCCCGTAAACAACCTACACCTGCCTCCACGATTTTTCCCACACTGTACACAAGCACTAACTTGGCGAGAAGATCATTCACCTCTCCCCATTGATCTCATATTGCTTGTATTGCTTTTCCTAGACGCACTTGGGAAATCAGTCTGTTGAGGCATATTGAATGGTTTCTTCTTTTTTCCGCCAACTAATTCCATATCTGGTCTTCTTTTGCTACTTTGATAATTTCTTGCTTCCATTTCAAGCTTTTCCGCTCGTACAGCAGCTGCTTTCAATTTGCCATATGATTCCATATCAGACGGTGTAATACGATTGCGAATCATATAACGAAGGCCAGCTTCGAATCGATTACATTTCTTCTTCTTCGTAGCCACCATGTGGGATGCATAGTGAGAAAGCTGATTGAACATCACTTCGTATTCAGCAACAGATTTATTCCCTTGCTTGAGTTCGAGGAATTCCTTTTCCTTCTGATCTTTATATACTTCGGGCAGATAAGCATCATTAAATTCCCTAAGGAAATCCTCCCATATCAATACTGGCGGCTGCACTGTGCTATTTGGTATTGTTTCCCACCAGTCGTACGCATTTCCTTGAAGGAGAGATATAGCATAATCGAACTTCTCATCGGGTGTACACTTCATCATATTCAGTATCCTTTCAGTTCGTTTCAACCACGTTTCTGTTTCAGCAGGATCAGTTGTACCCGTAAAATCAACAGCCCCCATTTTCCTCAATCGGTCATATCGCCTTTCGCGAGGCTCACGAGGAATTATCAAAGGGGTTTCGTGAGACATATGCATAAGTGAATGAGACGAATGTGACAATGGCACGGCCGTTCCTTCCCCTCCTTGAACAGTAGGCTCATCGTGTACTACATGTGATGGTTGATTTGCTGCCATTTGCCTAAAAGATGCAAAACTCTTCTTAGGGCGGCAAATGCATAAACATGACATGCGTAAATCTACATGAGTCTACAGAACCTAAAACCTAGGCTCTGATACCATCCACTGTGGCGCTCCTTCCCATAGACACATAAACCACGAAATTTCCAAAATAATTTCGCGTAAAATTTTTCGTTTTTTTTTTTTCAAAATGTGCAACGCAAGTAAAACATATACATATATGTACACATCAGAGTCTGTTTAAAACGTAACACCATCACACTTTATCTATATGAACTATGTGCAATCGATGAGCGGAGGGAGAAGGACGAGGAAATAGCCGGCCGACTTGACTCCATAGTGCCAAAATGAGCTCACTTCGATCTACAATACCAAACTGTGAAACAACAATTCAGAGTATGATCGCAACATGTCAACTATAAAGTAATAACGTAAATACATCAATCACACTGTCATGAAACATATATCAATCCATAGACGCAGGTACATCACTTTCTTGTTCACGTAGTCCATAACATATCACTGTCACATAGTCATTTACATAATCATACATAACCATAGCGTATGCATCTATATGCTCATTTATTTTATCTTTCTGTTATGAACCAGCTTTGACTCAGGCCATCGATCGTAAAGTGTCTGTGTGCCCATGCATGGGACTTTGTAGCATAACATATATATGGTGCCTGTACAGGACTCTGTAGTTCCCCGTAGGGATATCCATCGATAATGTCATTCATCGAACACTCATCCCCTGAAGTCATAGCGGTCATAACAGTCTTTTCTTTACATTCATGCCTTTCATGATGCATCACAGATACTCACATGTCGCACATAAATGCATAACATTGATCATATCACCCATAAGTCGAATCATATAAGGGACTCAACACCTTTGCATAATACTTCATCACGTAGATCACATAATCGTAAATCAATCACGTATAGCACATAAAGCACACGTTGCAATCATACTCACAGTTTTACTCCCGCTCTTTACTCGGCCTTATCCTTGCCTTTATTAGGGTCTCGACCTATAAACATGTCATATTTAACAAATCAATACAGGACCCTATGAATGACATAAATGCATGATATGCATGTGTTTGTACATAACTAAGTCTTCATCATATGCAAATGCTGTCCCGAAATGACAGTTTGTAATCTTTCTTTCATAACTTTCGGTACAGAGCATCGATCAGTTGTTTGAAGCTGTTCTGGAAATCTAACTTAAGTATCTACAACTTTCTTTCTTTCCACATCTTCGAATTCGAAGTGCATCGAAGTCAAAATGAGCCATCAACCTACTGTTTAGCTGCTGCTGTTTCAGAACTGGCAAACAATGCTTTCTTGATTCCGGGCATCAATTACCCTGATTCAAATTCCTATGAACAGCTAACTTGATTATCTACAACTTTGATGTTTTGCACTTTATCTAGTTCGAAGTGTATCTACTTCGAAAATGAGACACAAAGCTTTTCGAATGGTTTTACGAATGGGTTTACGAATGGTTTACGAATGTTGATGGCAGTCAACACCTTTTCAACCATAACTTTCGATTCAGGGCATCAATTACCCTGATTCAAATTCCTGTGAACAGCTAACTTGATTATCTACAACTTTGATGTTTTGATCTTTATCTCGTTCGAAGTGTATCTACTTCGAAAATGAGACACAAAGCTTTTCGAATGGGTTTACGAATGGGTTTACGAATGTTGATGGCAGTCAACACCTTTTCAACTATAACTTTCGATTCAGGGCATCAATTACCCTGATTCAAATTCCTTTGAACAGCTAACTTGATTATCTACAACTTTTATGTTTTGATATTATTCATATTCGAAGCGTAACTATTTCAAAAATGGACATGAACACAGGACAGAGATGCTAGACTAAACTGATATGATCATGTATATCTTTACTATCAAAAAATCATGCTCTTAGCTTCATGATAAACCTTTTACATAATTAAAATTTTCGATCCTATATAATGAAACTTTCAGTATTCATCTAAGAAAGTTTTCGGTTCCTAACACTGTGGCCCGCACTTGCCGAAGTGGGGGGTACTTCGACTCGTTTGGGACTTCCGACCGCTGCAAGCAACTTGTCAAGAAATGACGAAGTTGCGGTCGTTAAGGGTACGTCACTTAGACGTACCGATGTACCAGGGCCACTTAGGCTTCCTGTTGTCATCAGGCCTGTGGTGGGAGTGGCCTGATGGCTCGACGAGGAAGGAAGGGAGGAGGTTCCTTCATCGGGTCTTCCGGCCAGTTTTCGAAGAACCTCAGTAATGGAGGCATCGACGGCCGTTGTGGACAGCTTCAGAGAGCTGTTAGAAAGATGTGTATGTGTCCTAGTAAAAGGTGGAAAAAATATGGGCATTCTAGGACCTAGACTCGATGTGCTTTGAATGAAGGTCGTGGTCTGGGGCGGTGGACCACTTATTTCAACATCCCCAGCCTCCGAGCGAGGTGGAGATGGTGGACGAGGATCCCCGTGAGTGTGTGAAACATCTGTCTGTTGGGAGACAGATGGTGGCTAGGTGGGGTAGGTGCATGCGCCGTTGGACCTGATGCGGCGGCTTCTACTCGGGGACTGAGCGCATCAGTCCCTGTTCCTATAGTGGCTATGGTCCGGTCTTGTTCTGGTTGTTGGGAGATGGCCGCTGCAGAAGTGGGAGCCGAGACTTGAAGATCTTGTTGTCTTTTTGCGCGTATTTCTCGGCGGTGCCCAAATCTGTCCAGTGTGTCAGTGTCGTCGTCCGAGTCCCCGTCATCACTGTCTTGTGTTTGTGGTTGAGTTGACGGGGGCGGAGACGGTGGTGATGCGGCCGGCTCACACTCAGGACGCTCAGTTGCACTCGGTTGAGCCCCTTGGTTAGGGTCGGGGGGGTCTTCCCGAACCATAGGGTGGGTGTGGCGATACTGGTCGCAGTATTCTTGGACAATTTTGGGATCGGCATTTTGAAGAAGGTGGAGCGGGATCATCATTGGTCGTCTTTCCCACTTCGGCTCCGTCTTCTTTTTCACAAGATACTTCAGCTTCGGCGGTGTGAAGTTCTCGGCTTCATCTCGAGGTGGTATCTCCGGTGTTGTTGTCATCGTTTGACGGATTAGGATGGAGAACCACCTGAGGTAGGGTACGACTAGGTTTTTGTGGGTGCGGTTGTCCCGGTGTCGTATTTGATCATACAGGTCTGCCATGATGATGGATGCATAGTCGTAGTTCTTGTTGTAGATGATTCCGTGGAACATGCGTAGTATGTTGATGTTGGCTTTGTCGAATCCAGTATGTTTGGGCGAGAGACGCTTGTTGACGATGGCAAAAAGTGTTCGCCAGGGATAAGGCACCATCCCTTGTATGAAGCCGGATAGAAGGTTGAGTGGTGGTCGGTATCCAAGCTTCAACAGCCCATCACGGAGTACTTCTTCATTAGCAGGCTCTTCGTAGGTTGGGAGAATTGGGAGGTGTAGTAGTTGTTGAAGAAGCTCCTTGGTAAGGTTGATAGTCGTATTTAGGATCTGAGCTTCGTAGTAAATGGACTGATCTGCTGCTATCTTTCGTTTCATCGTGCCCCAGAATTGTTGATGATAAACTTCGGGCACTTGGGCAGTGGTGGAGAAGGCATACCATAAGGAATGTGTTTGTAGGACTGCCACCATGATTGGGTCGGGACATTTGAATTTGGCATGATCAAGTTGGAAGTTATTGTCCGTCATCCCGATCCATTTAGTTGTGGGATACACCTCGTCAATGGTCAAGTTCGCCATTCTTCAATAATATGACTGAAATGCTCGTTAGAATGACTGAACAGATAAGAAGTTGTATTTTATATATATAAGAATAGTCAGCGTTTGTCTTTGAAAAAAAATTCTAAGTTTTCGGTGATTTTGGCATTTCGTGAAGGTGATGTGTAAATTTTGGAAATTAAGTTATTTTTCGCAAGAGTTTTATAAGTAAGGTTTTCGGTAGTTGGGCACAGTTTTGAAGGCCGAAAACAGTGTTTCTTGCGAAAAGTTAAGATATATCGAAAACTTTCAAAGAATTTCTCAAGTTTAGTTTTCGGTGAATATACCGAAAAGTTCTAAAAGGCCGAAAACAGTATTCCTCGAGAACTTCTCAGTTCGAAAACTTTCTCTTGCGAAAAGCTAACTTTTGCCGAAAATTTTCTCAAGTATAGTTTCGGTATGTGCCGAAAAGTTTTGAAAGCCGAAAAAATTGATCCTCGAAAACTTCTCAGTCCGAAAACTTTCTCTTGCGAAAAGCTAATTTTTGCCGAAAATTTTCTTAAGTATAGTTTTCGGTATGTGCCGAAAAGTTTTGAAAGCCGAAAACAGTGATCCTCGAAAACTTTTCAGTCCGAAATCTTACTCTTGCGAAAAGTTAGAGAAAGCCGAAAACTCTTGGTGCGAAAAGTTTTTGTTGACTTTGACTTTTAAATGAACGAATAGTTTGACTTGACTTTGCCGAAAACTTTCTTTATAATTTGAGTGCCGAAAACAGTAGAATCTCCGAAAAGTTAATTTTTGCTGAAAACTTAAGTTTTAGGGTTTATCGTAAGTTCTAGCCCCGAAAACTTATATGAACTGCGATTTTTGTCGATTTCAACCCTAAATCTCGATTCATGTAGATGTAATCGAGATTTCTGGGTATAAAATCGATAAACCCATCCCAAAACGATATCAACCGTGTCGTTAAGCACATCGAATCCGTAGTTCTTCTGCCGAAAACCTGCGATAAGATCAAAACTGGAAAAATGACGTTAGGTCTTGTGATTCCTTACCAGTTTTTGATGTTTTTGATGAGTCGAGAGTTCAAATAAGCACGATGAGCAGTAAAAGAAGGATTTGAGGTAATATCTTTTTAGGATGCGAAAAGTAAGAAAGCGTAAGAGGAAGTTTTAACGCTGCGAAAACTTTTTATACTTTAAAAGTTTTCGGTATGTTCGGGCTTAAGTTTTCGGTATATATGGGATTTGGGCCGAAAATATTTTGAGAAAAGTTAGTGAAAGGGCCCAATAGCAGATGACTTCCGAAAACTTTTGAGATTAGCGAAAACTTTAGAGTAGCGAAAACTTTTTTTTGCGAAAACCTTTTTGTCTTAAAGAAATTTTAAAAATGCTGATGCTCCCCCACAATAACAGCATAGAATTCATTTAATTCTTACTCCCCCTCAATGATGTATACTAAATATTTCTAAAAAATATGAAATACTCCCCCTTGATCGATGCGTTCGCAACTTTTGAAAAATTTAGTACTCTCCTCCCCCTAAATTTGAGCATATCTCGTCAAAATAATCATACTCATTTTGAACTTTATTATTATTTTTGAGCTTTTATTTATAAAGAAAGATTTTAACCAAAATAAGATAAAATAAAATAAACGGAAAATGCACATATTGGAAATATTTATGCCACATAGATAAGAATTAAGTTTCGAAGGGTAATTGGCTTAGTAATTGAGGTTTAACATGCCCAATTTAGATACTAGGAATTGGAATCGTTTTTCATCCAAAGCTTTTGTAAATAAATCTGCAAGTTGTAACTCTGTGCTTATGAAGTATAGTTCAATAGTACCCTTTTCTACATGATCTTTTATGAAATGATATCTTGAATCTATGTGTTTTTATCGAGAGTGATGAACAGGATTGCAAGTAATTGCAATTGCACTTTTGGAATCACTATAAATTTACATGATGTACACACCAATGCTTTTGGAAGACCAGCACACGAGCTTATCTCCCAAGAACTGAGCGCTTCCCGAAGTGCTTTTTCTATCCATTCTACAGCCAGCAAAGTCGGCATCAGAATACCCTATTAATTTCATACCTGAGCCCTTAGGATACCAGAGCCCGAGATTTGGAGTTCCTTTTAAATATTTAAGGATACGTTTTACTGCATGTAGGTGCGACTCCTTTGGATTTGCTTGGAACCTTGCGCAGAGACATGTTGAGAAAACAATATCCGGGCGACTGGCTGTAAGGTAGAGAAGAGACCCGATGATTCCACGATAGTAGGTGACGTCAATTGGTTTGCCAGACGGATCAGAGTCCAACTTGCATGTGGTTGACATCGGGGTATTCATCGGTGTGCTCGACTCCATACTGTATTTCTTGAGAATATCGTGGATGTATTTGGACTGATTTATGAATATTCCATCTTGGAGTTGTCTGATTTGTAGTCCAAGGAAGAAGGACATCTCTCCCATCATACTCATTTCGAATTTGGTCTTCATGAGTTTACTGAACTCCATGCAAAGATCTGAGTTTGATGATTCGAAGATGATGTCATCCATGTATATTTGTACGAGCATTATATCAGAACCATGGTGTTTGACGATTAGGGTGGTATCGATCTTTCCCTTTGTGAAGCCAGCATTCGTGAGAAAATCCGACAAGACTTCGTACCAAGCTCTAGGGGCTTGTTTGAGTCCGTAAAGTGCTTTATCTAGTCGGTATATAAAGTCTGGATGTTCTTCACTGGTGAATCCATCTGGCTGAGAAACGTAAACCTCCTCTTTGAGAATACCATTTAAGAAGGCCGTCTTGACGTCCATTTGATATACAGTGAAGTCCTTGTGTGCTGCATAAGCCAGGAATAGGCGAATGGCCTCGATCCTTGATACGGGGGCAAATGTCTCGTCATAATCAATCCCTTCTTGTTGGTTATACCCCTTAGCTACGAGTCTTGCCTTATTGCGTATTACGATACCATCCTCGTCCTTTTTGTTTTTAAAGATCCACTTGGTTTCAATGACAGTCTTTCCCAATGGTCGAGGGACTAGATTCCAAACTTTGAGACGTTCGAACTGATTGATCTCTTCTTGCATGGCAATTATCCAGTCCGGGTCGTTAAGTGCCTCTGAAATCTTTGTGGGTTCGGTTTGACTCAAGAAACAGGCGTATTGACACTCATTTGATGTAGAGCCCCTGGTTCGAAGACCGGCTGAGGGATCGCCAATTATTTGCGATGATGGGTGGCTTCGAGTCCATTTTCTTTCGTGAGGGAGAATTGATTCGTCTGCGTCGGATGGCTCGACGAATTCTTGTGGAATGGGCTCGGACTCAGCGGGTTGATTACTCGGACCAAGGTCAGTTGTTTCGATGTCTGGATGCTGGGAGGGGATCATTGGGACGCCGGAGCAGCTTGCCCAGGCGGTGGTTCACACTGCTGTGATGAGACTCTCCACGCTTCATTCGAAGTGGGAGTTGCAGACCTGTGCTGTTCGGCGACTGTGGCGTGTTGCTTGGTAGTTGGTTGTGTCCTTGGTTTGTGCTTTTCGAGGCTTGATTGGTTGTTGTTGTGTCTGTTTCGCTCTGCTGGCCTTGTTGTTGATTGCCCAGCAGGGCTTGTTCTGGCAGTTTGCTGCCTGTGGCTCTCTCGAGGCATGTCTTGTGATTGCTGCTTTGTACATTCGTCTTCTGTTATGATATGACCGATTCCCCAAAAAAAAATGACACGATCAAAGACTTGCTCAATCGTCGGTGCAGGCGCAGCCCTAATGACTTCGTTAGGGTTCTGCCCAATCGATCCCAATATCTTCGTCGCAGCCTCCTGATCAGCCCCGGAGACGACCTTCTCAGCCACCACCCCAGAATTCGCTATCCTGCTAGGGTTTCGATCAGGCCCATCACATCGGCCCATTGCCGTGATCCTCGCCGTCGAATTTCCATCGCTGATCTGAGCCAAATCACAATCCGCTGCTGCTTTCGCCCAATCAACAATAGAGTTGGTAGATCCCCCTCTTCGCTTCGTCACTAGTGAATCGAACGCATCCTCCTTTAAGTATGAGCCATAACCCGGGAATTTTTCCAATTCCGGCGTTAACAACGTCGTCCCTCGATCCGGCATGGATGATGTCGACGATCCACACATCATACTCGATGTAGCCATGTATCAAACCAAGAAAAACCCAGAATTTGAAAAGGTGAATCGCAAATTCGAAAATCAACACCGTCCACCGCCGTTTGATCCCGGCGGCGGCTGGCCCACGAAGGTAGTCAAGGGGAGATCAAACCGGCAACAACAGTCGAGGAAACCTCCTTTGCCTGCTATGAATGGCCGTGAAAGTTTTAGGGTTTTCTAGGGTTTCGTGATGAGAGAGAAGAGAGGAAATTCTAGGTGAGACTTTGGCGTGTTGATAGAGTTCAACTTCTCCAGTTCTTTAGAGAAAATCTAGCCATTACAATACGGGTCCGTAATCCTTTTTCAGCCCGACTCCCTTGGTTCGTCTCAACCATCACGGGAGGAATCCGTGAGTCCGGTATTCGCCTAGCCAATCCCGCGGTACCGAACAGATCCCGATTGAGATCGAATGCGATCTAATCTTATTCGGCCGAACAACCTATAGATCATCACCATATGATTAAACCCTTCACATACGTCCCGGTCGAGTGAGAGCCATGGTCAATGTCAAGCTCACTGGACTCGACACTATATTATAATCGTGACAGGCGTAATCACTAAGGTACACTCCGTGTCCCACACGAGTTAGTTTAAATGCTTCGGCCGAAGACTTTGTGATTGCCGTCCCCGATTATATTATAGGACGTTTATCTCTTATGAGACTGTGAATCCCGGTGGCGATTAAAGCCCGGCAATCGCCTCTGTTACCCAGCCGCGTTTCGCCGCTGACCCATGTTCCTTTCTAGAACAAGACGGACCTAGCCAACTAGCGACAAACTGAGATCCCAAAAGAAACTCCGTCGATGATCCCATTGGTCTAAGGCCACTATAGTCTGTCGTTCGATCATTGACATCCTCGAGATATATAGCCATGTGATCGAACGACTATTGAGCCGTATGTTCAAATATGTTCATCTCTCAGATCCAACATATTCCCGCCACGACCTCCCACTATCCCAAGTGAGCGATTGACACCATCGCGTTGGAGTCGTCAACGGATAAGTCATGATCGGTACTCTAGTCACCCTACTAGAGTTCGAAACTTTACCCTCGTAGCGTGCGGCTTATACGTCTCAGCACGGCGTTCGAAAACGCGAAGCTCGAGCAAATCCTTCTTCGTCTCGGACTGTCCCGAGCAAGGTTGTCACGCCGATCCGGATTCGTAGAGCCCGTTGAATGACCCTTGGATAGCTAGCGTCAACTCGAATGGGGCTCGGGAATTGACTCTAAGCCAAAGGTGAGCTTGGCTAGATTTTCTCACTCTTTTTACCTCTCTCACGTTTTTGCCTTGTCTTTTTCCAGAAAATGACTTAAGTTTTTCATAAGTCTCTAAGACTTAAAGCTCATGCCAAGACAAGTGCCATAGCTTAGTCATCTCATATGCTTAGTTATAAGGGGCAAGTGGCACTTAATTAGATATATTACTCATCACTTAAGATGAGTAGTATTTTTCCACTAAGGAAAATTTTTTCTATTTGCTATTAAGGGCTTACAATTTGAATCCAATTCAATTCAAGTCCAACTAATTGTTAATTGATTAATCAAGTCCAACTTAATTAATTTAATTACAATTAAGCCCTCAATAAATTATTTAAGTACTTAAGACAATCTTAAGTCTTAATTATTCGTAAGACTATTCTTAAGATATACCTAAGCGTCAATATCCGACATTGACGTGCCACGGCCTAAACGAACTCCGAGTGCGTTAGTTCTTTAGAGAAAATCTAGCCATTACAATACGGGTCCGTAATCCTTTTTCAGCCCGACTGCCTTGGTTCGTCTCAACCATCACGGGAGGTATCCGTGAGTCCGGTATTCGCCTAGCCAATCCCGCGGTACCGAACAGATCCCGATTGAGATCGAATGCGATCTAATCTTATTCGGCCGAACAACCTATAGATCATCACCATATGATTAAACCCTTCACATACGTCCCGGTCGAGTGAGAGCCATGGTCAATGTCAAGCTCACTGGACTCGACACTATATTATAATCGTGACAGGCGTAATCACTAAGGTACACTCCGTGTCCCACACGAGTTAGTTTAAATGCTTCGGCCGAAGACTTTGTGATTGCCGTCCCCGATTATATTATAGGACGTTTATCTCTTATGAGACTGTGAATCCCGGTGGCGATTAAAGCCCGGCAATCGCCTCTGTTACCCCAGCCGCGTTTCGCCGCTGACCCATGTTCCTTTCTAGAACAAGACGGACCTAGCCAACTAGTGACAAACTGAGATCCCAAAAGAAACTCCGTCGATGATCCCATTGGTCTAAGGCCACTATAGTCTGTCGTTCGATCATTGACATCCTCGAGATATATAGCCATGTGATCGAACGACTATTGAGCCGTATGTTCAAATATGTTCATCTCTCAGATCCAACATATTCCCGCCACGACCTCCCACTATCCCAAGTGAGCGATTGACACCATCGCGTTGGAGTCGTCAACGGATAAGTCATGATCGGTACTATAGTCACCCTACTAGAGTTCGAAACTTTACCCTCGTAGCGTGCGGCTTATACGTCTCAGCACGGCGTTCGAAAACGCGAAGCTCGAGCAAATCCTTCTTCGTCTCGGACTGTCCCGAGCAAGGTTGTCACGCCGATCCGGATTCGTAGAGCCCGTTGAATGACCCTTGGATAGCTAGCGTCAACTCGAATGGGGCTCGGGAATTGACTCTAAGCCAAAGGTGAGCTTGGCTAGATTTTCTCACTCTTTTTACCTCTCTCACGTTTTTGCCTTGTCTTTTTCCAGAAAATGACTTAAGTTTTTCATAAGTCTCTAAGACTTAAAGCTCATGCCAAGACAAGTGCCATAGCTTAGTCATCTCATATGCTTAGTTATAAGGGGCAAGTGGCACTTAATTAGATATATTACTCATCACTTAAGATGAGTAGTATTTTTCCACTAAGGAAAATTTTTTCTATTTGCTATTAAGGGCTTACAATTTGAATCCAATTCAATTCAAGTCCAACTAATTGTTAATTGATTAATCAAGTCCAACTTAATTAATTTAGTTACAATTAAGCCCTCAATAAATTATTTAAGTACTTAAGACAATCTTAAGTCTTAATTATTCGTAAGACTATTCTTAAGATATACCTAAGCGTCAATATCCGACATTGACGTGCCACGGCCTAAACGAACTCCGAGTGCGTTAGTTCTTTAGAGAAAATCTAGCCATTACAATACGGGTCCGTAATCCTTTTTCAGCCCGACTCCCTTGGTTCGTCTCAACCATCACGGGAGGAATCCGTGAGTCCGGTATTCGCCTAGCCAATCCCGCGGTACCGAACAGATCCCGATTGAGATCGAATGCGATCTAATCTTATTCGGCCGAACAACCTATAGATCATCACCATATGATTAAACCCTTCACATACGTCCCGGTCGAGTGAGAGCCATGGTCAATGTCAAGCTCACTGGACTCGACACTATATTATAATCGTGACAGGCGTAATCACTAAGGTACACTCCGTGTCCCACACGAGTTAGTTTAAATGCTTCGGCCGAAGACTTTGTGATTGCCGTCCCCGATTATATTATAGGACGTTTATCTCTTATGAGACTGTGAATCCCGGTGGCGATTAAAGCCCGGCAATCGCCTCTGTTACCCCAGCCGCGTTTCGCCGCTGACCCATGTTCCTTTCTAGAACAAGACGGACCTAGCCAACTAGCGACAAACTGAGATCCCAAAAGAAACTCCGTCGATGATCCCATTGGTCTAAGGCCACTATAGTCTGTCGTTCGATCATTGACATCCTCGAGATATATAGCCATGTGATCGAACGACTATTGAGCCGTATGTTCAAATATGTTCATCTCTCAGATCCAACATATTCCCGCCACGACCTCCCACTATCCCAAGTGAGCGATTGACACCATCGCGTTGGAGTCGTCAACGGATAAGTCATGATCGGTACTCTAGTCACCTTACTAGAGTTCGAAACTTTACCCTCGTAGCGTGCGGCTTATACGTCTCAGCACGGCGTTCGAAAACGCGAAGCTCGAGCAAATCCTTCTTCGTCTCGGACTGTCCCGAGCAAGGTTGTCACGCCGATCCGGATTCGTAGAGCCCGTTGAATGACCCTTGGATAGCTAGCGTCAACTCGAATGGGGCTCGGGAATTGACTCTAAGCCAAAGGTGAGCTTGGCTAGATTTTCTCACTCTTTTTACCTCTCTCACGTTTTTGCCTTGTCTTTTTCCAGAAAATGACTTAAGTTTTTCATAAGTCTCTAAGACTTAAAGCTCATGCCAAGACAAGTGCCATAGCTTAGTCATCTCATATGCTTAGTTATAAGGGGCAAGTGGCACTTAATTAGATATATTTTTTTTTTTTTTTTGGGAAAAGTTCCGTATATATATATATAAATATGAAAGAGTACATCGAACAAAGGCGCCTACCACGCAACACGCCACAAACGTGGAATAGCCGCACATTGCAAAACACACTTTGCAGCTGTGCCAGTGAGACGTAAACACACTAAATCAACAACGCATGCAACCAAACTATCAGGAGAAGGGATAATACCCTCCCGCCAACACCGGTTCCGCGCCATCCAGATATGATAAACCAACGAAGCAAGAAGGTGCCGATTCGCGGCGAAAAGAAGGTGAGCCCGCCTCCAGCGCATAGCTGCCCAAGCAATGCCGTGCTGCCACTCCGCATATGGCCAGGCCCACCGAACCTGACGACGAAGAAGGCTAAGGCAGCGGCGCGAAAAGCGACAGGCAAAGAAAAGGTGCTGAACCGTTTCGACGACCGACTCATCGCAAAAGACACAAGCCGAAGTTCCCGCACGCTGAGCCACCCATGGCTTATCGCGCGTCGAGAGACGCTCACGGATAGCCAACCATAAAATAAACTCATGTCGGGGGACACGTAGCGGGCCACCAAACAGAGAAGCCCAGGCCACAGGGGGTCGCCTAGTCCGAATCGTCTGCCTAATCAAGCTAGCGGTCGGCTGACCATCAATGGAACCTCTCCAAAAGAAAGCGTCCGGGCGGTCCGGATCAACCGAAGGCAGCTCCGAGCTGAAGTCAAGAAACTCCACCGTGGTCTGGGCCGGCCAGTCCCACCCCTCCGAAGAAATCACCTCAGATAGGCGTGAGCGAGTGGGTAGTCCCATCGCAATAGGACCACGTGGAAACCGGTCCAACAAAGCCCCGAGAAAAGCCAAGGATCCTCCCACAGCCAAATAGAGGAACCATCCCCAATCCGAAAGTCCACAAGCCGTCTGAACTCAGGTCTTAGGTGCAACAACTTCCGCCAACTCCACGACGTAGTCGGCGACACAGGGATAGTCCAGAAAGAGCGAGAGCGGAGTCGCTGACTATAAATCCACGCCACCCAAATAGAATCTCTCGGGCGAGTGACTAAACGCCAAAGAAGCTGAAGGAGCAGCACCCTATTATCAGTAGCCACCGAGCGGAGGCCCAAGCCACCTTCCTCCCGAGGAAGGCATATATCGTCCCACGCAACCTTAGCAGCCGAGCCGCCCCATAGAAAGTGGCGAAACTTACCCTCGAGGGCACGAACAATACCCTTGGGCAGCAGAAACACCCCAGACCAAAAAGGATGCAGTGCCTGTAGGACCGACTTAATCAGTTGAACCCTCCCAGCATAGGAGAGGGACTGATTCAGCCAACCGCCCAAACGGCCATCCACCTTATGCAGCAGCGGGGCGCAGTCCGACAGGGACAATCGAGAAGCCAAGAGAGGCACCCCAAGATAGCGAACTGGGAGTGCAGCTAATGGGAAACCCAAAATGGGCTGCAGCTGCTCAAGAAGACCCTCAGCACTCCTAGAAAGAAACATGGAGCTCTTAGTCGAATTAGGCGCAAGACCGGACAGGACCGAGAAACGATCCAACGCAGCCTTAAACACCCCCACAGACACCACATCAGCCCGACAAAACAAGAGAAGATCATCAGCAAACATCAGCATGGGGAGCGACAGATCAGCACACCGCCAGTGAAAACCAAACCGAGGCTCCTCCTGAATACACTTAGCCACAATACCATGTAAGACCTCCATAACCAAAGTGAACAGATACGGGAGATGGGGTCCCCCTGACGTAGTCCACGACGACCCGAGAAGTAGCCAGATGAACGGCCATTGACGTTAATGGAAAACGTCGTCGTCGTCAGGCAGCGCGAATCCACTCAATAAAGAGAGGGGGAAAACCCATAGCCTGCAACGTTGCCAACATAAAACACCATTCCACCTTATCGTAGGCCTTCGCGAGGTCAACCTTAAAGAGCGCACGAGGTGGGTGGCTAGTACTAGTGTAGCCGTGGCATATCTCTTGGGCGAGTAGAATATTATCACTGATGTGGCGACCAGGGATAAAAGCCGTCTGAGACTCATGAACCAGCCCGGGAAGCGAGGCTTTCAACCGGTTCGCAAGGATCTTAGAGATAACCTTGTAGAGCACATTGCAACAAGAAATAGGGCGAAAGTCCGTTGCCCTGCGTGGCGAGTCGCACTTCGGAATCAATGTAAGCAGAGTGCTGTTTAGGCCCTTAAGAAGTCGGCCCGTAGCGAAAAAATCCCGGACAGCACCGATAAGAGCAGGCCCAACAATCCCCCAAGCAGCTTTGAAAAAAGCTGCCGTATAGCCGTCCGGCCCCGGCGCCTTCTCATCCCCCATAGAGAAGAGTGCCTGATGAACCTCGATTTCCTCCAAGGGACAGACCAGGGCCGCAGCCGCGGCGGAGGAAACCCGACGGGCGATGAAGGGGTGAACATCAGGTAAAAGAACCGGAGAAAGACGACCCGTCTGACCCAAGAGGCCCTCATAAAACCTCAATAGCTCACCCTCAACTGCCGCAGGTGAGTCTAACAGAGTACCGTCAGCCGTCTCCAAAATAGGGATACGATTGGTGGCCCTGCGAACGGCCACCTTCCTAAAAAAGTAGGACGTGCACTGGTCACCGTCCCGAAGCCAGGCCAGCTTGGCTCGCTGGGAAAGGGCCGTCTGCTCAATCTCAACAGCCCGGGCGTAAAGGCCACGGCATAAACGCTCCAGCGCACGGAACCGATCGTCAAGCGGGTAGATGGACGTAAACTGCTGCACAAGGCCTAAGAAGTGCATGGCCTCAGTGACATTAGCCGCCAAGTCACCCTTGGAGCGGCGCATACGCGTAAAGACCGGCTTCAACATCTTCAGACGCTGAACCACAGAAAACATCGGGTGGTCGGGCAACGGAATATCCCAAGCCCTCTGAACCTCGTCAAAAAACGCGGGCTCCTGAATCAGGAAATTCTCAAACCGAAAGCGAGTACCCGCACAACAGCCGGAGCTTCACCCAAAGATAGTGGTGAATGGTCCGAGGTCGCGGGTACGCCACAACACACATGAGCATCGGCATGGGACACAAACCACTGCGGATTCGCCAACATACGATCCAGCTTCCGCCAAATCGCTGCTGCGCCCGTCTGCTGATTATGCCACGTAAACTCCTGGCCAGTCGCAGGGATACAAGCAAGATCTGCCCGAACCAGAAGGGACCTAAAGTCAGCCATGTCAAGACGATGTGGGACTCCCCCCCGACTCTCAGAGACACTGAGGATGGCGTTAAAATCCCCAGCCACCACCCACGCATCATCCACATGAGAGGAAGAAAACTGCACCAGGTCTTCCCACAGCGAAGCCCGGTCGACCCTGGTGGACTTCCCATAGACAAAGGAAACAAGCATCGTCATACCTGTGGCGACAAGCACCACGCGGCAATGGACTGCCTGGTCGGTGGTAGCAAACACCGAGACGCGAAGACAAGCCGGGTCCCAACCAACCCAAATCCTAGTACCCGGGCCACTATCATAGTCAAAAACCAAGTCCACCTGTGACGCAAGCCATTAGAAATACGGGTAGCATTCAGCGCAGCAACCCTTGTCTCAAGGAGGCCAACCAAAGGAAGACGCATACTCCTAATCCAATCGCCCACTGCTCGTCTGTGGTCTTGGCGATTAAGACCACGCACATTCCACGAGCCGAATCTGATCATGGATCACCACCGGTGCGGGCTGCAGCAACATCAGGGCCCGGAGAGAAGGAAGTATCCATGGAGTCGGTGTTGAGGGAGTGGAGAAGCGCAAAGGCATTCTGATCCGCCTGCGCCACATCATCTGGAGTCAAGAGCGTAAGGCGGCCATGCGCGGGGCGTTCTGTAATGACCACCCCTGAGCCTCTTAGGGGAGGCTTATGCGAAGGGCGGGACGAACCCGCTGTAGTGGCTGAAACCCGAACAGCCCGACCACGGGCACCAACTTGGCGCCACTCACTCACCGTAGCCGTCGGCGCAACAGAGGGGACTGCCGAGGCCACAAGGTGGGGAGAACGACCCGAGTGAGGCACGGGCACCTGTTGCGTACGGGTGGGACGAGCTGCATGCGGCATGGGCGGCACGGATGCCTTATGCGAAGGTGGAGGGTGCGTCCGTGGCTGGGAAGGACGTCCATGCACGCTCCTGGGCGGGCGTGGCGTAGAGGTCTTAGGACAATGCGAGGGGCCATGGGACCACGTCTCACACGAGGAACATCGAGAAGGCTTCCACTCATAATCACACGGACGGGAATAAGAGCCGCCACCCCTCCCTCAGCCGTGGGGACGCGAAGATGAAGAACATCAATAAACGGGTCCGCGAGTTGCTTTAGAACACACACCCGAGCGAAATCGATACGCTCACCATCAGCCGTAATACCGTCCGTGAACAAAGGCTTACCCATGGCACTGGCAATCACGCCAAGCCCAGCCGGTGTCCAGAATTCTCCGGGGACATTCCACAGCTTCACCCAAAGTGGGACCTCCGTAATATCACGCCTCTCAAACGACATCCCCGGGCGCCACTCCTCAAGAAACAGCGGCTGCCCGTTCAGGATCCACGGGCCGCCCTCAAGGACGTCACGCATGGCAAGCCCTGATTCGAACCGAAACTTGTAAAACCCATTGATAGTCGCACGGACTTCAACGAGCCCTGTCCAGCGTGCCCTCCAATGACGGTCAACTGTGGGAAAGTACGGTTTCCGGCCAAGGAAAAAACCCACCAAGGTGTTGTCCACGCTGAAAACCGAGGCGAGCGATTCCCATGAAGGCGCGACTTCAAGAATCCCGTTAACCACTCCCGCGGGGGGAGTATAGGATAACGGCACCCGGCGATGAGCACGGTCCCGACTCTTATGAGTCGACGGTCGGGAGGAGCCATGATTGTCTCCCATAACCACCCGCGCATACGAGCCACCGGAAACATCGCGACCCCTAGGCGCTTGCGCGGCCACCACCTGCCCACCAGTCGGGTTGCCCATCCCCGGCAAAAGAAGTCCCGGCGAGTGAGGTGCAGCCTCGAGAGCAGGATCGACATCAGCCCCGTTGCGAGGGGGAGCGGGCTGGCCAGCTTCCGCCATCAGATCATCATTGACCGCCGCATCATCCGCCACGACCACCTGAACCACCGGCGGCACACCAAGCGTCACGGCTGGAAGCATAGGGTCGGGTGACTCTTCAGCTTCCACACTAGCCATGGCAGCTGCATGAATCGAGCCAGCCACCATGAGGGGGTCCGGAGCCACCGAAGCAGCAGGATCGCTGCCGCCAGCCACGAGCGGGTCCATCGGAGCAGCTCCCGATCGCCGGGCAGAACGAGAAACATAAGGCAAAGTGGAGTTGCGCCGTGCAACCCGGCCTGAAGGCACAACTTCACCCCGGGAGGCGAAAGGCCGCGGGCCACCATGCGTCGTGGGTTGATCGGAGCCGAGGGGGGCAGGGTGCTCAGGGCCGGCTGGCGACGTGAGCCCTATAATCCGGTTAGCGAGCCCGGTGAAGCGATCCACATCAAACTCCCGATGGAAACGAGGATAATCCGAGCCCAGCCCTTCGAAGTCCGGCTGGGTAGTATCCACCGGCGGAGTGGTGGCAAGGTGGCCGTCGGAGCCCGGCTCCATGATGTCGGAAGACGAAAGGTTGGCAAGAGAGGAGAGTGCAAAAATCGCCTAGCTAGAGAGGAGGGTCTTTTGGCATAACGTCAGTGATAGAATTACTTAATTAGATATATTACTCATCACTTAAGATGAGTAGTATTTTTCCACTAAGGAAAATTTTTTCTATTTGCTATTAAGGGCTTACAATTTGAATCCAATTCAATTCAAGTCCAACTAATTGTTAATTGATTAATCAAGTCCAACTTAATTAATTTAGTTACAATTAAGCCCTCAATAAATTATTTAAGTACTTAAGACAATCTTAAGTCTTAATTATTCGTAAGACTATTCTTAAGATATACCTAAGCGTCAATATCCGACATTGACGTGCCACGGCCTAAACGAACTCCGAGTGCGTTAGTTCTTTAGAGAAAATCTAGCCATTACAATACGGGTCCGTAATCCTTTTTCAGCCCGACTCCTTGGTTCGTCTCAACCATCACGGGAGGAATCCGTGAGTCCGGTATTCGCCTAGCCAATCCCGCGGTACCGAACAGATCCCGATTGAGATCGAATGCGATCTAATCTTATTCGGCCGAACAACCTATAGATCATCACCATATGATTAAACCCTTCACATACGTCCCGGTCGAGTGAGAGCCATGGTCAATGTCAAGCTCACTGGACTCGACACTATATTATAATCGTGACAGGCGTAATCACTAAGGTACACTCCGTGTCCCACACGAGTTAGTTTAAATGCTTCGGCCGAAGACTTTGTGATTGCCGTCCCCGATTATATTATAGGACGTTTATCTCTTATGAGACTGTGAATCCCGGTGGCGATTAAAGCCCGGCAATCGCCTCTGTTACCCCCAGCCGCGTTTCGCCGCTGACCCGTGTTCCTTTCTAGAACAAGACGGACCTAGCCAACTAGCGACAAACTGAGATCCCAAAAGAACTCCGTCGATGATCCCATTGGTCTAAGGCCACTATAGTCTGTCGTTCGATCATTGACATCCTCGAGATATATAGCCATGTGATCGAACGACTATTGAGCCGTATGTTCAAATATGTTCATCTCTCAGATCCAACATATTCCCGCCACGACCTCCCACTATCCCAAGTGAGCGATTGACACCATCGCGTTGGAGTCGTCAACGGATAAGTCATGATCGGTACTCTAGTCACCCTACTAGAGTTCGAAACTTTACCCTCGTAGCGTGCGGCTTATACGTCTCAGCACGGCGTTCGAAAACGCGAAGCTCGAGCAAATCCTTCTTCGTCTCGGACTGTCCGAGCAAGGTTGTCACGCCGATCCGGATTCGTAGAGCCCGTTGAATGACCCTTGGATAGCTAGCGTCAACTCGAATGGGGCTCGGGAATTGACTCTAAGCCAAAGGTGAGCTTGGCTAGATTTTCTCACTCTTTTTACCTCTCTCACGTTTTTTGCCTTGTCTTTTTCCAGAAAATGACTTAAGTTTTCATAAGTCTCTAAGACTTAAAGCTCATGCCAAGACAAGTGCCATAGCTTAGTCATCTCATATGCTTAGTTATAAGGGGCAAGTGGCACTTAATTAGATATATTACTCATCACTTAAGATGAGTAGTATTTTTCCACTAAGGAAAATTTTTTCTATTGCTATTAAGGGCTTACAATTTGAATCCAATTCAATTCAAGTCCAACTAATTGTTAATTGATTAATCAAGTCCAACTTAATTAATTTAATTACAATTAAGCCCTCAATAAATTATTTAAGTACTTAAGACAATCTTAAGTCTTAATTATTCGTAAGACTATTCTTAAGATATACCTAAGCGTCAATATCCGACATTGACGTGCCACGGCCTAAACGAACTCCGAGTGCGTTAGTTCTTTAGAGAAAATCTAGCCATTACAATACGGGTCCGTAATCCTTTTTCAGCCCGACTCCCTTGGTTCGTCTCAACCCACGGGAGGTATCCGTGAGTCCGGTATTCGCCTAGCCAATCCCGCGGTACCGAACAGATCCCGATTGAGATCGAATGCGATCTAATCTATTTCGGCCGAACAACCTATAGATCATCACCATATGATAAACCCTTCACATACGTCCCGGTCGAGTGAGAGCCATGGTCAATGTCAAGCTCACTGACTCGACACTATATTATAATCGTGACAGGCGTAATCACTAGGTACACTCCGTGTCCCACACGAGTTAGTTTAAATGCTTCGGCCGAAGACTTTGTGATTGCCGTCCCGATTATATTATAGGACGT